>VWZN01005132.1:32397-42507 GCA_013396955.1 Regulus satrapa
AAAAAAAAAAAAAAAAAAAAAAAAAAAATTACACCATTCTCCATGAATATCTTTGTGTCTAAATTGGAGATGGATGAATTTGATGAGTGCATCCATCTGAATACTCAGTTAATGGAAGGCCAGACTCCAAGACTTGTGGTCCATGACTCATCATCCACGTGGAGACCAATGATGAGTGATGGGGTTCCTCAGGGTTGGTACTGTAGCAGATACTGTTCATCATCTGTGTCAGCAACACAGAGGCATCAAGTGCACTCTAAGCATCTTTGATGACAACATCAAGCTGTGTGGGACAGTCAACATACTGGAGGGAAAGAATATCATCCAGAGAGACCTGGACAGGTTTGGGAGGTGGACCAATGCAGACCTTGTGAAGTTCAATAAAACAAAGTACAAGGCCCTGTATCTGGGTCACAGAAACCCCAGAACACATCTACAGATTGGGCAGAGAAGTGATTGAGGGAAGCCCTAGGGAGAAAGACTTGGGGGTGATGTTTAATGAAGAACTCAACATGAGATGGCAATGTGTGCTCACAGCCCAGAAAGCTAAGTGTTAATAAAAAATAGCTTAAAAAACAAATAATCTTTCTAATGCATCTTTCATTTTCCTTATTCTATAGAGGAGGGAACCAATTCAGTGTCAGAAAGAAAAATCACCCAGGACTGAAAACATTTTTTCAACTTAAACTGGTCAGGAAGTACACAGGCCAGCTTCAGGGTCAATGAGGGCATATCTGTACTTAAGAGTATGAAGAGCTTAATAGCTGCATAATAGTACAAAACCATCTAATATACAGCTAGAGAAGAGGAGGGAAGAAGGGACTAGGGAACACAACCCTAGACCTAGTCTAATGCCAGCTATTCCTTTTCTTACCTTCTGGAGGGCAGGTATTTCAAATGTTTCATGAAGATTCCCTCAGTGAATCCCAGTTTGATTTTGCACAGGCTGGAGGATACCTTTTAGTTTCCCTGTGAAATGACTGTGCGAGTTTTCCCTGCAGTATCCAGTGAATACAATGGGTTATTACCAAATAAGTTTTTTGTTTCCTTTACAAAAAGTGTCCTCATTTTCCTGTATGCATAGTTTCTAGTATAGAATAAACAAACACAGGAACATGACAGAAATTAATTCCAGCAGTGCGAGGCATGAAATGCAAAAATAGTTGCTTGGCAACCAGCATGAGAAATAAGAGGTTATGCCTGTACAAACTGCTAAGTGAGCGGCACAAGTACCATTTCTGACTGCTGTGAAAAGGATGTATGAGGGGGAATTATTTTAATGAAATCTGACTCTGCAGTTTCCCCACAATTATGCATGTGTGATAACACAATAAAGGTGTTTTTCAAATTGTTTTCATTATATGTCCTTTCAGCTTTGTCTATAATCAACAAATGAAGTTATATTTTTTTAAAAAGTTATGGTTTTTCATAACACTTGAAAACATCTAAAGAGAGATGTACGTGAATGCGGATTTTCATCTGTACTTTCCTTCCTAAGGAACTGGACATTTGCAATTATTTTTCCAAGGAACATCTATCAGCATTCTGGCAGTCTTGAACAATTCATCCATCTAGTGTAACTTTAACTATATTAATCATTAAGTGCTTACTTTTCAATAATAATACACATGTATTGTTCATACATCAAAATTATACCAGACTGACCGTTTGGAAAACCAGGGAAAAAATACACAGGCCCTCTCTTTACCATGTTTGATTCAGCAACTTTGTTTCTATATATAAATTATCAAAGAGAAGTACCACCTCTGGCACAGAAATCCTTCTAGTGCAAATTGTCAGAAGTGAGCAAGATAATTCAAAGCAATTTTAATTTCACACCTACTTTACTGTTATACTTCTATTTTAGCATCCATCATTGTCCACTGTTGGATGTTGAGACTTGTCTGACTTGTGGTCTGATCTAAGTTGTCATTCTAATGTTCAAACTGGAACTTTTAGAAATCTGAGAGACAAACATGAACATTCTCTTCATCACAAATGAGATGATATGAGCATCTTAGAAGAGAACTTGATCTGCCTGTTGTATTATATCCTATACTGTATCTCTGGATCCATTTGTATTATATCCTATACTGTATCTATGGATCCATTTGCCCAAGAGGACTTGCAACTACATTATGTTCTACAGAACACCATGTTAGTACTGACAAATAGGTGTCTGTTAAAGTTATGAGTAGTAAAATCCATAGCTTCACTTCCTTTCAGTGCACTAGCAATCACTATAAGCGCCACACTCTTTTTCAGTGTCAATAGATATAGCTATTCACAACCTTATTTTAACTCTACAAGTAACTTCAAAAAGAAAATTAAACTAAAGCTATAGTGAAAACCAGGATGGTTGAAGTAGTTGCCTTAAGCTATTAAAATCCCTTTTTTTTTTGTTTTGTTGTTGATTATACCAAGACAAACCTCTAACTGACATAGTATTAGCAAACTTGGGCAAACATTGAAGAAAAGCATGATTGAAAGGGAAATTATTTTAATTCCCAGTGAAGATTGCAAAAAGCAAACAAACAAAAAAAAAATAAAACAAAAAAAAAAAAATCAATCAGTTCAAATCCAACCAAAAAAACTCAAGCAAAACCAAGACACAGTGCTATGTGTGGATTTGGTAGTTTTTGATTTGTGATCCTCAATGGTTTAAAACTACTGATGGAGAATAGAAAGATCAAAGAATGTATTTTTACTCTGTGCAATCAATATTACTGTAATGCAAACTTCAGTAGGCTACAATCTCCTTTTGAAGACTGAGACATCTAACTTGCAAATTTCATGAGAATGTGTAGGATCAAGGAAGCAGAATTAACACTCATATATTCTTCCATTTTTTTTTTTTCTTCTGCCCCTGCAGAATTCTGAAGAGTTATTTCTCTCATCAATTTCTAAAGTAGTACTCTACAACTGGTTATTCATCTAACTTTCATAATTCTGCATTTTTATTAACTAATAAATATTATTCCAAGTTTAATATGCAGGACCTACTTCAACCTGTCTTATGCCATCAGTATGACTCTTAATACAGTGACTACCACATTCAAATTGCTCATTTGTGCTATATAAAATACAATGGCAAAAGATTCAGTTGAATTCAAGCCCTGTTTTTCAATAGATCAATACAACAAAAAGAAACTTCAGCCTTCTTTTAAGGCTCATAATTACTGAGGTGGTGTTAGTGTCCACAAACTCCCAGGGAAAAATAATCTCATTTTGCGCATCACAAAACTTTACAGCTTGAGAAGGCATAACATGTGAAGAATTGTGGATGGATAGATTTCCACTCCATTTGTTTTTCAGTCTATGCAAATGCAAGGTAAACTTAGGCAATATTCTTCCTAAACCACACTTGACTACACAGTGAGCAAGTATTTCAGCTTCATTCAGTTACTTTCACTGTGCTCAAACACATGGTGCTCTTAGAGCTACCATAGGCAAAGAGGGTTAATGAGACTGAAATTTAAACAGGGGGTAGACACACACCTCAAAAGTCACTTTCCAAAGAGAACCATCACCAAAGGTATCAATATGTTTTGAACTAGACAGATCTTTTTCTTTAGCTGTACCTCAAATTCTGTTTAGCTTAGCATGTCAACAGATATATGCTATTCAAGCTTATAGATCAGATCTTATCCTTGGGAAAGAAGTCTAAGTTTTCTCTATTTTAAAATTCTTGGAAACCTTTTCCAGAAAAACAGGTTAAGCAGAAAAAATATTTATATATTCAGAGGTATTATTATTTATACCACCTACAATAAAATAAAACCTTATTAGGAAATTTTTTCATTAAAACTTTACTAGGCCAAATTGTAATCTTATTTACATTTATTTCACACTAAATGCAAGAGCTTAGTTAGCTAGAGGCTTATTTTATATTTATGAGGTATCAGGATCAGCCTTAGCAACATAAGAGAGTGAAACAACAGCAAGACATCAGAGATCTGTCAGCAGGGTACACTAGGTGCACGCTGTCAATGTTACTCTGCAAAAAATCTCTGTCCTAAAAATGGGAACCACTGGTGGTTGTTCAGGAGGAGCTGCACAATACAGGTGTGATGGAACAGACTCTGAACACTTCTTACTTTGTTGAAATTTTCCAAACAAACTTCCCGGTAAATGCAAGATGCTGCTGAGACACTTAAACATCTTAGCCATAATTACAGTTCTGAGCACCACAGAGGATCAAATCTCAGCAGTCTACAGGTGATGATAGGCTTAATCATAAACACCATTTAGTTTCTAAGATTTAAGGCATTTGTCCTGATGGAAATTTAACCCAAGCCATTTTACTTAGGTTGTCAATCAAAAAGTAATATAGCATTTCAAAGAAAATAAAATCTGAATACAAAGTGACCAAACATGTTTTGTCTCTAAACTTCCTCTAATAGCATCAACTTAAAAATATGCCTGCCAGGTACTGGACATGCATTACTCAATATTTTTGTATAAACAGCTTCCTAATAAGATCAGTAGTCAAATTAAAAGAAAGTTATAAGGGAAACCACTTTGTTTAATTGAAGCAACCACCCCACAATTACTGTGTCTACATCAAGGTACTCAGCTGAACTTGCATCCCCAAACAATGGAAATCAAAATAGATGGCTAAACATGATGAACTCAGTCCAGCCACACAGCAAGCATACCATGAATATGGTATAGATATTCCTGCTTAAAATAATTGCATACAGTATTCCAAGAATGGAAATTATCTCATTCAAATTCAGACCTACTGGTTTTAACTCTTATAATTCTACAATGCTTTTTGCCTTTTTGTTTTAATACATCAAAATAGAAATAAAACTTTTTTTCAGAATGAAATAGAGAGAATATTTCCCAGCAACTGAAGTTAAAAGCAGAGAAGAAAAATAGTAATCCAAGAAAACAAGCAAGCAATGGAGCTTCATTCTTCTGTTGTTATGAGATTGTTATGTACAGCTAATTAGAATGACATTGTTCCAGTGGGCAACATTACAACAAAATAATACATAGTTTCACAAAACTTCTTCTGTAATCCAGGCATAAAGTTCAGTTTAAAGCTATCTTTATTTAATGTACAGTGAAGACATTTAAAAATATTCCTATGTTGCACTGGACAAACCAAGCAAAGTTCCAAAAGGTTAAAAAGAAAAAGTAGAAATTCAGCTGCTATTATCTTAAACAAATCATTTTTTGTGAAGACTATTTGAAACTCACTTGAAATGCTTATATGCTTATTCTATTATTGGAAAGTAACAGCCTAACAACAAATTCTATAATACTTTCCTATCCTATCCCGAATATATTAGCTGTTTTAAAAAAAAAAAAAANGATCAAATGGGAGTTTAAGCTAAAGATGGTGGTTACGGTAGTATTAGATTTACATTTTCTTAAATCCTTCCTCCAGGAAATTGCTAAAATAGGAGTAAACTACAGTACTACCTATGAAAAAATAATAACTTTTTCATCCTAGAAAAGTGGTTAAGAAAATTCAGTAGGTCTCTTTCCAGTGACCATGGACAAGACCCATAATCAACATGCAATCCTTTGAACATAAAAACTAACTTTTAAACTGAACTTCGAAATTACACAATCTGCAGTTCTAGTTTGAATGCTCAATGCTACTTAAAAAAAAAAAAAAAAAAAGTTCATATGAAAAATTAATAAAAAAACCAGGGAACCTAGGAAAAGTGAAGTACAGTATGATACTGTTAAGGTGAGAACTTTTCAAAGCCTTCATTATCAAAAGCTTGTATAAAGTATTCCCTGAAATATTATAATGCATCCCTATCTACCATTGAGTCTGATGACAATTACTCATGATGTTTTTAGTCCTACCCTTTTTGCAAAAGCTTTTTAGCTGCTTCCCATTAAAATATAGGTCTTTTTGAAAACAAGTTTATAAACTGTCACTAATAGGGTAATATAGGATAAAGAAAAGCTTGAAGATGGAAGAACATTTCTGCAGTTTTTCTGGAGGCTGAAATTTTATGAAGTAAATGATCTATTGGCTAAGTTCCTGTATACTTCATTCGAAAATGAACTCCAGAGAATCTAATTGGAAAAGAGCTTTAGTCTAAACACGGCTTTGATTGTAAACACTTCAATTAAACATTCCAATCAATGAGATTAAGTGTGGTACTGAAGTTTTCCACCACTGATTTTCATTTTACTTTTGTCTAAAACACAACACAGTTTTGCGTCCCAAAATCAAGAAGATTTTATCACAGATCAGCTAAATCTGCAGAACTTCAAAGTGGAAATTACACGGCACATATATTGCTTCTTTTAATTCTAAAAGCCTGATCTGTCCTTCAAAACACTGAATTCCTACCACACATTTTATGAGGATTAAGTGCTTCTGTCCTCCTCCTCCTGCAATTCTGCCCTGTAATGTACAATTGTGCTTGACTGTCCCTCAGAGTGGATGGGAAGCCCCATCCAGAGCTGGACTGGGGCTGGTGGTTTGTCTGGGAGAGCCCCCATCCCACCCACCAAGGAGCACCGAGCTGGGCTGCGCCAGCGGGCACAGCAGGAGCACACTCAGCTTTCGGTTGTGCTGCACTCCAGGACACAGGAGATGGAGAGAGGTGCAAGAGCTCAAACGAGAGCTGGCAGGAGCTTTGTGGCAATGCTAAGCAGCACCAAAGGGCACAGGGGACAAGGCACTCCCACCTTAGCCATGGCACTCATGCCAACACCATTTCCCTTGGCAAAAGGAATATAACTGGGCAGCTTTGACAAGAGCAGAACAGGTAGTTACTTCTTCCTGGCTACTAACACAGGTTACTGGTTCACTAATAATAAAACTTTGTGAAAGCTCACCCCATTTCTAACAGACAAAAGGCAGCCATTGAAGAAGTGCATTTTGATTTTTTTATCCTCCCCCAACCCCCACCATCAAATGCTGTCATATTTTCTCGGTGGTAGGCAACTGAATGCTGAATCATGAGACATTTTACCTAATCCTGATCTACAGAATAAGAGCAGTAAATGTTTTGCCATCTGTGCAGCAAAGCAGAGCTACTTAAGTGTTTCATTAACTCGGACTTAAATATATTTAGCTGAAGTAACTATTCTATTTTAGAAAAGTAATAAAAAAACCCCCAAAAAACAAAAACAACACTTTCCTCCCCTTTGTACACAAATTATTGATGGAATTCTGAGGTAATAGGGTTTCTCAATAATTGCATCCACTCCAAATACTAAAAAATTTAAACAACTGAATGAAAGAGCTAAGTGTCTGTAGTTATGCGCCCACTAAAACTTTTTTGCTTTGTTTAAAATAAGCTTTTGAAACTGAATCTAAACCTCCACAGATTCATTAATACCTTTTATTTTTAAATCACATTTTCATTTAAGCAACTTAAATATTTTAAAAGCAGCATCTGGCTCTGGACATTAAAAAAAAATGCAGCAATATCCTTTAAAAGATGGGAGACAGTAAAACCAATTAGGTTATTACTTTTCTTTTGCAGCAGACTGCCTTCTAAAGAGGAAAAAAAAGCAAATACATATAAGGAAAAAGAAAGAGGCAAGTTTAAATTTTTTTCTTTTTTTTTTTGTAGGAAAGATATTGATGATAAAGATGACAGGTTAGTGTATTTCCTAGTGCATTTACTTTTGTGCTTATAAGACATAGAATCAACTGTCATATTTCTGATAAAATTCAGTACACAAAGACTTTTGCTAACAGATACTAGATTCCAGATGCTAAATGAAAAGCCAAACCAGATTATCATTGACTTTATTGTGCAATAATTAATAAGAGAAATACTACTTCTAAAGACAGAGTACCCAGGTAATTGTTTAAGTAGTTTACAAAAGAAAATTAGGGTTTAAATTCTTTGAAAGTGAGATCTACTAAAATAGCAAAATATCTTTTCATATATTATTTGTACATTAGATATGTTCCAAACTCATACTAAAATATATTTCCTTATATATTTGTTTTTATACCTGTATATGAATGTAAGGCATGTGTATTTATGAGTGTTAATATATGAATACATACCCAGCCTAGGTAAATGTACTTTTTAAATTTCTTTGTTGTTGAAAGACACTGAAGTATTTTGACTGACTTTAGCAGTTATACTGATTTTTTTTTTTTTTAATTAAATTATTCAACAGGAAAACATGCCTGTGAAAACTATAACTAGTTGTTATAGTAAGTTAAGTTAAAATACTTCCATATTTTACAGATATTAGACTTCTCTTTTGTGCAGAGCACATAATAAAGAATCGGTATTTAAAAAAAAAAAAAAAATACCAATCCCAAAAAGTTGTGCCTTATCTTTTGACATACTATTCCAAAATTTATCTTCTGCAGAATATGATACAGATTATAGCCTTAAGACACTTAAGCACATAAGCAGTCCTGTAATTCTGGAGTGAGGATTGTAGACAAATAGCTAATTTGTACTTGAATTTCATAATTTAGAAGTGGAATAACAGTAAAATCACTTTCTCAGTCTCAGATGTTTTCTCTGGATTTCTAATATTAATTTCCCATATTGATAGAACTAGGATGACACATAAATCATTGATGAGTGAGTGGCAGGAAGCTTAAACTAGATCAAAAAGAAATAAATAACTTTTTCTACTGACTTACAGAAAATAAGGCCCCCATGAAATGGAGAAACAAGTTCATAAGAAACAATTTAGTTTTATAAATTAATAATTATTATAACTTCCAGAAAACAAAACATGCTGAAGAGGTAATGATAAATTTGTCACCATCTTAGTAAACTGATTATCCTTACATGAGTGCAGAATAAAGCATGATGCTTGAAAGTCTTCTGGAGAAGTTTTGATTTCTTTCAGATGGCCAGTGCCTTCTTTCAGTATTTTATATGTATTCTATTCTATTAATGTAAAATTTTAGCTCCTAGGTATGGTAATACTTGAAGTCATTTTAGGTTTCAACTTAGGAATGACACATAATCAACAACACAGTAGATTTTCAGGACATTTCACTATTCCATGTGTCCCTAGAATTACTTGGATGGCTCAGTAGGATAAACTTCATTTATTATTAATATAAAAGTTGTGAGAATAAGTTCTATATGATTATTTGAGCTGTGAATGGCACATGCCCTCACACCTGCAGGAGACAGAGCAGGACTGTGTCTTCATACTTACTTGGTTACCACAGAAATACAACCCCATTAAAGGGCCGCATTTAAGTCCATAAATTCTGCATCTCTCCAGAGTTCATTATCTAGGGCTTAGCAACACATTTCATCATGGAACTATAACATCAGCATAAAGTCACAAGTCTTAATGTTCAAATATTTACTGAGCTTGTAGTTGAACTACTGCATGTCATTCACAGTACTCAAGAGCTATGAAATAAAATATTCCTCAGAAGCTTGGAGGGAAAAATTAAACATTCTTCCCTCATATTTTTTTTCACTGTGTGCGCAACACCAGATCATTTTGATTATGCATGATCATTGAAAAATCTGTGAGGAAAATAATTGAATCCTTACATTCTTCTCTGAAAGACACATTCAAACTCTATGCCAGTAAAGACTGCAATGTTCTGGATGCATCCAAATGTGATGCAAAAATTCCTGTAACTTGAATGAAGGCAAAAAAGACCAGACCCTTCGAACAGCAAATTGATTGTCTACTCTATTGGATAGAACTTATAATGAATGAAAAAAATATGCTTATTCAATAGTCTTAACTTTTATATAATAATAATAATAATATTAAAATCTATGGTCTTTTACCTTTCTTTGTGCTAAATGAGTAAAATAATATTAAGCATTTTTTTTCCCAGAGAATTATTTAGTCTTTTTCTCTACAGGGTATTTTGTCTTGCAAGTATTACTTTTTAAAAGAGTTGTGTAACTAAGTAAAAGTATTTATAAGAAATTGAAAGTCCATTTTGAGGTGAATTAAAAGAATTTCATTTCCTCACACTTGATTAAATATATTTGATGTGGCTAAGGTAATTATTACACCTGAATATTAACTATATTAAAATTATGTGAAAAGCCAGTGCAAGGTCTTCAGCAGTTGAAATTTGTTCTGGTATTACAAAAAGAACTGTAATATACCTAGCTGTGCAGAAGCGCCATCCATTTATAAGCATTAATTGAGTTTAAGGTA
>VWZN01005132.1:50651-64264 GCA_013396955.1 Regulus satrapa
CAGAATGGAAAATTGACACCTACGGTATATTGCGAATTACTACTGTACCATCTTCAATATAAGCATGGATCCACACCGGGGCAACTTGATCTGACCCCACAGCTCTCCCTGCTTTGAAGTAGGGCTTGGACTGATTATCTCTTAAGGCCTTCTCCCACCTATATTTTCAATAATTCTAACATCAATTTGGATTTGAAGAACAGAAAAGCAACAGAAAGGCTCATACTGAAAAATTGAGTTCTGTAGGTTATAGTTGCATGCCAGATAACAGATATATATATATATATATATACACACACATCTATATATATAATACTCAGATATATAAAATTCATTGAAGGCCATGGCAGTGCATAAAATTCATGCCATATTTACTCAGTCTTGGAGTTGAGCATTTGCATATCTCAGTACACATAAACATTCCAGTATGAACAATAACAGAAGAGTATCACATATAACTTGATGATAATTGGACACAGATGAAAAAACGGATGACTAAGTGGGAGAAGTTAATAAAAAATTTCATTTAATAACTAAATAAATGAAGAATTGAAGCAAAAATACTGCCTCCAAATTAAAGACATGAATGCAAAAGATTTTTCTTTTGAAAAGTCAGATAGACCTAAGTGCTCTCTACTGATTTTGGGTTTCTTTTTGATCTCTTGTTACATATAACATCACCTAATATCTACTAAATGCAAATATCTGTCCTTGTCTTCACTACTTTCAGCTAAACTGAGCCTTCTTTATTTGAGAGATTAACCAGTCTAAATCTTACTTGAGGAGTAAGCTAATTCATAAGAGACAAAGTGGATCACACAGAAGTCTATCCTCTACAAATAATCCACCTCAAAAGGCATTGAAACACCATTCTTAAATTTTCCACATGTATAATAACACCAAACTAATAGAGGCAGGTTTGGAAATCCAGACAACATGAAGTTAAAACTGCCCATATGGAATAGCTTCAGTTTCTTAAAACAAGATAATGTCTTATCATCATGGAAAAAGAAATGATGACTAATAGATAATTAAATTAATTTGAATTGCAGAAAAACTTCACATTATATTTAGGAAAAAGATCAGCTTTGTATCAGATGAAGAAAAATATTCTTCTCATGGAGGATTTCCCTGAAGAGGAAAAGTGGCATATGAGCTCTTCAGATTTGCATTTGCAGGTAACTGTTGGCAGGTAACAGCACAAAACTCTACTCTTGATCTGAGGGTTTTAAGCTTAATTTGTCTATCAAAGAATGGGAAGCATTTACTCTGGAGCATAGATATGCAGCGGTTTCTGTGACTAAGCAATATTAGGATCCTTAATTATAATTGTTCTCTTTTGTTTCACAGACTGTAATTGCCACAAATGAATCTGAAAAAACACCCTTTAAAAAAAAACCAAAAAAAAAAACCAAAACCCAAAAAAAACCCAAAAAACAAAACAACAACAACAACAAAAACCCCTAATTTTTAAAATACTGAAATACATTTGGAGGGGTAAGAAAGGTATTATCTTTTCTAGTGAGGGAAAAGTGTTAATTAAAGTTGTAAATTTTTCATGTAGAAAGTAATTTAATATTCTCAAAACTTTTGATTTATCTCAGAATTATTTTTTAATAAAAACTTTGCCAGCCTGATGCAACCTCTAACTAAATTCTGCCAAGATGGTCTAATCCATTGTTTCTCAGCTCCATCATTAATACTGCCTACATATTCTAGAACTCAAATTATGTTATCCCATACATGCACACTTTCACTTGGAGTTATTCCCCAATTTCATCAATTCTTCTATTTTTTTTTTTAATTGCTTTAATAAGATAGGCATTACTCTGCTCCCAAGCCCTATGCAACCAAGCTAAAAAAACTTGTATTTTTATCTCATCTTGGTAATACTAATCCTAAATAAATCTTTTAGATATGTATAGAGGCTGAAATGGGTGAAAAGCGAGCAACTAAGGATTTTGGTTGCACTTCAAAGATTGTTTACAGAGTACAGGAACATCCGGAATAATATCAAATAGAAGATATCCTAGTTCCTAGTTTATAGAATAAAAATTATGTTTTACTTTAAATAATTTACTCATTCAAAACATCCTAAATTTATAATCATATAGCAGTAAGTGTGAAAGCCACACTTACATATTTTAGAGGGAAAGAGTTTATGTGCCTTTCATTTATTCTCCAGATTTTTTATTTTTTTTTTGGCTCTTTCAGGTGGGGTGAGTGTGGGTTTTTTTCACTTTTTCTTCAATCCCTGCTAGACATGGAAAACTTGTTTCTTCCTCAGTTTTTTACAAGTCTGTAATTTTGTTTTGTGACTCTCCAGAGCAAGACAATAATACAGGAAATTTAAAAAGCATCTTACAGCCTTCTTTAGCAGACCATACAAAATGTCTCAGCAGAAATGAATTGTTCCGAGAATTTATAGGGATTTCTACTTTTTCATCTTAAAAGCAAATAGCCCTTTTTAAATATGTCTATAACATATCAGTATACTTCTCCTCCCTGAATCGAGTCCTGCATTTTAACTTTTTTGTGACCAATTATATATTACAATAGTGGAAGCTGACAGACTCTTATCTTTCTAAAAGAGATCCTATGCTTACATCGCTTTATCTAAATGACATGTCAGCATTTTACCTTAGTGTAAAATCCACTTTTGAGAGACACAAACCCCAAAGAGTCTACACAACTGATTCTTCTATAGTACATATATTATGAACATATATAGTTTTTAAAGGCACTGCTGAGTGAAGATTGTAAAATTCCTCCCTCCAGACTCAACAAAAACAAAACACACTTGCCTACAGATCTACAGATTATTAACATTTCTTAAAGTTTGAGGGGGGAAGTCTACACATCAAACATCAGGAGGAAATACTGTCAGTTCCACCAGAAAATACAGAAAAGTCCACTTGAAGTAATAAATCACAAGCTTCGGAACATTTCCCCTTGTTGGGCAGCAGCATCAGTTTTATCCATAACCACAGCCCCATCATTGGGTACTGCGGCCCTCTCAGATGCCCTGTGCCACTGGGCCTGCTGTCAGGAGAACACTGAGCACCATTTGTGAGCATTTGTGAGCATTTGTGAGCACTACTCAGCTCAGGGCTAGCACAACTCATGTCACGGCGAGGTCTGGCTGCTGGGCTCCAGTCACTGCCTGGGGCAGTTTGGGTGGTGAGATTTACACCGACAGAGATTGAGGCATACTCTCCAATTCTAATTCAACAATATCACTTTTTGATACAGATGTTTCTTTCGCAAATGCATTTCTGAGCTCTTTAACTATTTAAATATAACAACTAATTTTAATTTAATATACTTCTCTTTTTAAAAGTCTTCAAATCTGCCACTGCAACAGAAACTCAATTTATTGATTGCTTTCATTTGTGAGATACAGACTTAAATTAATTAGTAGTGATCACTTAAGATGCAAAACAAATATACTTAAGTGTTTTTATTACTCAAAAGAATAGGCAACAAAAACTTTCTTAAACCTCCCCAGTGCTATATTCGGGCAAAGAGACAAAAAAACATAGAAAAAAAAAAAATCCTGTGAAAGTCGGATTTGCATTTAATCTCTGCATTTTTTAAAGTTCAAGAAAAACAAGAAAGAGCTACTGGCATGACTCCACAGAATCACAGGATATTCTGAGTTGGAAGGGACCCACAAAGACCCTCAAGTCCAACTTCTGTGACTATGGCACATACCCTGGTCAAGTGTGCAACACTGGCATTATTAGCACCATGCTCTAACCAACTGAGCTAATCTCAGGGTCAATACACACTGGTCCTAATTAAAGATCTATATTAAACAATTCAATATTCCATGTTTCTGTAATGGACGAGTAATAAGAAACAAAATCAGCACTACTGACAGATTCAAAGAATACTGTAAATTTCATATTAATTTTCCAAGGTACCATGTTGATTTTTTGCCGCTTTGAGAAATTTTGCAATGGAAGTCAGTTCCTGCATGAAAGAATTAAATAAATCAAGAATTCCTAATACTTTGAACTTCTTAGATCACATTATTTTTTATCTAGAGTCATACTTCAAACAAGACTGACAATAGTTTCACAAACACTTTTCTCTATAGTTACAACTTTAAGTAGCCAACAGCCCTTTCCTGCCATGAGAAAAAAAATACATTAGTGGGTACAGCAGTTGACCAAACAAAATATTTTCTGTGATATGGCTATGAAAGACTTTTTCAAATGGATATTAAATATATTTTATTGCAAACCAGAACTCCACTCCAACAGATAGTGCATTTCACAGTTTTTCTTGTTTTACTTGTCTTTAAAATATTGTTTTCTATTTTTATTCAAGGAAATCACTAGAGTCAAATAAACAAAATCCACTTCATTCAAACAGGAAAAATGTTCATTTGAGCCAGTCAGGCCATTTGATGAGCCCGTAGACAGAAGATTTTCATGAAGCAGATGAAAATAGGAGAGAAAATAATTCAAACACAATGATACATTGGCACAAAAGCCGTGATGTGGAACAGAACTAGAGTCCTATAATATAGAGTCCTTCCGCTGAATAAACTTGTACAGTGGTCATTGATCTACAAGAATTCCAATTTGCAAAAAGAATGCTAAGAGCACTCTTTCAAGATAGGAAACAGTATTTGTTTAATAATATCAAAATTTACATAGCTACATTGGAAATGCTACTAAAAGTATAGTAAAGAGAGTCTTCTTTTTAATGTCCAAATTAATTTATGTTTTCATGACAACTCCGTATCAGAGCTGTCCTAAAGATTTTTGAGGTCTTGGGAACACAGTTAAGAGCTTCTCTATTCCCAGGAAGATAAACTGCTAAACAATAAGCACAGGACTGCACGGTGCATGAGTCCAAATAAACTGCTTTTCTTCATCACATCTTTCACTTTAAGTCCTCAACACCCATTCTTCTCAGATAAAACATTACTCCAAGTCCCAAGAGATAACCATATAAATATGCCATATTTTAAGGACAATACTCTGTCCTGTTGGCTCAAAGGACCCTTTTCAGTGCTTCTGGATCTTTAAGTGTTCAACCCTCAATCCTATAGTCCAAACTTTTAGGACAGAATTGTTGGAACAAGAACTGAATCTAATGCTGAAAAAAATTGCGACAATGTATATTTCCTCAGCAGTTTTTCTCTGCTTATGAATTATCTGTATAAATACTTTTTTAAAACTATGCTCCCATTCTGCTGCATAAACAAGCGAAAACAACCACATTTTAGCTTTTCACATATTAAAAAAACCCTCTTTGACTTCAAGGCTTACAGGAGTTATACAAGAGCTCCTACACTGATTCAGTAAATAAAAATAATTTTAAAAACCCAAACACACCCACCTTCCCCTCCAAAAGAACCCAAAAAACCCAAAACAAAACAAAAAACCAACCAAAAAAAAAAAACCAAACCCAAACAAACAAACAAATTAAACAAAAAAACCCAACAAAACCTAACAGCAAGCTTACACAAATATAAAGGGAAAGAAGTGAAAGAAACATGAAGACTTCTGTTTAAATGCAACTCTCATAAATAACATGAATGGGACATACAGCTTCTCTAAGTAAATAACTAGTCCCAAGATAGTAGTCCTGTGCCTGTCCAATGATAGTATCACAAATAATACTGCAAGTTAAATGAACGTCACTGCATCATCAGAGGTGGAATAGTTTGGCTGGAAAAGACAAGATGCTAAAGAATGAAAAGGTACTTGGTCTATCACAGACATAATTTGATATTGTGCCTTTTAGCAATTTAGTCCACTGAAAGTAAAACCAAAATGCTGGACTTTGGAGTATGGACATGTAAAGGTGCCAAGACATTTCAACACTATAAATTAGGTTATTCATAAGGGAGTCCACTGAGAAATCAAAGTCAACCTATGAAAGTCTAAGTAAAGTTTTATTCTAAAAAGCTACAGTTCTGCGAGTGCAGCCAATGATTTACTGCTTTAATCTTTTAAGAATTTGAAGAAAATATTAATCCCTTTTGGAGATGAGATGTACTGATTAGTTTGTTTGACTTACAATTTCCTAAATTATTGCTTAGCATATTATTTAAATAAATTCTGTACCTAAAAAATTGGGGGATTCAAATGGCTAAACTACACCTTTAGTTTGACAATTCTTTTAGACACCATCACCTTGTCCCATTGCTCTTCTTTTATTGTTCTAGCACACTAGAAGTACAGTCATTGTGCTATTGTTGAATTTAATGTATCTACAGACTTTAATTTTCTGTAGCTAACAAAATCTCACAACAAAGGGATATAACTGACAGAAGAAGAGAGAATCAAAGCCCAGTTAACAACGCCTCCAAAACTCATTCTTTGGCAACTCAGTATAAAAGTACACAGTGACAGCAAGCATTGTACAATCTTATAAGGTTTTGAATCATATATGAAAGGTAATAATAAAATGTTTAACTTATATATTTGAATTAATTCCTTAGCCCCTACTGAACACACATTAATCAAAATAATTCATATCAAAAGGAGTTAGTTCCTTAAACAGACAAACTAGAAGTGCAGCTGTAAAGCACACAGTGCTCCCACTCCTTATTCTTTCTAGGCATTTGATTTGGAAATATCTAGGATGCCTAAAGAACCTAGAAGTGTTCTCTTTGTTATAGGACCTGGAAAATTTGTTCCCGTGGGCTGCATGTGCATATTATGACACTGGGTCCTCCTGTAATCATTTACAACCTGCCTGCTTGTTCCTCCTGCCCACCTCCAAAGCTTTTTGTCATTTTATAACAGCACCAGGTACTTCCAAGGTTAATGACTTGCTAGGGCCAATGGCCTACGGCAGTATCACAGGTTATCAGCATCTTCCAGCTGCTCTTTAATCTCCAGACAATCCCCAGCACCTTCATCATTATTAGTTAATTAGCATTAATGAAAGCTATGCATACACAGTGAGAGGCTAATATACCCCCAAGCTTATGTGTCACTAATCCTTACTTTAAAAAAAAAAGGTATCCTACATTAATAATATCTGTATTGTTAAATAAAAGAGTATTTCCCTACCTACCCAAAGGCATAAGCATCAGTTAAGAGACTAATGATCTGTAAAACTTAATGAAAGATAACAATACTGCAGACTTCAGATATTAGAAAGAATTCAGTCTCCACCCCCTTATCTTCATTATTTTTCTCCACCTGTTTTTGGCCCCTGCCCTTCCTCTCCACTCAACATTTTTTACCTCTTTGGTCTTCAACTACTACCTTATCCACCAATACTGGCCTTAAGAATTTGGAGGCAAATCATCTTCACGTTCATTGCTTTAAACAAGATGACATAACCTCGAAAGCTCCAGAAATATCTGCTGCACAGAACTACTTGTGAGATGTGACAGTTGTCTCCATATGTTACCTATAATATTCACACTCTACTGGTCCATAGGGCAATTGCCTATGCCTGGCACTCTTCCAGGATTTATATAGATACATCTGGTCTGCTCTCTTCTACTTACTCATCTACTGACTGAAACATTCTTTAAATTTTCTGTGCCCAAACTCACAGCATTTTGGCCCTGAGGTTTTGTCACATGCCCAACCTGCTGAGCTTTCCAAAAATATCATACATTTGAAAACAAAACTGTAGGAATAATTGGATCTAAATACTTTAAGAAAAGAAAAAAAAAGTAGAAATAAATATTTAACTAATATTTACATTGTAAAGATAATGTTGTCAATCATACCAACCACATTTCTATTCCATATTCAGAATAAACATTTTCAAATCCATTACTTAACACTGTACCCTCAATTAAAACTTTTCCCAAAAAATTACAAATGTTACTTTTCTTTTCCTCTAAAGTGCACAGTCACATTGATATATCTATTCACTACAAAGAAACTGCTCAAACTACTTCTAAGAAGCCTGTAACTTTTATCCTAAGCACTGTAGGCCTGCATTTCCTGCCACATCAATTCTACAACAAGAAGTCTAAATTCTTTGCAGAAACAGAGAAAGGGAGCATGTCATTAAATCAGCATGAGCAAGACTGAAATTGTTCAGCTACACTTTAGATTATGGATATTTCTAGAGGTCCAAAAAGAAATTCCTTGACTAAACTCTCAGTGGTTCCACTGCAAAGTTTTTAATTCATGAGCTAGGTATCAGGCTGTGAGTCCTGTGAGTGCCATCCTCTACACCGAGGATAACACACAGAGCAGTGGTACTTGGCAAACTTGAAATTATTCATGCCCTGCTGCAATCTCACTCCAGAACTAAATGATAATGCCAGTTGCTGCGAAGAATGTTTATTCTACTGAGGCAGAAAATACTATTCAGAACACTTGATCAATATATCTTATTTGATGAAACCTTTTAACTAACATCACACAAGAATTGAATCAAGTTGTTGCCAATCCAAGTGGATGCAGAAGAGTTAAGGTTACCAGAGACTTGCCTGGGAGAGGAATTACACCAACTCTCTCATGCTTTTCAGTGTTTCAGATTAATGCATTAAATCCTTGTAGAAACCACTCCCCCCCTCCCCCCAAGTTCTGGAAATGCAGTAATTTATGAAGTAATAAAATCTCTCTGTTCACATAAAATTAAAAGTCTTCTGGCTTCTTTAGTTGACAATTTCACAAACACGCCTTTATCCATTTAAAATACAGCAAACACAGTGCTAGTTATGTACAGTACTGACTACCAGCAGGAGTCAGACAAATATTTTTGTTGAGACTACACTAGACTAAATTGAGAAATCATCACTAGATGTCCACCTACATTATGTACAGTCACCTCATCTAACTCAAATGACTAATGCCTTGAAGTCTAATTTCAAATTTGCATTGTCTTGCCTATGACCTGGAGGTAAATAGGCTTTAAGTTTTGGGGTTAGGTTTTCTGTGGGTATTTTATTGTTGTTTTTGTTTATTTGAAGTTTACTGTCACACAATTCTAACAGGCAGGAAAACTGCAAGAAAACCCTACTGATTACAGAGCTTTGGATAAGGGAAGAAGATTTTTCTTTGGTCCTACCTTCTCCTCTGTTCTCACTTTCATCAATTCCATAGAAACCTTACTGGAGACAAATGTGTTTGTTGTATGCAGCTTTTTATGGGTATGGTTCAGTAACCACCTTAATGCAAATAGCTACTCATGTAAAGATTTCTTTAATCTGACAGAATGTTCCTAATTACACTCATACATTTATACTTGTGCATACATACATAACTATTGGAGTCATAGATGAATGCACATATTCAAAGTAAACAGTATATACTAAGAAATGTCTTGCGTGGGTAGGTCTTATTGTAGTATATTAAGTTTTAAACAGTGAAAGTGTAGAAATCAGTTCCCGAGATCACTTGTGGCAAGGAAGCTGAGACTGTTAGCAAAGGAGCTGGGACTATGACATGACTTTTATCCTAATGCAAAACATAGAGAAGGTTTGATAGGCTAACTTATCTTTAAATACTGTAGTACCATGTGGGCATACATAGATAAGTTCTTGTGCTAGAGACAGCTATCAAAGCTAAGAGTAGTGGAAGAAAGTGCTTTGCAAGATAAATACATCATGGATGCTGAACGTTCTGGACTGAGGCTGTGCATTATCAGCCACATAAAAGTATAGGAGCTGCCTTACCCTCTCTAACAGTCTGAGTGAGAATTTGTCAATAGGAAAGATGCCATTTTTTTCCCCCTTAAATTCAGCTTGAAAAGTTTCTCTTTATCACCTCATTCTTTTCCCCAGCTGTCACACATTCCATGCTTTTGACATCTATTCATCCACCGGGTATTAAAAAAAAATGTTATTCTTAAAATCATTCCTGGCTCCATTCTCTGTACTACCTCATCTCTAAGACTAAAATAGATATATGTGAAATAATTGTAGAAAATATCACAGTAATACTTTTAAGCAAAAAACCCAACCCAAAACTTAAACACACATCCAGCCTGTTGATTATCTAATCATCCTCTTTGACAAGAGGCAGGTAAGGTTAAGAGCTCCTACAGAGTAAATGTGATCTGATCAATGTGATCTGATCAGAGTAAATGTAATCATGTTCAATTCATCTTAAAGAGATTTTGGTGTAAACAGTNCTTCACAAACAGCATTTATAACTGTGGTTCAAGAAACTTCTAGAGGCCTATCTGAGATATTTTTCTTTGTCTGGGAAAGGGAAAATTGTTTTCCTTCATCCTGAATATAACCATAGAATAATTTAGGTTCAAGAAGACCCTTAAGATTGAGTCCAAACATTAATATAATTTGATTAAGTTATAAGCACTTTAATGATTTTTTTTAACATAATCAAGGTCTACAGGAAAACAATGAGTTAAGTTAAAAACATTAATTAAAAACAGAATTTTAAATCTTTAAAGAATGTGGGAAATTCATAGCAAGAAATCTCTGTGTGTATTTCAGTCAGGAGTTAGAGACAATAACAATTTATCACAAGGAAGATATTTGTAGGAAAAAGGAAAACCACATTTTGTTTTCCATATGCAGCCTTGAGAGACTCTAGGATTAAAATGTTCCTGATAAAATCCTGATATGGCACTGTAATTCCTTCACACAATGTGAATTAACATGCTAACAAATTCTTAATAGTTCATTGCAATAGTAACCCGGTTGCAAATTAAGTTGGCATTATTAGAAGAACCCACAAATTGAAAAAGACAACATGGCAAAACAAGAACAATCAAGATGGCAAAACTAAGCATGCTGCTTTAGGAAAGTGACAGAATACACTCTGCCAGTATTTATTTCAGTCACCTTCTTAAAACAAAAATTTTTTTTCCATATGTAGGGGTGGGGGTTTGGGATTTAAAATCTGTTTCAATGGGTAAAAAAGGATGGAAGTTCTTCTTATTGGGATAGCCTACAGTTTATTTCATTTCACTTTATAAAAGATGGCTTTTAGGAACACATTCCTTTCATATCTTGTACATCCCAAGCTGCCTTTTATGTACAAAGGAGACAGTAACGTACTGATTTGAAACAAAAAACTGAGAGAAAGTGAAATTCAGGTCAGGAATCTCTCCTTTCTTGCATCAGTTTGAAATGCCCGTCAGAGCATCCAGTAATGAAAGACCAGTTGGTAAGGTCAAAATCCACTGTGTGCAAGTACAGCTGTGGAGTTTGGGACTGCTGCCAGTCAGATCCTGATGAAATCAAGTCAGGCATGGAGGAAACATTTGCACAGTGGCACATACGATCTCTTTGGAATACATGCCTCTTCAGAACAGCACTAATTTTTTTTTTTTTTTTTTTGTCATGTCCTTTCTCCTTCTGAAACCCCTCACTTAAACACGAAAAGTTCTGCCTGTTTTAACATATTTTCATGCAAGTCTCTGGGAAAACAATTTTGTTCTATTACTATGGCAGACAGGAAAGAATCACAGAATCATTCAGATTGAGAAAGATCTCCAAGACCACCATGGATCTCCAACCATGAACAAACACTGTACTGGATGACCAGTGGACTTCATAATTAATCTCTCCATGAAGTACAGCTCCTCAGTGCATTTCATCACAGACATTGCAGAGGCATTTTTCTACATGTCATTTTGCCTGGTAGATAATCCCACTGGGTTTCCATTATATAGAAACATATAATAATAGTAATAATAGTACTATAGGGAGTCATACATTGTCTAACACCTTCTCATGGCAAAGTAGCAGTAAGGTCAAGGAGTTCTTTCTAATTGAGATGTCACAAAGATAGGGACTTGATCACTTGAGGATAGACAAACTTTTTTGTTTATTCTTTCAAGTAAGACCTAGTTTGTTTCTGTTACCTAATCTGTCCCTTCAAATCCCAATCTCAACTTCCTACTCTCTCACGTCTCAGCATGAACAGACGTAGTATTTCCAACTGGCTCCAGACATCACATGCAATCCTCACATAATTTCCAAACCCAACACCCTTTGTATCACTGTACAAGACAAAATACTGCATTAAAATTTAATCCCTTTGCTGGTCAGACTTTCACTGTGTCTTGCAACCAAGTTCTAAGACCATTTTTCCACCCACATTAGGTCCAACTCCCTCCCTAAAACTAAGGAAGCTGACTGTTTTTTTGTCTGTGTGGTATTGTCATCTTCAACTCACATGCACTATACTGCACATGAGACACAGCAGAAGCACAGAACTGGACCCAGCATAGTGTGAAGCAAACTCAAAGTGTAATTATTAAGGAAAATCCTATGCAGCCTTGAACTGGAATAAGCTCATTTGGTTTGAAACTTCAGGGCATGTACATGCAAAATTCAGCTAAGCCTTTACTAAGAGCATGCAAAATGTGATTTTCAAAAGCTCATGGCTTGGTCAATCTGGGGTGTTTCATAAACTTGTGCAAAAATGCACCAATAGAGATCGTGCTTTTTAGCAGACCTATGTCTTGTGATCTCCATATTGGTGATAGCAATTTACAAATGTTTCATTGTTTTGCTTCCTCTCTTCATTCCCACATTGGAAGACAAACAAACATCTCACATTCAGACTATGTGGAAGTAAATAAATTAATGATCTCAAGATTATTCAGGCTCAATAAAAATTTCAAAATAAAAAGGTCAGTTCAAAAAATATTCTACAGCTAAAGTCAGGCTTGCAAAGAAGATATTGTGAACAAAATTTAGGAGAAAACCTACCTAAAAATGTGTTTACTTTACCTCTTACTATTGGAGTACTCTATATTTGAATGTGTGGGTTACTTTGGCATAAAGATAGATCTGATTATGAAATAAAACCAGTGACTCTGCTTCAGCTTCCTTTCTTTACCTAATTTAAAACTCTGTGCCACCCTGCACATCATAATATTTAGTCCATTATCATATCTTGATTTACACAGACCTGGCATTATGAGGGGTTTTTTTTTTATGATCTGTTAAGAAAATCTCCCTTCCTGCACNTCTCTTAAGCCCTTCCTGCACACCCCCCCCCTTTCTTCTCTTACTCATTCCCAGTGTTCATTTGCACACACCTGAACAGAATATACAACAGTGTCACAGGCATGGTTATAAATGGAACTATCCCTTCTGGGAAAGGAAAGTCTTGGAAGAAGAATAACCTGTACACTGAATTAAAATATTTCCAAAGGATCCTCAGCCCCTTTATTCTGGGTAGTGTTACAGTTTATACAACCTACCACCTGATGAGCCAGATAAAAGTGAAGGAGTTTGCAAGTCGATTGCTGTCAACTAAACACATTATGTGCCTCAGCACGAGTTTTGCATTTAGAACAAGAAAAGGAAGTCTGTGTGGTTTTTTTTCACCATTCCATCCTTGTAGATATGTTGAGGTTTTTATCACTCATGCCAGTATGCTATCAATGCCTCTGCTGACTCCTAAAACATCTGTCCCATTGTTTCACAGTTCCTGGAGGGCAATGATATCAATCCATGCTGATAATCAGAGGACTCTCAATTAAGTACCTGCAAGGCTATGAGTGGTAAACAAGAAAATGTACAGAAAGAAAACAGAATTCTCTATCCCAATTCACAGAAGGCATTAGAATTTTGTTTTGGATTTGAAATTCAAATTCCAATGAAAGTCCATTAAATGTTAATTACAATATAAAATCTGAAAAAAAAAAAAAAAATCAATGCAAAAATATTGTACCAAAGACAGAAAACA
>VWZN01005132.1:64406-80847 GCA_013396955.1 Regulus satrapa
AGAAAAAACAAGATGGCAAAACAGACAAAAAACCCCAAAAAACCCAAAACAAACAAAAAAACCCCCCACCAAAACACTCTCCCAAAATAATTTCTTTAGAACTCATTGCTACCAGCCCTTGCTCACTTGAGTAAGTGTTGCTCACTTACATTTAAATTTTATGTGAATTTTACAATAGCGGCTTAAGTGAAAATTTATTAACCTTAGAGGAGGAGAGGGAATGTAAGCAGACTTCAGGATTCCATCACTTTGATATACAACAATACATTTTGAAGTCATAACAGCAAATAACAGGCCTAATTATATATCTGATGACAAATTAATAAATGAAATAGTAGAATGGTATGACATAAGCAGAGTTACCAACAGAAAAAACTGACAAAAAACCTAGTGCTTGTGATGAATGAGAAAGGCAATTGATAAAGAACTAGGAAAGTATCCGGCAGAAAACATTTGGGAATTTTAATTTTCCTGAACAATGTACCAGATGCAGAAGATGTGTTAATCTCTTTAGCAATGTTAATAGGGTGTGGGGGGAGAAGACACCCAAACAAATCACAAAACTGGAAGCGAGAAGATGTATAACATACCGTAAGCTGAAATCTTATGTGGGGTTGATATTTTACCACAGTTTTCCATCTGTCTTGGCATAAAATATGAACCAAATTGTAACTTTTGTTTGATTCTGTCTTCAGATGAATTAATTTTCACAAAAAGTCAAGAAATTAATAGTAATAGCCAATTGCCTAGTGTAAAATCCTCAAATATCTCTGAAAACAAGAAGGTGTTTGTTGCTTTTTCCTTCATTGCTCCCTCAGCTTTATCCGAGAACAATGTTTGTGTGACTCAGTGGTGCAGTTGTATGAAACCATATGCTCAGAAGACCAGGGGCTGCTGAAGCCTGTCAACAGCCAGACATATCAGTGCTGGCATCTGCAGCGGTTGTCAAACCGATGAGTATGAATGTCAGTGACCATTAGACTTATTTTCAATCATCCAGTTACAGTGACATGACCTGTAATTCTTTTCTGCTTCTGCAGGATACAAGGACCAATAGTCTGACTCACCTAATTTGAGAAATAGTAGAATGTAGATAATATCCTCAGTTGCTATGACAGCATTCCAGGCAGCATGTGATCCCAGAGCCACAAAGACTGCTAATAGGACATAGAGTCCAAGCTCTACAAGGTAATGAAGAGGCTCTTTTTTTACTTTCCATACACATTTCTGAGCATAAAGAGAGGAGAAGCTGTAGGAACCTAATACTAACTTCCCTTCATAAAATATGCTTTCTTCTAGGGTGGTTCCTCATACATGAAAAAGTTGGGATAGTACAGGCAGCTGGAGAGCCTGAGAGCCATCCCCAGGCCTTGTGTTGATAGGAGGTGCTGTTGTGATCATACTTGGAAGGAGTAAGAGAAATATTTTCTTCATCTATTTTCTATCATGTAGTTGTTATCAAATATCCTGTCAGAGGTTATGCACTAATAAGCATCACTTTCCAATAATAATATGAGATGTAATCTAAGCTTTAAATCTGATACACTATCTTCTAGTTCTGCAAAGGGTGTCCAAAACTTAGGAGGGACTCTTTGCAGTACTGAGTGGGAGCATTTCTCCTTCTCAATGAACACCATATGTTGTATTTGAACCTTTCTTTTCAATGCAACTGCACTAATTTTATGAGAGTTCACTGGTTCTTAAAATAAACCAAAATATATTTGTTTATTTATTCAAAAAATGTACCAATTTATATCCTAGCACTTTCTAGAAATTTCTAATGCATAAATACTAATATTACCATGATTGTTTACCTAAATATATATTATTAGATTTTTAATATCAACAAATTATTGCATATATTTATATAACAGTATATACACTAGAGTTCTTTATTGAGAGGAAAAAAAAATGCTTAAATGTCTTTTTTTAACAGTCCTTTCTTAATGATAGCACTACAAGTGATACCAGCTACTCAGGACAGATAATATTACCAAACTACCCTTCCAAAGGAAATGGACCTTTTAAATGAGCATTTATTTCTACTGTGGTCATCAGGCCACTGCGTAGCAGTTTGTGGCACTGTAATCTGCAGCATGACCATTCATCTAATTACTGCTGAAACTGTGATATTAATCTACTCATAAAGGGCGAGTTAAGGGTCAATTGCCAGCAGTGGAAAGCACTTGGAATGGATAATGTGTTGCAGGCCTGGTTTCATCTGCTCTTACTGATTTCAACAGTCTGCACAATTTGACTTCACTTCTGAGTGGATAAAAGCACAGAACCCAAAACTGGGTCAAATCACCCCTGCATAGTACCTGTGATGAATATCTTCATTATTGTTAAAGGTGTGAGAGAGTCTCTGACCTATCCATCATACCCAAACCATGCGGCCTCCCAGACGGACACATCACCACAGCACACAACTCCACAGACAAATCACTCTTGCCCAGGACCTCCCTTGATACTTCATTCTCCTGACTTTTCTGATCTACCCTAATTTTCAAAATGCAACTTATATGATAACTGTGGGGTACAGTTCAAATCTGGGGACACTGTTGGACAAGCAGTAATACAACATTCAGTAGGCAACTTCTGAAATATGAACACAAAGGCATGCATATGCTTTTCCTTGGAAGGTACAGGTCCTTAGGAAAGCAATGAAAACCACTGGGGAACAAGGAGAACATCTTTGTGAAAAGGTAGTCCTAGAAAGGTTGATTTCCACTCTCTTGTTATAAGCCACAATTCTGACATAGACCTCGCTTTGCAGAAGATACACAACTGTAAAAATGAGCTGTAAATGAATAATTTTACCTGCTCCTCAACCTATATTTATATTGCTCCTCATTCTCCTCATGTCTCAGATGGGAATGTGGTAAAGAATAATTGCCTCAGCTCACATCACATTTTATTTCTCTCTTGCATGTGAAAAAGGCCAACAGACCTTTCTGAACTGCTCAGTCTGCTTCCCTTCATAGAAAGTCATAACCCACACCAACTTTTACAAACTAAATACTGTTAATACAGTGCAGTGACATGCATAATGAATAGCTATATTCCCCAAACCAAGTTACAAGGAAACTTTTAATTTCTCAACGAATAACAGTACAACAAAATATTATAAGTGTTACGGAAATAGCGTGCCCTACACAGAATGTCAACTACATTTGTTAAAGTGTAGTTTTCAACATTCATTTTGTATCCAGTAAGTAATGTCACTTTAAATGCTTTTCCAAACCACTAATAATTTTTCTGAAATATGCATTTGTGATCATAAGATTTTGTTTAAACTTAAATAACATTATTCTTCCCTTGAAGACTTAACACAAACTAGAATTGAAATCTAAAATTTTGATTAAACATTTTTGCTATGATTATATGGTAATAAGATTGAGTGCAATAAGATATTAGCCTAATTTAATTCCTTCAATTAGTTTCCAAAAGATAGAGGCTAGGGGCATATCTGAGTGCTGTTCCTATAAAATGATAATTCAAGTGAATTGGTATTTAAGATTCACATGTTCCATTCTTTCCAAATTCTGCAGCCCCACAGACAATTTTAGAGGCATAATTACCTTTTATTACTTGCACTAACAAATTAAAAATTTAGAAAAATTGCTTAGTTGTCTTTTCTAGTTGTGTACCAGATCAATTAATGTTTTTTTTATTTTGTGATTATATATTGACTCTAAGTTATTTCTATTATTCTTCTTCCGTCTTTACTTCAAAGTAATTTTTTGTCAATCGCAAACCTGCCCAATTGTAAGATGAATATAGCACATTGTAACAAATAATGTCAATCTATAGGCCTTCAAAGTTTCTTTAAAAAGTACTATTTATACTCTTTGAATGTGAAAATAAGCACCTTTATAATTTATTAGCAAATGACTGGGAAGGAAGAACCTACTTAATTTTCAGAAAAAAAAGTACCTATATAGGCAGATTTATATTTATGCTTTACTTTAAAATATTAACATTGGTTTCCCTAACAAAGGCTCTTGTTCTCTGCTTTCACAGTCTGAACATCAGAGTTGTCTCTGCCTTAAACATGCTGAGTTACTAGCTATATAATTTCTTCTCAAAGACTGAGCTTTGGTCAAGATTATAGAAGATGGGAGCAGACAAGCAGGAGCTCTAACGAGGAAAAATATGCTATGCAGAATAAACAAAAAATAAGGAAATTAAATGGTTACAATTTATTACATTCATAAGCAGTGTTCACAGCAACTAGGCTTTACATTTTTGCAAGCCAAGATATTTTATTGACCATTCAGTAATTCCATAATTAGCTATTTTGCTTTAAATTATATTTTGGACTTCTGTTTTCTTATTAAACCTATAAACAAAACCCTTTACAGCTGATGCAAAATACATAACCTTCTTCTAAACACATCACTGGAGACAAAGCAAATATAAAAATACTACTAGATATTTCAAGATAGAGTTAGCAGACCTGAAACATTAGCTTTTCCTTTGGATTGATTGTCCAGACTATTTTAAGTCTTGCTATAGAAAACTAAGGGAGTGCTGGGTTATCAGATACCTTATATCCTCCTTTAATTCAGATAACTAAAATATGTCTAAGAGGTGTAAGTTATTAGAAAAAACCCTGTATTCTTGTATGAAATCAATATCTAGTGAACAATAGATGGAGGCCAGGATTCTGTAAAACCCAAAGAAATGTGAAACAAAGAGGTGAAAATGCAACAAATAAATTGAAGCATCGGGCATCTCCATGACAAGAATGAGTATTGCTCTGTGATGTGTGTCACCTACTGTGGGGTTTACAATTCATTAACTATGAGTGCTTGGAAGTTCATACCTTAATATGGTGTTTGGTTCATTTTGTCTTCATCCATAATTTAAGACACAATATCTTAATGGGGGGAGCAATTTCTACAGAAATATAATTGATGATTTTATAGATGCACTTTCAACTTTTATTTGGTAGGAAAACATCATTTTCTTTCCAGAATGGTACTGTATGACTATAACTAATTTACAATAATAGGGTTTGATGGGTTATCTGCTTGCTTGTTTGCTCCTCTACTCCTATAGACTTCAGATATAAATGTCAACTTTCTTAAGGTATCATTTGCTATATTCTGGCATGCTGCATCAGATAGCATTATAATAACAGTTCTTTAACCATACAACCTTGCCTAAAGTACAGATTTTGTGTTAGGTTTTATTACAGTGCAGAGCTGTACCGTATTTTAGCTGGCTGCACACAGATTGACTTTCACCTCTTTACATCACAATGTAACACCATGGTGCCAGGATTTCCAAGCTCCACTCAGCTTCACCGCTCAGTATTTATTTTCTGCTTTGGTTTCATGTTCTTACTTTCATTACAATAATTTTTCTAATCCTGTACTTCCTTGCTCGTGAAGCAAGCTTCTGTTTTCTACTCCTGCTCTTTGCATTTCTCAAACCATTATGGTGCCTAGAGTAGTCCTAAAAGTTGAGTTTCTCTTTAGTTATGTGATCTGGAGTTGGGATTTTTTGCTTCAACACTAGGCAGGGACACTGAGCCTCTTATTAGTGCCAGCCCTGTGGTTTATAGGCATAAATAATCTTAGTGAAATGCAGATGTGTTCCAAAGCGACATTCCTACTGGTTTTGTACTGGAGTTTTTCCTGCTCCCAACCTTTGCACAGTCAGTGAGTATGTTGAGAGCAGAGAGCATTGTGCCCATTCACACCTCTGCAGCATTCCTGACACAGGACCACAGCGTGTCCAAGCCTGGGAGGCACCTCTAGAGACTGTCCAGTCCAGCCTCCTGCTCCAAGCACAATGCTCAGGGCCACGGGTGTTGAATATCTCAAACGATGGAGACTTGAAAAAGCCTCAGAGTAACCTGTGCCAGACTTTAACTACTTTAACACTAAAAAGTTCCCTCTTACACCAATGCAGATCTGTGCCTATAATTATTACTGGGCCTCAGTATCTGGCTTTGTTTTGTATATTCCCTCTCCCATCAGGTTTTTATGCACACAGATATAACCAAGCAAGAATTAAGAGACACTTAAAAAAAAAAAATTATATATATGGAAAACATTGAAACAAAACTCTTACATTATTCTATATTTCTCAAAACAAAACTGAGATGTTCACCAGGTAGATTCTTACACTAAATGACACTCACAAAACAATAATTTTGTATCTGCAGATTTAAAAGTAGTTTTTATCATTGGGTTTTCATCTATTCTTGGTAGGACTAAAATCAAATAATTAAGAATCTGTCTCGCATCTGATGCAAATTAACAAAATTGAATTAGAATGAATATAAATGCAAACAGGGAAGCAAACAATAACTTAGAAATAGTTATTAACTTTGATTAAAACTGCTCTGTTTAGCAGTTCATCACCCATCCAATTACCAGAAAAAATAGTTACTTCCTGAAAATCATACTGGAGATGTATTGAAATACAGTATAAAAACTGTTAGAATTATTTAATCTTCCTTCTGTGGTAGTCATTGTAATTAATAGATATTTTTAAATCCATTCTTGTAATTTCACAGATTTTATTTTTTTTCCCTTACACCTGAAAGAATCCTAGGATTTTGGTGCTTCTGATGCAAACTTGGTATTTAAAAAACAGTAGCTTCAGTTTGGATAGACCATACTTCAGTTTTTAAAAGGCAATCAGAAAGCAAATACTCTGTCGATCCTATCCAGCCATTCAAGCAAGAAACACAACAAGCCAGAGAACAGAACAACAAATCCAGAGTAGAGTAAAAATCTACTTCTCATTTACAACCAGATTTTTTTTTACTTTTGCTCAGGTGTTATGAATATCCCTATCAGTACTTATATGGGAATTAAAATGACTTTTTATAAGAGCAATATATTTAAACGTTTGTAAAGCTTAGGGTTGCATAATAAATGCAACAAATGAGACAAATATAGTCTTGTCATCTCCTTAAAGGTGTTATTGACACATTTAAAGTGTGAAGGTATCATATATAGATTAAAAGTATCCTGATTTTCACATGAGCTCAGAACGGACCACAGTTGTAGTACAGATGGTTTTTGTCTTTTCAGATACATCTGAACACTGAGAGTTTTCTAAAGATTAAAAGGGGGAATTGCCACCAGTAAAGAAAGAAGATAGTTTATATTTTCTACTGTCTATATAGTAATTAAACCAGATATTACAACAGTAATGAAAACACAATTCATTAGATTCAAGAAATTCTTATTCATTGAGAATGCAAATTGCTTTTTAATTTCCTGACCTTATAGTGTAAGAGGATGATTAACATATCATAATCTCATGGAATTGATAGGTTAAATACCCAATTACAAATACCCTGCACAGCAAAAAGCTATATAGTAAATTTACTGAGTATCCTGAAAGTAGAAAGCTGACTTTTTAAACACAGCAAGAAAAATAAAGTACAAAATTTGGGATCACAAAGTTACTGAGAAAAAAAATAAATTCTTAAGTAAGAACACTTCCTATTCCTGACAGCAAGTGTCTGTCCAGTAAAAGTTACACCAGTCATCAACTACACTGAATCATACAGAGATTGCATCTCTTAATTTTAAAGACGTTTTCAACAGCCTTGCTTTATCTACAGAGGTGTGTTTGTCTCTGAGGCTGACACATCCTTCCTCTGCTATGCACCCAGAAGAAAACTGCTCCTGAGCACCCCTTCTCTGGCTCTGCCTAGGAGGGGCTGTGCAGTGCTGTGCTTTGGATTGGTGACTGAAGCAGCACTAATTATCAATATTAAATTGATGACACACTGGTGTTTCAGCTCCCACTGAGCACTGGCTCAAATCCCCAACCCCACTCCTCTCACCAGTGAGCAGGCTGGAGCTGCACAAGAAGTTGTGAGGGGACACAGCTGGGACAGCTGACCCCAGGTGACCACAGGGATACACCACAAAATTTAATGTGAAGAACTGGGCAGGGGGTGTTTGTCTGGGAGGTAGCCATTATATTTATTGTATTTGCAATTGAGCTTGAGGTACCAGGGTATGGCTAAAATAAACAGAAAAAGAAGCTTTAAAGCATATGTAAATATGCACAGAAATCCTATCAAATTAATCCAGTGGGGAGTGAAGACAGACGTACATGCATGTGCATATTTTAATATATATCATAAACATAAAATATGCATATTATATATCCTCCCACTCACATCCCTGTGGGAGACTATAATTTATTCTAATGACTATTTCAGGAGAAAAGACTAACATTTAAATCCCTTTTCTCCTATTTTTTGATCTTACATGAGGGCTCTTCCACCTGAGGTCTAATGTCTGTCCTTTAAACTTGTCTATTAAATGAGCTTAATTCATAAGACAAACAAAACATGCTTTATACCAAAGGTGCAGGCTGACTTTATAACTCAGTGACATACTACTGGGAGTCTCAAAAAGTGGTCTCTCACTCCTTAAAAGTAGTGATCCAGCTATAAATTCATGCCTTTGCTTGATATTAGGAACAGTCTATGGGAAACAGGATGAGACCAATGTCTACTGTGTAGCTCAGCAAAATCTCAAAGTATCATTTGTTTTGCCATGGTGCTTTTGAGACCTATTTCTTCTTGTTCAATATTTAGACAGAAAACTCAGTTTGCGTATTTTAATATTGGTCAGCACTCAGAACAGTAGTGACCTGGCTCACAAGCTTCTTGTATTAATGCTGTACAGAGATAGTTGATAATTGCAAAATACTATGGACAGAAAAGCCCATCAGAAGTAGCAGAGATTTTTCTAGCAACTTGGATAATTGTAGCATATCTATAATGCTTTCAAAAGCATTGAGTATTATTTGGAAAGATTTTTGAGAGTATAGGTTTGACCCAGAAATTCCTTTAAAATTAATTAGGTAGATTGCGAAAGGAAGAACAGATTAAAAGCAAAGAATTAAACTATTTGTGAGCCTGTTACTTAGAATACAAGCAAAAGAAAAGGTTATGAAACAGATAAGCATTGAACATGCACCTGGAATATAAATGAACTCTTAGCTCTCCATTGTGTGCAGTCCTCTTCTATTCCCCCTCCACACTGCACTGCTTACTCAGTGTTTTGTTTGCACTGATTCCTGTGAGCCAAATATACTACAAATATAACCTTAACCTTTCTCAGCACAATCTATACATATCTCTTGTTATATTATGCCTTAAAGGAAATTTAGAGTATTGTTGTTGTACATCGTTAACGTACACAGAGGTTTTCTTTCTTTGATCAATGAAACAAATAGAGTAAAGAAGGTGAAGCAAATCTGTAACTAAAAAAAAAAGTTTACTAAAGAAATTCAGAATTAGTACAGTTACTTTCTGAGCACAGCCACTAGGTGAATGTTAAACAGAGCAGTCAGCAGAAAGTATAAAATGGGTCCTGAGGCCTATTACAGAAAATATTATATTATCCAGTCATAACAATTAGAGCTCAGATGGCTATTGTTTTTCACAAGCAAGATTTTATCTGTTAATAGTCATCCCTTCCAGTAGAGCTCCCCTAAGTAACAAGTCCAGGCTCATGGGAACCAGCCCTTCTCACTGTCAGCAGAAGATATCTTCTCACATCCTCATCTTCACTAAGCCACTGCCTGGGATGAGCCAGGAGCTGCATCTCTGCAGGGGACAACATCTGTCCCAGCAGATTAGCAGAGACCCAACCTCAGAGCCCACACCCTCAAAACCCTGCCTTCTGAGGGCAGCAAAGTCCTGAAAGGAGCATGACAGAAAGAGACATTTGACCACAAATACTCGCATTAATAATTGTTGGGGAAGGGGGGATTTCTCATTTTGTGTTTTCTGATTTTTTCCACTAAACAAATGAAATGAAGGGAAACACCTGGAGAAGAGAAGGTTCTTGGGAGACGTTGTAGCAGTCTTCCAGTAAGTAAAAGGACCTACATGAGAGATGGAGAAGAATTTATTTATTTATTTTTTTTCTTTTTTTACGGCCATGTAGTGATAGGAACCACAAATAATGGCTTTAAACTGAAGGAGGTTAGGGTTAGATTGGGAATAAATTCTTTACTGAGAGATTGGTGAGACACTGGCACAGGCTGCCCAGAGAAGCTGTGGCTGTCCCATTCCTGGAAGTTTTCAAGGCCATGCTGGAAGAAGATCCATGCAACCTGGTCTAGTGCAACATGTCCCTTCCCAGGCTAGGGGGTTAGATCTAAATCATCTTTAGGATCCCTCTAACCCATTTCATGATTCTATAAAACAATGTGGAAGTAGAAATCGGTCTTCTTTAAAAACTTTGGTATTTCATATTTTTCTTTTATCTTTTATATTTAGACCAAGAAAAAATTATGACAATCATTAAAAATTAATTAACTTTCACATTTTAATTAAGCTACATGACTTTATTTTAATGTTAGCAACTAGGAAGATTTTTCTTGCTTGGTAATTCAAACTACTACAGGGTTTTGAGTTATTTATTTTGTTTGTTTGTTTTNTCAAGGAATCACATTTTCAGAGGAAAAAGTCCCAACATAACATGACAGATTTGATAAATCTGTCACTAAAAACACACCGCTTAGAAGTGTAATTCTCAAGAGACTTGTAGTCTTAATTGTTTCAGTAGAGACACACAGATAATGCACATATTATTCCCCTCTGCAGCTTAAGCTACTCATTTGCCTTCCTTCTGTTTTGAAGGAATATATATTATAATACTATTCAGAATATACATGATCCTCCAACTCAGAAATCTCACATTTCCCAAAAGCAGAGAAAAAACCCACAAATCCACACAATCAACGAACACTTTTTTTTTTTTCCCCCCCAAGGAATTCATGCTTTGAATGCCTCCTGAGAGTTGAAGTCATACAAGCAACGAAAATAACCTTGCAGAAATCTCTTTTCCTTGCTACATCTTATGTAGCAGACATCTCTGTCTTGTTTGCAGCAGAGTCAGAAGTTTCATACTTGCAACGAGACTTTACATAGATTTCTATCCTTGTGTCTCCCACTGCAGAACTACAGTTGGCACTACCTGGACTTAAAAGAGAAGCTGAGACCCTAAACATGAGACATGAGATAACTTGTTCTACTTTTAAAATATATCTGTATGTTCATATNAAGCTACATGACTTTATTTTAATGTTAGCAACTAGGAAGATTTTTCTTGCTTGGTAATTCAAACTACTACAGGGTTTTGAGTTATTTATTTTGTTTGTTTGTTTTAGAAAAGAAAAATTACTTCAAGACACATGAGGATTAAATCATATCTCCTTAGAGTGCCATGATTCCTCATGAGAACTTAATATCACATTTGTACCTTTGTTCTTCTGTGAAAAAATTATATTTCATAAAATGTACTCACTAGTTTACAGCAAAAAAGCTAATATAACATGAATAGTGTAAAACTAAAGGCTCCTCATCCCCTAAANATGCCTCCTGAGAGTTGAAGTCATACAAGCAACGAAAATAACCTTGCAGAAATCTCTTTTCCTTGCTACATCTTATGTAGCAGACATCTCTGTCTTGTTTGCAGCAGAGTCAGAAGTTTCATACTTGCAACGAGACTTTACATAGATTTCTATCCTTGTGTCTCCCACTGCAGAACTACAGTTGGCACTACCTGGACTTAAAAGAGAAGCTGAGACCCTAAACATGAGACATGAGATAACTTGTTCTACTTTTAAAATATATCTGTATGTTCATATGGATATACTGAAGAATTTGGAAGGCATTATGGGTACATAGAAAAATCTGTAAAATGGCATCTTCACACAACTAATACACATAGAGAAAGACTTGTTTTATGCAAGAGGTTACACAGTCCCAAAATTATACCAAATCTAGGAAAGACACCTGTCAGATTTAGTTACCTGTCACAAGCCACGTTTTCTGACACACGCTCCACATCTCCCCCAGATGTTGGTGAAATAGTGTTACAATTGTCAACTAGCAAACCCATAGGATAAGAATTACAATAATTAATGTTGCTTCTGCAAATGTAATAATACCTCTTGAGCAGATACAATTTTGATACAAATTTTAACTGCATAATCACATCATTTGGCATGAAACTATTCAGTACTTACTTTTTACCCAAATCATTTAATAGGTCACCTCATGCCATATTTGCTGTGCACTACTGAACTGTGAATTGGGAAAAAATTATCAAGTCCCATGATGATCTGCCTGGAGCATGCATCACAATAGTGTTACAGTGCTTACCAATTCTATTTATTTTTCAAAGGCCTGCACTGAGACAAGGATCTATCATTATCCCCATTACACAGAAAGAGAGTTAAAACAAAAAATCCATAAGGTAAAAGTATTTTCTAATTTTGAATACCTATATGAGATGGACAGGATGTGATTATTTGCTGTTGTGTAACACTTCCCACTCCCAAGTCAGAGTTCTCATTAATAAATTCAGGTAACAGGCTCAGTGACTGAGCTGAAAGCCATGAGGATTAGCTCTTCTTACCTCATCCTATTCTCATTAGTAAAAATTGCCAAGACTTCTCTGCCCAGGTACCACTTTTATCCCTTGTGAGCTGCTCTTGCTCTAAGTTTCTGATGTCTCTTCTCCATCCTGTTCCATTCACACCTTGTCACTAATGCACTCCTAAATTCCTGTCTTGTCACTGCCTAATGTAATTCTCTTTCCTCTGTCCTACCTTTCTTTCATCAAAGCAACTTTCATTGTTTTTCTGGCATTCCCACTCCATTATGACACTCATCTGCCCTCTCCCTGCAGGACTGATCCTAGTCTTTTATCCTTTCTCCCTAATCACTCTGTAAATCTGTGCAGTAATCAAAATTTTCACTGGTATAGATGTTCTTATGAAATATATTAAGTGTAACAGGTGGGAATTGACAATTGCTATCTTCATTACATTTGAGCACAAGGAAGCCAAGTGACAGTCACATGGGGTAGAATGTGCTAAAGAGATAACATATCTGCAAACTTAGAGGACTGATGTCTTCATTAGAAAAAACAGTGGCTTGTTTAATATACTTATATTCCTCAAAGCATCAAGGGAAAGCCTACCTACAAAAGCATCATCAATATTTGTAAATGCCCCCACAAGTTTTATGGGAAAGATATTTAGATGTGGAAATAATCTCATTTGTAAGCATATTGAGGCAATCAGGAGTTATGCATTCTTTGCTGGCCAGCATAGAAGTAATAAAACAATGATAAGCATACTTTTAATGCAAATATTCCCACAGCCAAGTACAAACTGTGAGTTACAACAGTATAATCAACTATTAGAGAAAGTCTTACATCAAATACAAAGCCAGCAAAGCTGAATTTTTTTACAAGTATTTTCAAGTAAAAGCTGCTATTAGTCTACAGCATATCTTGGACAACTCTACACCACAACCCTAATGGAAAAAGAAGACAAATGGCCATGAATAAATCCCAGTTTGATTACCACCATCAGAGTGAAAGGCAAGGCCATGACAAACAATCCCAGAGGAAAATACTCTAAACCATGAAGCATAAGTTCATCAGCCTGTTCTAATCCCAGTCAGTAGTTAAGATATTTTTACTGTAGTAATGACAAAATAACCCAAGGTATTCCCCACACCAAGTCCACTTTTCCAGTATTCCAAGAGCAGCACAACACTGAATAAGGCTGCAAGTGTTTATTCCTTCTAATGGACTATTCTAAGGGCTCAACCAACTTTGAAAACCATACCCTGCAGTTTAGGGGCAGGACCCAAACCATGAAGGGCAACAAAGTTTGACATTTCATACTCCATGCTTGTATTACTTCAAAGCTTTTACAGACACCTATACAATGCTTATTTTTCTTTATGAAGACAAATTACCAATTTATGTTAAATCTTCCTTTAATAGTCTGTTCCTTCAAATGATAGCATTATTCTGCTTTCTCTAGCCATAGCAATAATACAACCCTTATTACTAGGAAAACAAAAAACAGAAAAAAACCAAGATATAATTTATCAGTAGGAAGTGTAAAGTAACATAAACACGTTACCTGATTTTNGGTAGAAATGTTACCTTGTTCACTGCAAAAATAAATGCTCCTGTGAACCGAAGGAAGGTGATCTGCACTTTTGATGAAATTCTCCTCTATTTCACCAGTCTTTGTTCATATTCCAAAATTTGTGATTTAAGAGGTTATACATGCTTAAGGAATTTTTTTTTTGCATTAATTAAGGTCAGAATAGTTACTTTACTATATTGATTACTATATATACTATATTGAGAATAAAGGTGACATAATAAGTCTGAATTGTTAAGCATTGTNGATATAATTTATCAGTAGGAAGTGTAAAGTAACATAAACACGTTACCTGATTTTAAGGAATAGTTCAAAATAATTTTTAAGGTTTGACAATGGCTTATCAGAATCTGCACTTTTATGAACAGTAGTATTAAAGCAGTCAAAACCAGAAAATCCTGTTCTTACCTCTCCCTTCATATTCCTGTACCAAGAGGAAAGCTCATGACACACAATTTTGAAATTAGGTATTTGATTAAATACTCAACCTGCCTGTACGTGATTACTGCAAATGGCTTCCAAAAAACCAATCCAAACCCCATCAATAAAGATCCAGAAGCAGAAGCAGCTGGTGCTGCAGCAATCCTGTCACAATGGTCTTGCTTGGGTCACCCCAGAGATGAGATTATCCATTATACAATAATGTGGGATGAAAATAGAAATTATGGGTCAAATTTAGATCCTATTTACGACACTGTAAATGTTTACTAGACTGAGTAAGAGCAAAACAGAGGTAGAAATGTTACCTTGTTCACTGCAAAAATAAATGCTCCTGTGAACCGAAGGAAGGTGATCTGCACTTTTGATGAAATTCTCCTCTATTTCACCAGTCTTTGTTCATATTCCAAAATTTGTGATTTAAGAGGTTATACATGCTTAAGGAATTTTTTTTTTGCATTAATTAAGGTCAGAATAGTTACTTTACTATATTGATTACTATATATACTATATTGAGAATAAAGGTGACATAATAAGTCTGAATTGTTAAGCATTGTTTAAAGAGAGATGCTAAAAAGATTTCCTCTCCCACTCTCCTTACAGCTGCATCATATGAGCAGATGTCTAATTTACTGGTATGATTAACTTTTTCCTTCTGTGCTAGAGATTTTACTAGTAATATATCTATAGAAAGGAACATTAATAAATGCACTTTATTTTCCCCCTTTAAAAACACTGTTGTATTTAAATAAACAGTCTGGAATGCACCATTTTCTGAGGAAGTCTGTATTCAGCACTATAAAAAATCAGGCCAACACTTCCTGCATCCTATATTTAGGTTAAGCTTTGCATATTTAAAATTCATCACTTTTATTTCATTAATGGGGGTGAATACTAAAAATCCAGCAAACCCAAAGCATTCAATTTTTGACAATTACCCCCATGTATTTGCCTCCATTGCTTTTAAACAAAGAGAACCCAATATAGGCAAGAGACAATGAATTTTGCGAAACATACGCTATGTTTTCACACACCGATGGACAAGTTATTCAGAGAGAACAGGGAAATATCAGTTTGTTGTCCACTGAGGATGCTTTATACCATGTTATGAATTGAGAGTTCTCATTTTCCGAAGCCGCTGTGCTTTGTAATGTAAATGCACTAATGAAAGCAACATCTCATGACTGCAGATGAATTACATTACATGAGTGAGAATGACTACTGCTGTTCTAACAAATGAATTTGGTGACTTCGGCAGAATTTATATAATGATAAATGTAAGCAGCTGGTGCAGGTGTTCTCAGACAGTAGAACATACTTCTTTACTATTTTAATTTTACTAAATTTTCTGCATAATATTTTGCATAGTCACATGCAGTGAGAAGATATGAGTAAGACTGTTCTCAAGGAGCCAGCTGACGTGAAAAGTAACTTGCAAGCATTGGAAAATTATGGAAATATTCCACTGAAACATTGTTATTTATAATTATCATCATCATTATTACTATTATTAATATTATAAAAAAATTGAGAGATTATAAAGCTTTGATGTGATAAGAATAAAATATATCCTTTGGAAATATAAACATTGATTATGCAAATGAGGAAAAGAAAAGTATAACACCAAATTTCTACACTAAGAAATAGCAATGATGATATTGTTTAAATACCAGTGGCTTAAGACTGGTGCTTTTTGTTCTACCAGAAAAAACCATATTCTCATGACAGGTGGGGAAAATAAAACAAGTAAAAATAAAACAAGAAAAAACAATTTATAAATCCCTAAAATTATTTATAACTCAATTTTTAAAACATTTCACTTATTTGTGCATATAGTTTTGAAGCAGAGTTGATTAATATTTGATATTCTTACTACATTAGAAAGAGAGATAGGGATCTATAAATCAGTGCCTGACAAAAATAAATTACTAATTTCAACTTCCTTCTGGCCTTCTCATAATAGAGCCATCCACTGAAAAGAAAGCACAAGCCCAGTGATTGTCAAGATAATACATTTAAGTCTTAA
>VWZN01005134.1:0-49295 GCA_013396955.1 Regulus satrapa
CCAGCAAGAAGGAAACCCAAGCTTTCCTAGGAGACATAGGTTTTTGGAGGATGCACATTCCTGAGTACAGCCAGATTGTGAGCCCTCTCTACCTGGTCACCCGCAAGAAGAACGATTTCCACTGGGGACCTGAACAGCAACAAGCCTTCGCCCAGATCAAGCAGGAGATCGCTCATGCAGTAGCCCTTGGCCCAGTCAGGACAGGACCAGAGGTGAAGAACGTGCTCTACTCTGCAGCCGGGAGTCATGGTCTATCCTGGAGCCTTTGGCAGAAGGTGCCTGGTGAGACTCGAGGCCGACCACTGGGATTCTGGAGCTGAAGTTACAGAGGGTCTGAAGCCAACTACAGCCCCACAGAGAAGGAGATCGTGGCCGCCTATGAAGGAGTCCAAGCTGCCTGGGAGCTGACTGGCATGGAAACACACCTCCTCCTGGCACCTTGACTACCAGTGTTGGGGTGGATGTTCAAAGGGAAGGTTCCCTCCAACCACCATGCCACCGACGCCACATGGAGCAAATGGATTGCCCTTATCACACAGCGCGCCCGTATTGGAAAACTGAATCGCCCTGGGATTTTGGAAATAATTACAAACTGGCCTGAAGGTGAAAACTTCGATCTCACTGAGGAAGAAGAGCAGGGACAAGTGACAAGGGCTGAAGAAGCTCCACCATACAACCAACTGCCAGCAGAAGAAACACGCTATGCTCTTTTCACTGATGGTTCCTGTCGCATCGTGGGGATGAACCGGAAATGGAAAGCAGCTGTATGGAGCCCCACACGACAGGTCGCAGAAGCTACTGAAGGAGAAGGTGGATCAAGCCAACTTGCTGAACTCAAAGCCATTCAATTGGCCCTGGACATTGCTGAGAGAGAGAAATGGCCAAAGCTCTACCTTTATACCGACTCATGGATGGTAGCTAATGCTCTGTGGGGTTGGTTGGACAGGTGGAAAAAGGCCAGCTGGCAGCGTTGTGGAAAACCAATCTGGGCTGCTGATGAGTGGAAGGACATTGCTGCTCGTGTGGAGAAGCTACCTGTGAAAGTCCGTCATGTAGATGCCCATGTCCCCAAGAGCCGGGCGAATGAGGAGCACCGCAACAACGAGCGGGTAGACCAGGCCACAAAGATAGAGGTGGCAAGAATAGACTTAGATTGGCAACACAAGGGAGAGCTGTTCCTAGCTCGATGGGCCCATGATGCCTCAGGTCATCAGGGCAGAGATGCCACCTACAAGTGGGCACGAGACCGAGGGGTGGATCTGACAATGGACAGCATTTCTCAGGTTATCCATGACTGTGAGACGTGTGCTGAGATCAAGCAGGCCAAGTGGGTGAAGACCCTCTGGTAGGGGGGTGGTGATACCTGGAAGTTCTCAATAAATGTTGGGCAAGTGTGTGAGCAGTATGGAAACAAAGTGCCTGCCAGCCCCCAGATGCTGGGGTATGTTGTTGAGTTGCTTGTCTGCCCTATTTACATGGAAACTAATCAGTTCTCCATGGAATTTCTGTTTGATCCTTTGGCCTGTCTCAAGGGAAACACAACACTAACTAATACAAAATATGTATATTTTGGCTTTCAAAAACTATTGTGCTTTGCAAATGTCACCCAGACATTGAGCTTTGTGGTTACCAAGGAAACATCATGGGAGATAACCTGATCACAGCTGTGAACTGCATCCTTTCCTCTCCTGGTGTGAAACCCACACTTCCAGAAATGCCCATTCTTGTCTTGGGGTATTTCATTTTAGAAAGCAGAAGCTTGAAAAATAAGGTCATTTGCAGTTCAGGAGGTATTTCCTTCTGAAATAGAGCTATCTGGAGGGACTTGGTCCTTGGGCTCCGAGGCAATGGTTCAGCAGCAGAAGGTTCCTTGTGCTCTGATAATATTGGTGTCTGCTGGAATAGCCACAACCTTCTTCAGATAATGTGGGATAGAATCAGGGGGGGGTGGGGGGTGGGGGGTGGAGGAGGTTGTACAATGTCAGCCGGGGGTTTGAAAAACTTGGTGTCCCTAGAGCTATCAGCTCAGAGAATTGCAGGCTGGAGTCAGTGCTGGAGCTCCAGATAAGATAGATGGAACCTCCTATCTGGCAGAAAAAGGGCTATGTTGTCCCAGAGGCTGTCAGAGATTGAGTGCCCCTTGCAGTGAGGGAACCTCAAGCTGTTCCCAACAGAAACATTACTGTTCTCCCCTTGTATATATTATGCAATGTGCCATAAAGTAGAGGTGGGATGTCAGGGAATCTACTCTGATTTTCCCCCTGTGCCAGGCAGGGCCAAGCCACTCAGGAGGGCAAAACCACATCCTGCCTTGTAAGCAATAACAGCCCCAAGCATCTCTGCATGTTCCTCCATCCCTTGAAGAGGTGCTGCAGCCCTGGACACAGATGCTGGTGAGCCTGGGCTGGGGCTGGGTAGCAGACTGGCTGGGGGGACACAGGCCATGGGTGTGCCATGTGTGCTAGCAGCAGCTCTGGTGAGGGAGCAGGGGGGGTGGGCACCTGGCCCCAGGGAAGCCTGATATGTCTTCCCTTTCTGGTGTGACAGAATGGTACTTTAAAGATGTGAGATGCAGCTCTTTTCCCTGACACTCAAAGTGCCAGCTGACAAGCTGCTGTCAGGGAAATGTTGTCTAACTCCCTTTCCCCTAATAATTTCCCTGGTAAAACTGCAGTGCAGTGGAATCAAATGGTGACAGAAACTAGTGGGGGACTAGATGTGTCTTTCCTTTTCCCTTTCCTTTTCCCTTTCCTTTCTCTTTCATTTCCTCTAAGTGTGCATATGTATTGGGAGCCACGTGAACATTGGTAAATCTTGCCGGTTAAAATAAACATTTTTAGTGTTCATAATCAAACTTTAGCTCTTCCCTCCGTGCTAAAGAAACAATAAAGCCTTGAAGATGCTCCCAGCTTTCATGGGATTAAAAAACATCATGGCTGAAGTGGAAAATAGCATTTCATATTTTTCCTTTGGGTTACATGTGCAGAAAGCCCTTGCTGATGCTATGAAAAGTCTTCTCTGATGAGGAAAGGTAAACTGTAGGAGGAGGAGGGACAAGAGGGCTGTGGTTGTAAAACTACCTTGTAGGCATGCTCCGGGTCATGCCAAAATTACTGTGAGCAAACCTGGGAGTGGGGCTGGCAGTGGAGAGCTGCTGTGCACTTGGGCAGGAGAGTGAAGCCCAGCCCTTGATGGCATAACTGCCATTGACACCTCCTGTTTGCCCCAGTCATTTTCCTTAAGTGGACTGTGGTTCATTGGTGGTTCCTCTCCTCATTTCCATAAACAGGAGAGGATTTCCCAGGTGTACAGGAAGAGGGAAGGAATAAGAAGGCTGCAGCTTCCCACCAGCTTTGTGTAGTGCAGCTGGTACTTCTCATCTCCTGATGCTGGAGTAGAAGTGTAGCTATAGGGCTCCTCCTCTCACACAGTGTCTTTCCTCTCTAAGAAAATCTCCATGATTTGATTTTGTTAGAAACGCTTACTCTAAAAGCCCATCTTTGCTATCTTAATTCCTATCAGGCTTCAATAAGGGTTTTTAGAAGAGCTCTGCCTACTCTTCAGTCTTTCCTCTAAGCTTAGCAAAGCACAGAAGACCTGATTGTGTCCCTCAGAGCTGTAACCATGACAGACTGCTCAGTCCTCTCTTAGTATTCAAAGTAGGCGGTTTTACTCTTAGGATGGATGTAATTTGTTTTAAGGCAAATCCTTGGGGTTTCATTTCGCTTTCCAAAGTGTAGCAGCTGCTTAGGCTATGTTTACTCAATAGCTGAAAACCCTGCAAGGGTTTGTCCCTGAGTTCTGGCTTGGGTCATTAGGGTTAATCTAAGCAATTGCCTCACCCTTTGCTTCAAAGGGCTTAGGCCCATTTCACTCAGTGATGAATCTGGCCCAAGAATTTAAGTATCTACTTCTTTTGTATTTCCTATGCTCAGAAAAACCTAAAAAAGAAATCAGATATCCTTTTGTAAAAGGATGCCATTGTTTCTGCATAGAGCAAAATAGGCAGGGTGGCATGAAATTAATGAAATACTGATTTTTGCCTTAATTTTTTTTTGTTTTAAATAAACTACATCAAATCCCTTATCACTTAGTCCTTAGGAACTGCCTTAGCACAGTGGAAGAATTGATTGCATAAATGCCAGCTGTAACTCTCTTATTTTTGGTAACAAGGCATTACTAAAGGCAGAAAGGCAGATTAATTCAGTGCCATGCTCTGATGAGACCACTGTCCTTCTGTCTGGGACTGGCTTAGGAATCCTCTGCTACCTGGTTTTTGCTTTCAGGAGACTGTAGTAGTGGTTCAAAACATACATCTGTTATTGCAGCAAGAAGTCATGAAGGGTGTGCACATATAGGTTAATTGTCAAGGGAAACTGACTTCAAGTACCATCAGACTGTTTTCAAATGTAATCGTGACATCTAAGAGGATGATCTTTGAGAGATCAGAGAGTGGAAATTATTCTCTTGCTTTGCACATCTGAGTGCAGTTTGGCTACAGTCAAATTAGCTGTTTCAGCCTACACTGTCAGTTTGCTCTTATCTCTTTTTCCTCTTGTTGTATTATTAATAATAATGAAAAAAAGTTAAAGATGGCAGTAAAGACCTATCTGCGTGGGGCAGGGCTGGAGCCAGCGACTTCCTCTGAGTAATTGTGGATGGTGATCAGCGTTTGAGTGCCCCTCAAAGGGACGTGCCGGCCCCGGGGTGGCAGGAAGCTCTTTGCCACGCTGCCTGCAAGCGTTTGAAAGGCAGGACTGCTGGATTTGAGCTCGCTCATTTGCTTCATCTTCCCCCTCTCTCTCCCTTTGCGCAGCTGCATTTAGTAATGAATCTGGCAGCATTAGAAAAATCACTAGAAGTAACCCAGCTGCCTCTGTGGGTTCATGGGGAGAATGACTTTGTAGCTGCTCTCAGCCAGTCCCTAAATTGCACATAATAAGACTTTTAGTGACAGAAGGATGGTTGATGAGCCTTAGCTGAAATAACAAGGGCCTGCCAAGATCTGTGTTTCTTTGTCAGTGTTATGAATTTAGCTCGAATCAATCAGGCAATTTATTAGCTGGTTGATAAGGGAGGAGCAAGCAGCGCTGCAGACACGGGCACTCTGCGCTCCACCAACCCGTCTGTGCTGCCCTGCTCGCTGCCCCTTTTATCGGCGGTCTCTGGCGGGGCTGGGACTCGCCTGCTGTGCTGGGCACAAGGCCGAGCCAGCCCCGACACGTTCGGCAGCCCCAGGCTCGTGGGCGAGCTGCAGTGGCCACAAGAGCCCGGCAGGTCTGGACAAGGCCGGGGCAGGTTAGCCAGGCTGCACTCCCAGCAAGGAGGAACAGCCCTGGCAGCTTCTTACATGTCTGCGAGGAGCTCGCAGTTACCTTATACATGGATATAATTCATACACAAGAAATGGATACCGTTCATGATTATGTGCTAAACCAATAGCAAAACAAACAAAAAAAGCCGTAGCAATTTACAGTAAAGTGATTTGACAAGAAAAACTAATTAAATCATTATATTTTCTTTTGTCTCATGTCCACGTTTCGCTTTAAAACCCAGCATTCTTGTTTTATGCTGATTTCATGGTGTATTTCTATAATGACACGAATCACTATGCAACATCTGACATCAGGGAGGGTTGTGGAGGGCCCTAGTGCGGAACTGCGGAGTTGGAGTCGTGCAGGGATAGGAGCAGTAGGAACCTGCTGCTCCCTGATCTTGAGGGTGCACAGCTGGCCCAGCACTGAGCAGGGAAGCACATCCATGCTGAAAGTCTAACAGGGCTGATCCACTCTGGGAGAGCAAGCAGGTCCCTGCATCTCCAGCAGTGCCTGCCTGATGAAAGCTGTGGGGAGCTGCTCCACTGCCAGAGGGACATCTGGCCACCACTGGTTGCACCACCAAGCACCAGATGAGAGATGAGTTGTTCCTGTTATAGATGAACACTGGGTTTTTTTCACTGAGTAATTAGAAGATGAAGCAGACAAGGGTTACATTAAGTAACAAAGGACTGGAGCAAGTTGTGGTTAATGTTAAGGGAAGTGGTTAACTTTTGTAGTTATGTATGCTTAGCTTTTGTGAAGTTTTGCAGTAGTTTGCAAAGGATGTTATTGCCCTTCGTGCAATTAACAGGAAGCCATACGTCTATAGCTTGCTAGAAGAATCAGGCAGCAGCAACAGTATTCAACCAAAGGGGGAGAGGTTTTGTTTATAGGTGTTAACCGCGACAGTACAGGAAGAGGACCTTCTTCCATTACATGACCACCGAAAGGCAGAAAATGACCCCCTAGCAACAACACAACACAGGCGCAGAGAAACTTTCGGAACATCATAGTACAGGAAGAAGGACTGTCTATAAATAAAGTGTGGTTTTGCAACATAGTGTGGCTAAGCAGAGGTGTGTCCTCGCTTATGCTGCCCAGCGCTGTTTTTGCCTGTTATTGCTTGCTCGAATGTAATAAATGCTAATTGGCTTTTTAACTCAGATTGGACTACGTGTTTTCTATCTATAACAGTTCCAAATGTGCTGGACATGAAGTCTCCATCCCTGTGAGAAAGAGCAGGACAGATTGCATGGAAGACCAATGTGGACCAGAAAACCTGGGCTGTCTAGTTACCAAACTGATTCTCTTGATTTTGATGGGAAAGTGAGTAATGGGTTGAGGTGGGTGCTTTCCCCAGCTGTCTGACAGATTCATTGTAGGTTGCCATGGGCCCAGAGAAGAAGTGGACAATGATATGGTGAGGGGATGCACTGGCAGCTGTTTATACAGGGAGGAGTGTGGGGAGTGTCCTGGAGCAGCTCACTCCCTCGTTAATAAAGCAGCTGTTCCCACAGCACCAACCATTTCACCAGCATCAGACCCTGGTGTTGTGAGGTTCCCTACACCTTGTTCCCAGCTCAGCTCTGTAGGGAAACAAGTCCACGAGCTGTCACATCTGAGACACGCAGCTCCTTTCTGTTTCAGTGGGGAAAAGAGAGTGACAGCACCCATGCTGGGAAAACCCAGCCTGTGAAGGTAACGAGGAGCCCATGATGATCCCCTACAGCTGGAGAGAGAAGAGCAGGCTCTCCATGTCTGTACACACAGGCTGCTGCTGCAGCACCTGGCTGGCCCACAGTGAGGGTCACCCTGCAAGGGAAAGTGTGTATCTCCCCAGAAGAGCCAGCTGCATCTGCAGTGGGCACATGCAGGAGGTTCCTGGAGGCCACAGCTGGAGCATCTCAGTTTTGGTCTGTGCAGCCACCTGGAGGGTTGGCACATCCCTCACCTTGGAGAAGGTCTGTGCTAGCAGTTGGCAGGAGGTGTTCCTTTGTCTGAATGAGCGCTTGGGAATGCCAACATTTCTCCAGGCTAGTTTACTGTTCTCCTTACCCATGTATTATAATATCTCACTCCTGTGCAGCAATATTTCTTCGAGAGGGTCTGGATGTTTCACAAAGGGTCATAAATATTACCCCTGCATGGAGAAACAGAGGTACAGCACAAATGGTTGATTCGAGCACAGGTTTTCCAGCCCTGCACTCTCACTCCATCATGCAAGGTCCAGAAGGAGTCTGAGGCATGTCTGGAACAGAAATGAGCAAGAGAGGGAACAACAGTTTTCCAGGTCGGATTACAGAGGTGAATTATGGCTTGTGTGAAAGGTCTTATGAAATGTGGAGAACTGTCAGTCCTGCTGGCTGTGACACTTCTGTGGATCTTTCATTGTTGAAGGGGACATTACCTGTCCCTCTGCTCAGATGGGAACATTCTGGGTGGACCGGGGTAGCTGTCCCACAGGCTGAGTGATGCCATCCGCTCTGCGCAGTGGGTGTTAATGCTGCCACCTTTATTACTATTTATAATTAGTACCCTGTCATGACTTGGCAACATTCTCACCTGCCCTGTGCCTCGGGACATCTGGGCAAGGTCTGGGCTTTCTCCCCAGGGCATTCCTGACAGCAAGCCCAGGGCTTGGAGGAAGACAGCTTCTCCGTGACACAGTATCAAAGCACACAGTTAAACAGCTGCTCCTGCCTGTGCTTTCTCCAGTGCTCTTCCATGTCCTTCCAAGGAGAGAGGCAACGACCTGGCACAGCTGGCCTGTCCCACTGCTGGCAGCAAGCCTTGTGCTGATGTTTTGGGCAGCCCTGCTTTGCTGGTGTGCCTTATTTGTTGTACAGCTGAAGTGGAGAGGAATGGACTGATGTCAGATCCTAATTACCTACCCACAGCTTCTATTCTTTGCTCTACTTCTCTCCATCTGGGAGGACAGCTGAAAAGCTCTCCTTCTCTTGCTCTCTTCCTAAAGGTTTCAGCCTCCTTCTTCTACTCACCTAGTATAAACAGCCTTGCTTTTATAGAGTTTTTGAGGTTTTGCCTTCAGCTTTCCAAAACCTGGAGACCTAAAGCATACACTGCTCATAAGAGTCTGAAACTCTGTGGCTATAACCCATGACTTTTGTTTGCTTTTCTATAGAGAAACATGTCTGCAAATCCTCTCATCAGAAGTTCTGGGTAGATCATATCATCATATCTTTGGTGGGATGCAGGAAAGTGGAATGTGTTTATTCACAGAAAATTGCAACTTCAGCTGGCAAATAATTTTGATTTCTTCCAAAACAAAGTGTTGCAGTTGGTGGGCTTTCTTGCTTTTTCTTTTTTCCTTTATAAGTTTGGGTGAAAAAGGGAGATTGATCACACTTATGCAGGCTAGATTTAGAAGGAAAGGTCTTTACCTTGCTTCCAAAAGGGGAAAAAAGAAGCATCAGGGCTGGCTTCTCCCGTTGTCTCACTTGACCTCTTTGACATCCTGCCTCATCCAGATGCAGCACATGTAGAGATGCCACCAGGTATGTTGCAGACGTGTGGCTGGAGGCTTTGGTTCAGGAAGCAGCAATCCAGATGTGTTTCTGGGCATGTACTGCCCTCCTGCCTTTCCCTTTCTCCTTCCTCTGCTGAGTAGAGGAAGAACTCCCCCGAACACAGCAGTGGCTGAGTGACACTCTTGATCTCCAAGCTTCAACCTGATACCTCCTAAAAGGGAAATTAGACATGTCTCTGAGTCACAGCTGCATGTGGATTATTAAAAAAAACAAGGCAGCATCCTGCCTTGGAAATCTTTCCAAAAGGGCTCTTCCTGCCCCCAGCAGCAGAGACTGCTGAGCAAATGGCTGCTCCTGGCCCTCCCAAACCTCCTGCATGCCCAGGAGACAGGGATGAGAGCACTGCTCCTGGGCCACCACAGCTGTGCATAGCATTCTTGGTGTGCTGGGGCAGTGTGCTCTGCCTTGCTACTCTGAAGTCTGAGCTAAAACAGGGAAGCCTGCCCAGAACAGTTCACACTCTGGAAATTCAGATCTTGGTGGCTGTGCCTGAAGCTGAGAGGTTCTTGGTGGGAGGCCCTTGCTGTGGGACAGGTCCACTATGGAGAGCTAGCTCATGGACAGGGATTGCTGGAGCAAACTACTCTTGGAAACAGCCTCAATTCAGTAAGTAGCTCTTACCTCCCAGTCAATGCCAGACCAATGCCCCCTCCCAGCACTGTTGCTGGAAGTGCCATTATTCTGGCACTGACTCTCTGATAGTTCTGCCTTCAGCCAAGGAGCACAGAAGAACCAGTGAGCCTCTGGGCTTGTGGTGTTCACACAGTCTGGTGGCACTGAGCTGCTCCTCTGGGCAGGTCTGGGGATGCCTCCATGAACACCACTCAGACACTGCTGACTGTGGCCTTCCTCTCAGTTGCTTATTGTTCTGCCAGACCCCAAGCACTGCAGCTGAATATTTCAATGCCAAGTGTCTGCCCCAGGCTGATTTTTTTTTCCTTTAAACAGAAGCTTCAGCAATAATTGGATCTGTTGTTTCTCAGAGCGAGACTAAGGAAAAACATGTTCATAAAAAAGCCTGCTACGCTGGAGAAATGCAACGGCTCCAGCCTCAGTGGGTATCTGCAGTCCCCACTCCTCTTGCTTCCCACATGGAGTCATGAAGGGATGCCCAGCTGGCTACTACCTCTGCTCCACATGCTGTTCCTCATGTTCTGGATACTAGGGTCTCCTTTGGAAGGGTACAGAGCTGTCTGAGCATATCAAAGCAGCAAAACTCATTACCTCTGCATTTTGTACTACCAGAACTAGTGGGTATTGTGTGTCTTAGTCTCACTTCTCTTTCTCTCTGCTCTACACAGCTTCAGTGAAAAATCAACTAATTTTAACAGATGACATGAGCCCTGGTGCTGTAAGCATGACCTCAGGAGAAGAGTCTGTGAAGAGCACTGTCATTGGGGAGACTGCTGGGAAGCACACAGATGGCAAGGGATACGGTCTCAGTCCAAAGAGCAAGGCTAAACCCATGTAAGGCCATACCTGTGCTTGTCAGGCAGTCCCATCCAGATCAGCACTAAGTCGGGTAGAAAACCAGCAGAGAAAAGCATGCTAAAGAACCTGAGTCTCCTTTTTTTCTACCTCCAGTTTCAGCTGTTACTCTTTTAGTGAATGAGAGGAATTCAAGCTATTTGTTCCTGGCTGTCAGACCTTAGTTTTTGGGCTGTTGCCTCTTATTTGTTTATAGTTGCCTGGCTTCTCAGTGAAGTCATCAAGAAGTGATCTATTTCTTCCTGTGTCTTTCAGTATTCCACCCTATGGGGAATGATTTCCCCTTTGTCACCAAAATATTGCATTAGCATTCATCTGTTCTTTCGGTGCTAAATTTGTTTTAAAAACCAAGGAACAAGAAAACCAGCAGAATGAAAGGAGTTTCATCCCATCCTCCTTTCAATACTGCCTTGCTACCAGTCCCTTTCTAGTCAGGATGCTACTCATCTTCCACTGCTAGCACTAATTCTCAGTTTTTCTGGTTTAAATGTTACTTTTCCACTAGCAGGCATTTTCTGTGGAGTGCAGACAGATGAGATCTGCTGCCATGCCTTTCTCTAGGGATGTATTTCACCGAAGCAGTGCTATCTGTGTAGAACAGGACTCACCTGTTTTAAAACCCACCTTGCCTCTGAATTTTGTTTACCTTCTGCCTTCCACCTAGGCCTTCCCTTTCTCAGGAGGTATGCAAAGCTTATGTCCTTCCTGCCTGTGTATCCATCACATGCTGTTCTTCAGTCTTCTAGTACCACATTTCCTCTTCCTGCCCTGCTTGCTAGATCCTTTAGAAACCCCTGCTGTTATTAAACAGTCCTTTGTTTAATTCTGGTATCTCTCTCTGAGTTTGTGTTTGGAGTTTGTCTCACTGTCTCCTTCACTCAGTTAAAGCACATAAATCTTTTACTGGAAATGACCATGTCCAAGTCCTCCTCCCTATCAACTTTTGTACTTTTCCTCTTTTGTTCCTGTTCCTCCTCCTCACTGAGAACTTGACCTGATATTTCTTTCCTTTAAGATCAACTCTCTATTTTCTCTTTGACTTACAAAATAACTTGAGTGCTTTATGTCCCTGCTGGAAAGCTTTGGGAGGTTTTTCCCCTGGACCACTGAGATCGTTTGGCTCCTTTCCATGTCCTCTCCTTCCAGCAATAGTCTCAGAGTGTTGTTACCACACTGGAGGCAGTGGGCAGGGATTCATGTTACCAGCATGGATCACAGATGTATTTAACTCGCTCCCTCATTATTCCCAGTGGAATGTCTGTTGCCTCTTGCCACAGCTTTATGCAGTTAGTTCATGTGCTGTCATGAGCTCCAAAACCCCTTCCAGAGCCTCTGCTTTCCAGTCACAGCACCCTAGGAGTCCTCCTGGAATTTCTTATTCCAGGAACACTTCTCGTAGTAAAATGCTGTTTAAGTGGGCTTTGCTCACTGGACTGTGGAGATTGTTTTGCATGGTTTCCCCGTGCTCCTCATTATTCATCACTTTGAATCTCTTTGTCATTTATGTGCTATAACAGCACTGAGATTTGCATCGGCTTCTCAGCGATGAAAATGCTGGAAAGTGTCAGGCCTCAAGCAGCTCCCCAAAGTGCTTGAAACACTCCCATCTGTAGATGATTCACCACTGACAATTTCTCGTTGAGATCTGTCAGCCAGCTCTTAATGTAGTAAACGTGTGGTTTATTGATATTATATACTGCTGATTTTTTAATCAGACTGTTGCACAGCCGAATGTCAAATGACTTACAACAGTCCTCCCTAAAGCTGACTTGGAGCCAGCCTTGGAGTCAAGTGGTAGGTGTGATATGTGTCAAATAATTTTGTTATCTCACCAGGGAAGGCCCACAAATCTAGCTGAGCCAGTTGTTAAATATATTCCCATGCTCTGCCATCGCTAACCACCACGAAACTCTTGGGAATTTCATTCTAGTCTCTCCAAGCTGACTGCTGCCTCACTGTGTGCCCTGGTGTCCTGTGGAACAGGAGTTTTGCTGCGTTTTTCTTCAACACAGCATTGAGTGTGGCCTCTCCTCAGTCAGGGAGTGTACCTGATGCTCAGCACTGGGGAGGCCCCAAGGGAAATGGGATGTGCAGTGTATGGTCCTCAATATCCTCTGTCTCCAAAGGCAGTTGAAGGTGTAATTATTTATCTAATCCCCCTGCTCCTTCTGGTGTGCACAGGCTGGAAACCCGTATTCTGGGGAAGCAGAGAGGATGCTGAAGAAGACCCAATCCTGCAGGAGATGTTCATTTATCCCAGAGCTAAACCTGAGACTGATGGGCCCAACCAAATATTTATCTTCTGGAAAGACCAGTGATGCCATGTGGTTCCACGGCCCTTGGTGGAGGCTGCAGAGATCATGTTCTGGGAGCTCTGGAGATGCAGAGGAGGACAGGTGATACTCTGTCCCCTCTCTTCACTGCCATTGTAACACTGATGCACTTGGTTTAAGTCAGCTGGTAATTGCATGCGGTGATAAATAGTGAGAGACAGGAGTTTGTTGCAAACAAATGAGCCTCAACTAACCTAATTTCTTTCTTTGACGTGATAACAAGCTTAGAGGATAAATTCTCCCTTGCCAGAATTTGTTTCTCTGCTGCCATCCACCTCAGCATTTAGCAAAACTCTATTCTTTGCTCATTTCCAGGCTGGTTAAAGAAAAGGCAGGTTCAGACCACCCTCCTCAAGTCTTGGATACATTCCCACAAGCTTTTTTCCTGCAGGCTGCTGTACTTTTTCCCAGTCCACCCACCTCTGGAGATGCTCCAGCCTCCTCACTGCCTGCAGCTGGCAGGAGCACTCTGAGGTAGTGCTGGGGCAGGATGGCAGAGCCCACATTGACCTTAGACCCCTTGGCAGAACTGTGCCCGAAAAACCAGCTGGGTACATCAGCAGCAAGGACAATTCTTCTCAGCAGCCCTTTTGAGGTGCCTTAAGAGGCTGTTCCCAGGTAGCTCAGCAACACTGTTAGGCAAATTGGCAAGAACTTGGGATTTTCCATGGATGTCTGTCAGGTGTCACTTGGTTTTGAGACATTGATGGTGTTGGATACTCTGGAAGCCATGCAGGCACTTGGCTGTGTGCTGTGCCTCTTGTTAACGGAGTTTTCTCTCAGCAGAACTTCAGAACCTCCCAAGAGTCCAGAAATGCCCAGAAATATATCAAGTACTTAGAAAAAGAGGCCAGGTTTGCAGAAATCTGGGAAGACCACACAGAGGCTGAGGAGTTTGGGGTGCTCTGCTTGTGACTCAGGGTTTTGGAGTGCTTTGGTTATCCAACACCTCTAATAAACCCAGCTGGGAGATGCAGAGCAGCAGGTACATGAGGGAAATACTTCAGTAATATGCTGTTTAGCAGCATCCTGAAAGGACCTTCTATCCATCTTTGGTGGCCCTTTCCACAGAACCGTTGTTCCAAATAAGAATCTGGACCTTTATGTTCTCTTAGGCAAAGGTACTGGGTAAGAGAATTTGTTTGAATAAATAAGAAGTGCTATTCTGCATTCATGGTCATTGCATCACATCTTTGCTGAGCACAGTTCTGTGGGCAGTGCTAAATGAAGCCCTTTGCCAATTTCTCCCAATTGGTCAAGGTCTTGAAGACTGAAACCAGCAGCATTCAAAATGAAGCAAAACTCTGCCAGCATTAGGTTTTGTTAGAAAGTGAAATTTGCCCATGGCTAATTTTGAGAGTGTGTTAAAGGGCACAATCTGGGCCCAAATCCAAGTGGTGCTGGCAGGATAAAAATCCTCCCCACACCACCAAGGCAGACATTTTGGGGCACCATTTGCAAGTGTGGTGGTCCTTCTGTGCAAAGAAAATAACTGTCCATTTCAACACAGGCTGACCTACTGCCAGCTCAGGGACTTGCGTGGCCTGTCTGTCATTCTCCAAAAGTGCTGAGCATGTACAATTCCCACTGACTTCTTTGTGTACAAACTGTGGGTTTGACAGGTTAACTTCATAGTTGGGGGGATTTGTATCACATCTGGTGATAGCTGAAAAATGGCAGCTTAAAATACAGTTCAATTTTAACCCTGCCTGCAGATTAGTTTTTTAACCAAGTTCCCACCATGCTGGATGAAGTGCATCAGAGCCCCTCTCCTTATAAGAAATTACTGCTTGAGATCAGCTGTGATGCAAGAGCAGATCAATCTGCCCCTTTAGATTGCAGCTCCTCTGAAGTTTTGGACTTGTCCTGAATACAGAATTCAAAACAAAGCATTAGAGCCTGCATTGACTGAGAATAAGGTTTGTGCATACCCCTGCCAAGTGATAAGGTAGCTCTCTCCCTGGCTCTGAGAACGGAGCTTTCATCCCCAGCCATGCTCAGGTGCAAGAAGAAGCTGGAGCTCCTGTGAAAATACCCAGTCCTGCAGCTCTGGAGTAAGTGGAGGCTCTTGGAAAGTGTCTTTCACCTGTGTTTTACCAGAGAGGCAAATCAAAAATTTGCTTAAGAAAATATCTTCACTGTTCAGCACATAAATTATCAAATGTGTAACCAATAGATGCTTAAAAGGTGCCTCGGTTTTGCATATCTTGGTTTGAATTCTGGCTCCACAAAGGCAATATGGTTTTCCAAAGTTACTTCCTGCTGTGTATTTGCTTCGGGCTTAGATTGGTCACTGGGGTTTCAGATTGCAAAAATCAGATTGGATGCGCCTATCTTTGTTTTCAACAAAGGAACAAACTTTGCCCTTTGCAGTGCATGCAGAGAGGTGAGTAATGAGTGTTTGTGGGAATATTGGTTACCTGGGCTAATAACCTGCCTGACCTTGCTGGGAGAATCCCTTATGCCCTTACAAGACAGAAGTGAGTCTCCCCCTGTAGCTGGGAGTCACCTGCCTTCAGGGAGTTTCACAGCAGAGAGCATGGGGAGATGGTGTGGGTGGGGGGAGGCCATCCCTGCCTGCCTCTGTGCCCTCTGAAGATGCAGAATTGGTGGGCTTTCTTGCTGTTGGGCATAAACAGTCCACAGCCATGCAAAATTTTACCTCAAAACAGAGAAATTCCCCAATACAGCTGGAAAAAAGTTGTGCTCTGTTCTGCTGCAGCACTACCCAAGCTACCTGCTTTCAAACATCCCCCTAACTGGTGCCAGCTTTGATGCTCTTTCTGCTGCCTTTTTCAGCCAACTGCTGGCCCTCTCCTGGCTTTGGTGGTGTTTTCCCTTCTGCAGCAAAATGCCTCTTGTCCTCCCTGCAAATAGGACACTCGAGGCCCTCAGCTTTTGGGGACACTATGGGGTGAGCTTCTACAGCACCTTTCTGTTCACAGGGTGGGCACATCAGAGCCTCTTGGGAGGTGTCGGTGGAAGAGGAAGGTTTGCACCTGGAGCTTAAGGCCTTCCTGCTGGCAGAGAACCAGGAACTGGTTTCAGAGTCTAACCCTGGGATTTAACTTTAGGGTTCCCTTCAGGTGCCTGGCTTTGCCTGCCCATCTCCCCAGGCCAGTGTCACACTGCACCAGCAGCAAGATCTGTGGCAACAGAGCTGGTGACCTCTCTTGTACAGTTCCAGATACTGGGCTATCAAAAAGAAGTTAATGAGATAATCAGAGCTGACATGGAAACAAACTATTGCCCTTCAAAAATCCTCCCCATGTCATGTTCCTGCACATCTTGGTGCATTTTGTGGTTTTCTGCACTGCTTGTTCACAGCAGACCAGAATAGCTGAGTACACATCTTCTGGTGTGGTTTGTCTTCCTCCAGTCTTCTTGGTTAGCCCTCCTCATGAATCTGATTGACTCTGAGGCCATTGATTTTAAATAAGGTCTTCGGGGAAGGTCTGAGGGTTTTGCTCTGGTTTTGTGCAGCAGGCTTTGAGTTCTGGTTGGGAGCCACTGAGCACTGCTGCTATATTTAATGATGGTTGGCAATAGGAACACAGTCATCGCTTAATACCCCAAACTGCTGCTTTTAAGTGGGCAGGGTTTGGCTTCTGGCCAGATCTCTGTGCTCCTGGCAGAATGATTCATTACCTTGTTCTGGCAAATTTATTTTCATCTGCTAGTTTAAATCTGATTTCTAGTACTCTGTGTGGTTCTCACAGCTGAGGAATTTTCAGCCGTTTATCCGCCTGTTTTCTTCCAATCTAGGCTAAAATCAATACACTTAAATAAATAAAGCCATTGGGCTTGTGAGTACCTCCTGCTGTGTCAGGGGCAGAAAGTAAAGCTGGGTGACCAAAGATTAGTTAAGCCATTTTCTTCTTCTTTAAGTAAATTTGCTGTTGCTGAGGCATGCTAAACCTCAGCACGGTGTGCTTGCCAGCCGGCCGATCCAACAGCATGTCTTGGCATCCCGTCAGTGGCAGCCACCTCTGTGGGGAAGAGTCCCTCTGCTGGTCTGTGGCCACCCCTACTCATTAGGGCTTGGGTTGAGCTTGGTTTTCTGGCATTTTTTAATGCTTTGTGATGGGATTTTCTGCCGCAGAGTTCAAGAGGACAGGGACCACAGGGTGTAGCCTTGTCCTTTTAAAGCATTTCCCAGGTGTGGCTTTCACTTCTGCTCTTCCCTGGCAGACATGATTTTTATTCTGAGAGGGTTATACACTGAGTGGCAGGGATTTCTTCCCACAGCTCGTCTACCCAGCAGAGGGGGATGCTGGCAGGATCATCCCACACCAGGATTTACGCACCCATTTCTTCTGGGTCAGGGCAGAAGGGAAGGGTGGCATGAAATATGGTCTTCTCTTTCATCCCTAATACCAGGAGTTATCCCCAAAGCACTGAGTTCAAGGAGCAAAAAAACATATTTAGGATTTCTAGACCAAGCCTTAGGGTTTCTGCAGCCCTGACCTTGCATGGAGACAAAAGGGGAATTTGTTGGTGAGCAAGTAAGTGTATTCTCTGCCCTGGATTGAGTTCACTGCTGTATGCTGGGCAGAAAAAACGTTAACACAGTGGAAGACAGATCCTCTCCTGCCTTCCTGGGCAGTACCCTCAGTTCCCCACAGAGCCTACTGTTCTTCACAGAGCCCAGCAGCTCAGCTTTGCATTCATGTGAAGAAAAGAAATTGTGCTCTTGGGCCTCAGTCTGGTGCCAGCTTCCAAATGACAGTGTAAGCCCTACTCCAAAGGTCTCCCTCTGACTCAGGGCAATCGTTCAGAGATGTCTCTGTACAGAAGCTGCAAGGATGGAAGGAAACTGCCTTTTTAATATTCTCTGTACACGCTGTGTTTTGGATATTTGTGGGGGTTTTTTTTTTGAAAGGAAAATTATTTTTAACTAAATTGACAATAGTGACAAACATTTATTTAAATTATTATTAGTAGAATTATAGAGTGGTTTGGGTTTGAAAGGACCTTTAAAGGTCATCTACTCCAATCCCCCTGCCATCAGCAGGGACAGCTTCAACTTGATCAGGTTGCACAGAGCCCTGTCAAACCTGACCATGAATATTTCCAGGGATAAGGCATCTAACTCTCTGGGCAACTTGTTCTTGTGTTTCACCACACTCATTGTAAAAAAAGTCTTCCTTGTGCCTAATCTGAACTGACACTTCTCAGTGTAAAACCTCTTGTTCTACCACCGCAGGCCCAGCTAAAATTTTCCCTCATCTTTCTTGCAAGTTCCCTTAGTTAAGTACTGAAAGACTGCAATAACGTCTCCCCAGAGCCTTCTCTTCTCCAGGCTGAACCACCCCAATTCTCTCAGCCTGTCTTCATAGGAGGGGTGCTCCAACTCTCTGATCATCTTTGTGACCTCCTCTGGACTCGCTCCCACAGGTCCCTGTCCTTCTTATGTTGGGAACCCCAGAGTCGGATGCAGGACATCAGGTGGGATCTCAGGAGAGCAAAGGGGCAGTATCCCCTTCCTCAACCCCCTGCCCTGGATGCAGCCCAGGATGTGTTCGGCTTTCTGGGCTGCCCATGCCCATGCTAGCTCATGTCCAGCCTCTCACCCACCAGTGCCTCCAAGTTACCCTCAGTGAGGCTGTTGATCCCTTCATGTCCCTTTAGCCTGTGTTGATACCGGGAGTCAGCGCAATCCAGGCACAGCACCAGCACCTGGCCTTGTTGAAGATCATGAGATTCCCGTGGGACCACTTCTCAAGCTTGTCCAGGTCCCTCTGGATGGCATCTTTGACACCCATTTTCAGGTATGTCAGCTACACTACACAGCTTGGTGTCACCTGCAAACTTGCTGAGGGTGCACTCGATCCCTTCATCGTATCACTGATGAAGATATTAAATAGTATCTGTCCCAGTATGGACACCTTAGGGACACCATGGGTCACTGATGCCCATCTGGACTCTGAGCCATTGACCACCACATTTTGGATGTGATCTTCCCCTACTATTTGCTGCATGATGAAAAACTGTTTCATAAAATGACTTCCCACTATTTCTTCTTTATCATCTACCCAGCTCTGGCTGCGGCTCACTCTTAGGAGCAACTAGGATGTGTGAATGTTGATGTGTGAATGTGTTGATGTGTGAACCCAGTGGTTCAGCACAGGCAGGGAATGAAAGTGCAATGCCTTCCCTCCCTCCTTGCCAATAATTGCAGGGCGTGGAGATGAAAGCACTCAGGGGGGGAGTGCAGCATCAGGCTCATGGTACAGAGGTAAGTGGGATGCCACATCATCATTGCAATCTTGCAATTCCTTGACAGTGGGTGGGATTCCCAGAGCCTTCCATCCCTTGGTCTCTCTGGACTGAGCTGGGATGCCCTCAGATGCCCAAATTGGCAATGTCACCATGCAGTAAGTCGTGCTGTGTACGACAGGGCTGCCCCAGGAGTTCCTCTGAAGGTCAGTACAGGTATCACAAGCTGTGCCCCTATCTGGAGAGATGCAATGGAATGGAAAGGAGACAGGCTCTGTTTACACACAGATACCTGTGCAGCCAGCAGTGTTACTGAGAGAAAACAGAAAAGGACGTGACAGTTACACTGGGTTTTCATCAAATATTAAATGGAGTGAAGTTTTCTAGAGTGTGCCTGGGCTGTTTTCAGTTGTCTGTCTGATGGCATGAGAGAGAAAGCCAAGTGGGTGAATCCTGGGTCTGGAGGAACAGGGTTTCCTGCTCAGGAGCTGTGGTGACAGGAAGCATTTTTGTGCAGGCTGCTCCAGGAGCTAATTTCACCCATAGCAGCAAATGCCCTCCAGTTGTCCCACTGCTGATACAACCCAGAGAGAGGAGTTAACTCTTGCAGGTGACTCCTTCAAGAGGTGAGGAAAGGGAGACTACAGGTGCAGAGCTGGCCCAGGCTGGAGCAGCAATGGCAAGCAGCAAACACTTCCCTGGTTGCTGGCTGGGGATGTGAAATTAATCACTCATGTACTCCCTTTCCACCAGGTTTAACACAGACCAAATTCCCCATGTGTAGGGAATAATAAACAACTGCTGTACTTTCTATTTTTTGTTTTTGTTTTTCTTTTCCCCACTTTTCCCCTTGCACAGCCCACCCATCTCACTCCGTCTCCTCAGCAGCCTTGTATTTCCTTGTGCAGGAGCTTAGAGGGGCAGCAGGAAGGAATCTCCTAACTTGGATTGGGTTAATAAGTTAAAATGCAGAGCCTTAATCCCTGCTGCTAAATCAGAATGTAATTCAGCTTATAACCACAGCCCAATCCATGTGAATAACAATCACTTTAAATACAGCCGGGACTAGATGGGATTTAACAGTCTCCCAAGAGATCCTGGAAATGAAAACTGGGACACTCCACTGCTCTGGGTGAACCTGCCATCAGAGGGAGCCGAGGCAGTGGGGCAGAGGGATTTTACCTCCCAGGCCCCTGAAGAGAGGGAACCCTGGGTGTAACCGTTGTGAAAGATGCATGTGAGCCTCCTGCAAGAGCTTATCCCTGGGGAGGGGAACAGAGGCTGCCAGCAAACCCACAGCACTTTTATCTTTAATTTAGAATGTTTATCTCAAGAGATTCTTCCAGCTTTAAAACAAACATAAGGAGATCTTCATTTGCCTGGCAACATCTGGCCTCTGAAAGCAGGCATGTACAGTGCAGCCCAAGCAGCAGGGCAGACAGTGAGGGCTTGCTCTCTGCCTCCTTCCTCCCAATTTTAACCTCTGGCAGCATAAATCTTGCTGTCCCCCTTCCTGTTTCAGGAAACCACTGGAGAAAAGGGGTCTTTCCAGAGCTTGAATCAACAGTGGGCACCTGAAAAGTGTTCTCATAAGTGCCTAGGAAGAACTTTTACTGCTTTCACTATTATTTGAAGTCCTGGCTTTCTCAGATTTGATGGGGAAAGAATAATTGTTCATTGTCTTCCTGCAGCACCTCAGCCTGGGAAGTGGGAGCAGCAGAGTCCTTCTGTCACCACTGACCCACAAGCTTTCCCAGGGAGCCTCAGGGAATGTCTGGGAGCATGCAAAATCAAAGGTTCCACAGAAATTGAGGGTCTTAATGGATGCTCTTCCAAGCACTGAACTGGAAAGTGCCTGTGGGAACAAGGCATGACTGTTGTGGGCTGCCTAGCACAGATCAAGAGTTCAAGGCATCCAAGTTACTACTTATATTAGAGGTAGAGGTTAGAAAATAAGTTCTTCTGCTCAGACTAGTGCCTATGTTTGAACCTTTTCAGGAAGAATCGGATGGTGTTTTTTTTCACATTACTCTTTTTTGGTTTCTTTATATTTCTCTTTTTCCACTGGTGGAAGGCTAGTGCTGTTGTGCTATCACCTCGCCAAAATGAGAATGCATGGCAATTTCTCAAAGCCTGGCATGTAAAGTGCCTGGTGCACTGGGATGGAGAGCTTGTGAGTTTTCTGTGGGTGTGATGAGGGAATGGAAATTATCTGAGTTCTTGGGTGCTTTCCCAAACCCAAGCTAGCCAGTTTTCTATGTTTAGATACAGTTTATTTAGCAGCGTTGCTAGAGTGGAGAGGAAACCAGAGGGTTTTCAGGCACCAACAATGACTCCTGATGCAGCCTGAGACTTTCCCTGGCCCAGGCAGTGCTGGGGCCTGGGCTAGAACAGGAGGAACTTCCCAGTTCCTCAGACAAACAGTGCACAAAGCTCCCAACCATACTGCTCTTGGCTCTTGACAGAAATATGCAATCAGCTGATGAATCTCCTCCCAGGCAGCTGGGCCAGCTTGGCCCCACAGTTGTTCTGAGATCCTCCCTGTGTCCTCCAAGATGTGCCCCAGGGCCATTGTCCCCCTCAGAAGCTGCCTGGGCATTTACCAGACTTAGGGATAAGGGCATTTCTTTTCTTACCCACTGAAGTCATCACAAGATCTTGAATTTTTGCAGGGCTTGACATTGTTAGGTTCCCCTGAGCTTTCAGAGAGAGCTGTGAGCAATGCTTCCCCCTATTTTTGCTGGTCTAACTGCAGAAAGCAGAGAGGTGCTCATCTGAGTGTGACCAGGATAAAGACCTAGCCTTTATTTCTGAGACAGGGGATCACACTACTTCTCATCAGAGCTGCTCATCTATGTGCACTGCATCTTGGAAAGGGAGGTCTCATCTTTCTATGGGTGACCTACAAAAGCTGCATTGAAATGAGGGTGGTCCCAAGAACTTGCATTTCATGAAGAGGCCAAGCTGACCCTGAAGCTGGATATGTTTCTTGGCTTTTCCCCACTGGTGACACCAGCAAGGATCTGTCTGTGTCAGGGTGAGAGGTATGACAAACTCTCAGGTGGCAGGCCGATCCATGCAGCCATCACGGCTCAGGGCATGGGAATATCACCTCTGTGCTGGAACCAGAGCTTGGACAGAGCAGGTATGCCTCCTGCATGGGAGCTGGCTGCTGTGCTGGGTGCCCAGGGTAATTCAGGGAGAGCACCATCCTACCTTGGTCAGGAAAGCTATCCTCCCTCAGATCCACTCCGGTGTGTGATGTCCCTGCAGCTGAGCCAGGAATTATAGCTGTTTCCACCTTCCAGGCCAGGATGTGAGCAGCCTGGAGATGGTCACTCCTCCCAGGGGATTGCAGTGGATTTTATCTCACCTCAATCAAATAATTTGCTTTTAATGGGCATGCTGTCCTGGCTGGAGGTTCACACTCCCTGGGGAACTTCTCTGTACAGGCCCTGGCCCTTCTTTGAGATTGCTGCTTCTGTGCATGCCCAAAGATGCCTGGCTGGAGAACAGCCTGCTGCTGCCAAAGAACAGTTTGGGGGGTATTTTCTCTTGGTTTTGTGGGGGGAGAGGAGGGTTTAATAGGCTGTCTTGCAAGGTTGCTTTCGAAGACTTGAATTCTCTTCCTATTAGTCTTTTTCTCAGGGTGAATGTTAAAGGGTGCTTCATCCATTAGGAGACTCCAGAGTTCTCAGACTGGCAGCGGGCAGGCTGTCCCTGGAGAGGGCATGGTACTGTGTCCCTGTCATGCAATATAAAATTATCCCTTATCCCACATGATGCCACACACAAGTGGGCATTGACAAAATAATGCTTGCAAGTGATTCTAACAGGCATCTGCTCCATCCTTTACAGGGGCTGCAGTACCTGGAAGGACCAAGCAATTTCACGTGAATCTGGCCCCAGCTGCAGTTATTCCTGTGCTGTCAGAGATGTGAAGGCCATGATGAAGGCTTCAGGGAGATCATCCTAAAAGGGGAGGAGACTGGGGAGCAGGACCACTGTGTGCTAATCCCCTCTCCCTGTAGTGGAGTGAATGGACAGAGGATAATGTCTGGACAGGCTGACCTCCTACTCTGGCCTTCTCCAAAGATGACCTTGGGACCAGAGCACTCTCATCATCAATCAGACTGGTCCCTGCTGATGCTGAGACAGGGCAGGGTCCCAGAGAGGCACAGGACTGGCTTTGTTCTCCTCTATTCTGGATGTACCTCTTGGCTCAGCCACTGCTCAGCACCAGGATGCCTCTTGAAAATAACAAATAACTAAAATGCTTTGTCAGCGTGGAAGCCTATCACACCAGCAGAGGCTGTGTCTGAAATACAGAAACAGTGCAGTTTTTGCTGAGGAACTCCCCCAGAGAGAGACAGCTCCTGCATTATTAACAACAGTGCTGATGAATCCCTGTTAATGAGACGTGCTCGCTCAGCCAGCCAGCCATGAGGCTGGGGCCATGCTGTTCTCAGCTCCACACTGCAGCCTGTGCCTTGGAGAGTAAGAGATGATTGCTCTGGGGAGCAATTTGCAAGGCTGTGCTGTAAGATTTGGCTACTTTCCCTAAAACTTGCACATGTCCTGCCTTGAGCTAGGTAGACAGGGAAATCCAATGTCAGTTCCTTGGTGGCAATAAAAAGCGAGGTAAAATGCTGCCACTCCCATGGGCTTGTGATTAAAGAGAAAGATCTGTGTCTTGGTGTGTATTCTCTGCTCTGCACTAGAGAGCAATGCAGGCCATATTCTCTATTATTAAGTGGCTCAACCAGGGGAGCTTCCTTCTTCTCTGGCTCAAAAGATTTCCATGTTAGGAAAAATCTTCACCCATTTTTTTTTTCTTTTTTTAACCTCAGTTTCATTTTGCTCCATTTATCAAGTCTCATTTTGGCTTCTGGATGCAATTACTCTCCCACTGTGGTCATTATACCTCCTAGGATACTTGTAGAAGATGATTTTATACAGCCTTAGCTGATGTTTGACCAGGAAAGACATCTTAAACTCTTTCAGTTTTTGCTAAGTCAAGCTTCCTCTGAGCTTTCCTAGCTGCATAATACTTTTTTTACAGTACAGCACACGGGATGATATTTAGGAGCTTCTGTGTATACAGAAAGACTGGTCAACCTCCAGTGCATCACATAATGCCTCTACAGTCCAGCACACTGTCATCTGTTCTGATCACCCTGCAATCAGTGTTAATTCCCCAGCAGTGCTGCCAAGATACTTCACTCTGCACTGCAGACACTCTGATGCCTTCCAGATGCCACAGATGATGTCACATTCCCGATGTCACTGTTGCCTTATGCAGAATGAATCTGATAACCTAATCTGTTTGTGCCACACCCTTCTGTCTGTTGATCGGCTTCTGTAATGTGAATGGTGTTGACCTCCAAAGTTTGTCTGTGCAAGCGGAGGGCAAAGCAAACCCTGCAGGAGCTAAGAGGGCTGGTTAAGATTGCACCAGGAATAATCTGAGTAGCACATTTTTGTTGGTGAGGGCTTTTGATGTTTTGAAGCAAAATTTCCTGCAAATCTTGTATGGAGTAAGGGCAATGTAGAGCCTGTAGAGTTGGGGCAATGAAATGAAAGGAGTGGTGCTGGAAGGTCACTAAATCTCCCAACAAGATTGCACAACACCAAAATGATCGATGCATTACAAATATTGAAGTTACCTCTTTTATGCCTTTAGAATTTAGGTGTGTATCCAAGAAGGGATACTAAGGTAGCTTTGAGGCTGTGATTTTGGCAGCAGAGTTTTGCAAATGTCCCTCTTAGCTCACATGAAACACCAAGAAACCCAGACAAGATCTTGGAGAACCCTGCAGCAAAGGATGACTAAACATAAAGGTGATTTGGGCTGAACCAGAGGGAGGTGAGATGGTTTGTTTTGGCATCAAGGAAGGCAGAGCTTGATGGAAGGGATCACAAAAGGTGAGATACACTGAATGGGCACTCTGCCACCTGAGAGGCGAAGTCTTGTCTGCATGCAAAGAGGTGCAGCCCCAAGTAAAACATTATTGATGTAGGAGATGAACAGATCAGATGTGTAGTAATGCAAAACCAGCACTGCTAATGCTCAGGCTGCAAGAACAGCACTGCACAGACCCTCCTGTGCTCACCCACACTGTACCCCATGTCTCCCAAACAAAGGTGAGTTCATCCTCACAGCAGCCTTGGGCAGTGCAGATAGCACAGAGTCTGAAAAGGAGCCAGAAAGTCCCCCAAAGGTGGGATGGGGAATGGGATTGAGGCAGTCTCCCCTGAGCAAGAGACCAGCTTTCCTTCTTGCCTGCAGAAGCTGTAACTGTAGTGACTGTCTGTGCTACATGTTGAATCCTCTGCAGACCGAAATATCTTGCTTAATTGGTGGCAGCAGGTTATGCTGTCGAAGTTTTGCAAACCTATTGATCGTGGTCTAATCATCTTAAAAAAGGAATAGGTTAAAACAAGGCCTGCCACTGATCCCTGGGGTGCCCCACTACACACCTCCTCAGTGCCCCACCTCTCCAATTACCATCCCCTCGTGTTGTAGTCATCCCGCTGGCTTTCTGTCAGTGTCGCAAAGCATCTGGAAAAGCTCCACGAAATTCCTTGTGAAAGCACTGTTTCACCAGGGGGAACATAAGCACAGAGCCTTGCCTAGGAGAGCTGAGATGTACTCCCAACTCTGCTGCTGACCACCTGGACCACCCAGGGGATGGTCTGTAATTGCTACTTGTTCATTTTGTGCAGTGGGACCACTGCCTGCCAAGGGTCACCGTTCCTCCATCGTCCTCCCCATCTTTTTGCACTATTTCCCAGGCTTTGTGCTAGGAGGGCCCTCTCTGTTGGGCCAGGTGATGCCGTGGGCAAGCACCCCTGACTCCCAGCACATCAGCTGCGAGGATACTGTGAGGTCACCTGGCCTGTGAGGAGGTTTTGTGGCCCAGGAGCCCCGGTGGTGCTAGTCAGTGAGCTCCAGCTGTGCCTTGCCCCATGCACTGTGAGCCTGCTGGAACAAACCTTCACGTGAGAAGTGCGGAGCCCCTGGTTTCAATTAGCGCTGCTATTTCGGAAGGGACTATCTGCGGTGCCATGGCAACCATTTGTGGAATCGGCGTTCCTGCTGGCTGGGGGAGAGGGAGTGGGGGGTGAGATGGGGGCCAGGGGCAGTGCGGGGGGAACCTTGCAAGTACTGGGAAAGAAACATCTCCTCCCTCCGGGTGCCTCTCCTGCCTCCACTGGCGCAGGAGCGGCGGGAGGGGTCAGTGAGCCCGTTCGCATCCCACGCAGCTGGATAATTTATGGGCAGCAGCAGCAGCTCGCCGTCACTTTGTTTGCAATTTGCCTCTAAATATAGCTGTGCTTTAAGGGAGGAAGGCGAGCTCCTGCCCGCCGTGTGCCCGCGTCTCCTCCTCGCTCATGCGGAGTCTCTCCGCACCTGAGGGGAGAAGGGGCTGTACAGATGTGCCGCCCTTGTCCAACCCCACCTTTTCCATCCCACATCCCACCAGCACCCTGCCTCACAAGAAAATGGCTCGAGACACAAACTCTTGTTTAATTGGTGGTTAAACACCAGCCCAGCCTGGCGACAGTGTCCTGCCTGCCTGGGGCTGGCAGCTTGCCTGGGTGCACTGAGCCCGACCACTTCCCAGAGAATGAGCTCTCATGGGAGGGTTTCTCTCCGTGCTTTTTTTTTTTTTTTTTTTTTTTTTTCCTTTTAGCAAAAAGTACAGTAATTGCATTAGTCCTAACAGAGGTATAACACCAAGACTGGAGTAAAAGATTGCCTGTGGATATCATCTCAGCTAATTCCCGTGTTAAAGCAGAATATGCTCATTTATCCCCTTGCTACAGCCTCGCCAGTGAGCAGAGTGTGGCCCAGGCCACCTGCTGCAGACATGGGGACAGGCTGTGGAGGACCCCAGTGGTGACACCTCTGAGCTCGGGACAGGGGCCCTCCAGCAGCCATGGGGTCAGGTTAGGAGACTTGGCCTGGCATTCTTCCATCTGTTCTCGTGCAAGGCTGCCCTTTCCAGACTGTGAGTTACCCCCACCCTTGTGCTACAGATGCCGGTGTTGCACACCACAGTTCTGACCAGGGTGACACATCAGGAGTTGAACTTGGCTCTGAGGCTGACGGGAAAGGAAAGGCACTGAAGTGCTGATGAGGCATTATCATAAGTACTGAGCAGAAATAAGAACTTAACTTATGTTTTAAACATAACATTAATTAATAAAGAAAAGGGTACACTGTAGATACTAAAAGCCCTCAGATACTGAGGAGAAAAAAATCTCTTTTGCCCATAATTTAGAAACTGCCAGAGCATGGTTCCCTAGATGTAGATGACAGATGGTTACATCTGGGGAGGGGACCCCTCTGCAGCAGCACACACACTTACTCTGCCCCACAGAAGAGCTCTCAGAAAAGAGTGTGAGGATAAAAGGAAAAAGTCATTTTCAGACCACACCATTCCATCACATCAACATTAATTCCTGTTGGTCCGTTACTTTGGATGTAACTGAATGCAGTGAAAAATTACTCTGTCCCATTCTGGCACTACACTTCAGCAAACCTATTTAATAGTTTTATTATAGTTTGTTGAGCATTAGCCCAGAGTGCATCAGAGCAACCACCAAAATGCTAAATGGTCTCAGGAATTATGGTATTCCAGGAAGAATTATTGTGGCAGGATGGGTAACTCAGTGTCTAGGGCCCCACACTACCTTCATCCCTGTCAGAAGAAATAATGGCCAAATTTCCTTCTGAGCCTCCTAGCCCATTGGACTTATCTATATGGGCCAGCTTGTCCAGCACATATAATACCTTCATCTCCACCAGCCTGGAGGATCCTTTACAGTCCCTTTCTGTGAGCAGATTATTCTCAGCATGAGAATCCATGATCCTGCCTCTCCTGCTACACACTGAATGGAAATTCCCTCCTCATGGTGAGGCAGCAAGTGTCACTGGGCCACAACCCCTGTGGGGAAAATGTGAAACTTGTGTCCCAGCTCTTGGTAATGACACAATTAGTTCTGGGTGGGAAAGATTTGAAAAACACTTTACTCTTTCTGGAAAAAAAAAAAAAAATCTAAGCCTTGTAAAAAAATAAAATAATAAAAAAAACCCCCAAACAAACAAAAACAAAACTATCTTGAAAAGCTTTTTTATAGAGAGACCATATTTTATTACCAGACAGAGTTAACAGCTAGGTTAGTTTACTACACCAACATAAAAGTTAAATGTCCAATTACTGTCTCTGGAAACAATGTTAGGAAGAGAGGAAACAGCAGAAGGCTCCACCAGCGTCTGCCTGCAACCTTAACACCATCCTGCTCACCAGATCCACATTTTTTCATTCCATGTCCAAAGGGTTTATTCTAGGGACACTCTTCCTACAGAGGGAAGTTTCAAGAAGCCACTTTTCCTTTCCTTACAGTCCATTATTTATGTCCCTATCTTTGCAGGAGAGTTGTAGAGTGAAAATAGAGTGCTGAAGGGCATCCTGGGAATTTTATGGCAGCTTGTGACATTTCAGTACAGGTCTCTAGAATCCCTTTATTTTATGCTAATATAGGGTCTCTATAGAGGTCTGTGGCTTCAGCCACCCAGCATTTGTGAGACTCCTAAATGCAGTGCTTGCAAGTTTATTTGAAAACAGAGAGCTTTACTGAGAAGAGAGACTCCATAACTCTTATTCTCCAGCCTCTGCTGCTATCTCTCAGCCAGTTGATAAACTTTCCTTGCACCAGTCTCCCAATTACTGAGTATATGAGTTCTTCAGCATTCTACAGCAGTTTCTCTTTTGGATGCTCTGTTTCTCAGCAAAATGACTTGCAACATGCTCTCTTAAGTGATTTCATAACAACCTGCAGAAAAGTCCTCTACTTTTTTTCTGATTGCAACCCACACCTCCTCATAACTAATGCACTATTTCTGACACCCACAGCCTGAATTACCCTAGTGCACTCCCACAGACACAGGTATCAGATGTGTTAATGATGCCTCCGACTGATTCAGCCCCTGACACAAAACCATCTTCCCCGCTGTCAGGTTATAAGGCACAGAGGTTTCCCTCACACTGGACATTGGTCAGCACCAGCCTGGTCTGAATTTTAAGCTCACAGCCCCTTTCTGGTGTGGTACCCAGGTGTATCTGCTTTGAGAAGTTTCCACTTGAAATACACCAGGATCAGGCATGGTTGTACACTAGGAGAGCAGAGGGTGGCAGTACCATGTATATATTCATATACACATAGGCATAAAATAGATAATGAATTGACAGGACAAACTCAACTAAGTTTTGTGCTTAATGACGTTTCTAAGGAGTACTGCTTCTGCTGCTTGCAGAACTGGGGGTGCCAGTGACGCATGTAATTGAGGCCTCTACTTGGTGAGTTATTCCAGGGAAGTGAAGGAGAAGGAAAAGGCCAGAAGAAATCAAACGTGACCAGACTTTTTCCACATATGACCATAACTGTTAATGTTACTTGAGTGATCTGCTGATAGCACAGGGCCTGATGACTTCTGGTGCTACTCTGTATTAACAACCAAAGAGGAGCTTTCAGGCAACTTATCCTCAAGCTTTGTCTTATCCCTCGTGTCAGCAGCTAAGGGTATCCTTCCCTTCATTCCCCCTTTTTTTTTTTTTCTTTGAGTAAGCAGAGAAATTGCCCTTTTCCACCCCATTTTAATGACAGGAGCCATGTGACCCTTCCTGCAGTAGCTGCCAGAGACTGTACTAGTTAGCAAGATCACCAGGCCAGCAGACGTAGAGAAAATATGCAAGTAGGTTACAGGGGGGTGGGGGAGGTTATTAAACACAGCAGGATCCACTTAACAGAGCACCTCTTCGGGGAACAGGCAGCTAGAGCAATACCTGCATGGCTTTACACTTTCTAGCAAACCCTGGCTAGGCTCAAGCAGGAGTGTGGGAAGCTGGGCAGTGAGAGAGGCTGGCAGAGAAGAAGCTGAGGGTGTTTGGATGTTCTGGGCTGTGTGGCTGGAGGGCTCACACAGCTAATACCTCTCTGCTGTTGGCAGAGAGCCTTTGCTGCAGGTGAGCAGGGAGCAGCTTGCCCTGACCCCATTCCTGCTGTGCCCATAGGGGTGTTGTGTCCTCTACCTAGGGCAGGGGACAGCAGCAATGAGGGCAGAACCAACACTCTGGCTTTAGACCTGGTCTCCCTGGTGAAGACTTTTGGGGAATTCAGGCAGATTTCGTCTTTCCTTGCAAAACATATTTAAATTTGAAGTTTTTAAGGGTGGTGTTTTGACATTGCCCTATATAGGTTAAGGACTGCCTTATCTTTTGGAGGGAGGTTCCTCTCACCACCTGGAGAGCTTCTCTGGCATTTAACTAGCTGGGTAATGTTTCCCTTCTCCTGACCAAGGTAAGACTGCTCTTAGTTATATGCAGCATGAGGATTTTTTTTTTCCCTTCAAATCTTGTATTTATATAATGTCTGCTGACAGATATAGCCAAATCAAACATCTAAATAGTGAAGTTGGGGCATCTGACCTCTACGACTTATCCTTAAAAATACTATACAAATACCTTCTGACCTGGTGAAAAGTGATTTCATATTCACTGAATAACAGAAAAGAGTATAAACTAAAATATTCAGATCTGAACATCAGAGTATTTTTTTTTCTTGGTGACAGGAGGATGAACATAATCATAAGTGAAATAAGTGTTGAGCCATATTTAACCCTCTCAACACCCCATCAAGACTAAACACAGCTGTGTCAATCTTTCCAAACATAAAAAATTGCCTGACCACAGAAAACTACAAGCTCTGTTCAGTCTTGGGTCCACTCTGCTATTACAAGGGAAATATTCAGTGATGCCTCCTGCCTTTGGATGGGATTTAGCTGCAAAACCTGTGGAGAAGCTGCCTAGATGCCTCCTGGCTTACAGGGAGCCAGGTGGGGTGATGCATCCAGGACAGTCCACATCAGATTTATGGCTGGATGTGATGGTCCTGCACAGGTTTGTGCTGGGGAATGTAGTGCACAAGGGCGTGGTAACGAGTATACATTTTTTCCACTCCAGATGGCTCACTCAAATTAACCCTGCAGTCACTGAGACTGGAAATACAGTTCTTATCTCCTGATGGTTACCAGCAGCCTGTTTGAACAGAGTTGGTGATTCCCAGTGGTGTTCTTGATGGGCAAAGTCTCCATCTTTTAAAATCCTCCTTACAGACAGGTGATTAATTCCCTTATTGGTGTTTTTACCTGCAGAAATGAGTACTGAATGGGCTGAATGATCATTTTGCACTGTAATTTATGCATGCAGTCCAATACAGCTCATACTGAGATCTACTCCTCTTTTATAATTGGGACAAATTCCATCTCTAGAAACTCTTCTTCCAAGAGAGGATGAAAAATCTAAGCCATCACCTAACACCATTCAGCTGGTATTTATTTCTGACATGTTCGTGTCAGTAGAAGGCTTTCCAAGCTCACAGGGATATTGGGAGGTTTCATTTATACAATACTGTGAGATTTCCTGATCAAAGGCATACAAGTGGAAATCATTACTGTCATTTTCAGATGCATCTTTAATCACAGCCTCTCCCTATTCATTGCAATCATTGCAATTGTAAATCAGAAGTGAGTTCCCTCACCACCTGGCCACTTGGTGCTCTTTTAATTTCTGCCTGTTGCCTGTACAGACATTTCCTTTGCATACCCCTCCACCTCTCTATGACGCAAACATGCACACTAAATTTGCTATGATAGCTTCACTTTATGTGGATTTGTTTCTGCAAAGAGAGGTGATATTGAACTTTCTGAATCTCTCCCACTAGGAAATGGGGATAATTTTGACAATAATTGATAATAATTGACAGCTTGAAGCTGTCAATGCAGGGACCATTCACCAGCGCCTGACAACCTTGCTGAAGTGACTAAATTATATTCCTATCAGCAGAAAGTAGGAAAATAGTTACAGTGGTTTAAACATGGGACTAGAGGAATTTTACCTTCTAACTACAGAAAGGAATAAGCTTGTTAATGCTCTGTCTTCTTGATGATGCATATATTTTTTGTCTGATCATGCACTGAGTCCCAGTGTTGTGCTGGCTTCCAGCCAGGAGAACTGAACTTTCTCCTTTCTAGTGTTTCTATGGGATTTGTGCACCTGATACTGTGATAGAGCTGGTCTCTATTCTCTCCCAAAGCAAATTGGCCCCTCACTTCAAGAAAGACATTCATGTGTCAGAGTGAGTCCAGAGAAAAGAAATGGAGCTGGGGAAGGGTCTGGAGCACAAGTCTGAGGAGTGGCTGAGAGATCTGGGGGTGTTCAGCCTGGAGAGGAGACTCAGGAGAGGCATTTTCACTCTCTACTACCTGAAAGAAGGTTGTAGCCAGGTGGGGTTTGGCCTCTTCTCCCAGGCAGCAAGCGATAGGACAAGAGGACATGGCTTCAAGCTGTATCAGAGGACATTCAGGTTGGACATCAGGAATAATTTATTAAGGGAAGGAGTGGTTAACCATTGGAATGGACTTCCTAGGAAGATGGGAAAGTTACCATCCCTAGAAGTGTACAAGAAATTATTGGATGTTGCACTTAGTGCTATGGTGTAGTTGAGTTTAGGTGCTTTAGGTGGTGATCAGTCAAAGGTTGGACTTTATTATCTTGGGGGTCTTTTCCAAAGTTAGTGATTCTATAATTCAATGCACCTTCACTTCTTTTTTTCTCCTATCTCTGCCGTCTGTAGAGACTTTGGGAAGTGTGGCAGGTGAGGAGAACTTGCAGAAAGGCCTATGTGAAAGTGCCCATTAGAATAATCTGACAACTGTGCAGGAGGTCTGCTAGGGCCAAAGAAGACCATCTACTGCACTCCTGAGCTTTTTTTTCAGAAACTGGATATTTTATTTCCAAAAGATTACAAGCACACAGAGTGGCATGGCTTTGCCCAACAGCTCAGGCCAATCCTGCTTGACAATGGCAATGGAAATCTGGTTTGGTTTTGAGCCTGGTTTTGATTTAGGGCATTGGAAACCATGAGAGTGCCAAGAAAACGTTGATGTTGCTGACTGCCTCAGATGACAGCACATCTCATACATCCTGAACAGGGAAGTGCCTCCCTTCCAGCAGCTTGCAGGTACTGACTGTTTCCATGTGTTTGTCTCATTTGACTGAAGTCCTCCGTGCAGCAGTTGTTGCTGCTTTTATGGAAGCTAAGGTGTTTCCCAGCTCCCAATAAACAGACATCAGTGTCTAAGGAGGACAGGAATGGGAGGTGGAACCTTCCCATCTGAAATCACAAATTCTGTTCTGGGACTAGGTCATCTAAAAGTTGTCATCACTTAGAATTTCAGTCTACTTGTATTTGCCCTGCATGATTAAATATTCATGCTGGGATATTGTGCCATGCACAATATGAGAATATTCAGTGTAACCTCAGTGGAAAAACTATTCTGCAGATCTACTCAATGTCCTGCTGCTTTCTGAAATGAATTCTATGTTTGTCCATTCTCTAGCTTCTTTCTGATGAATGTCAGCCTAGTCCCAAATGTCCACGCGATCATCCCATTCCAGGAGATTGATTTTTTTACATACAAACATAAACACGTGCCTTTTCTTGCCTGATAAGGCAAAGGGGGTAACATGCTAAATATCCTTCTCATTCCCAGAGGTGGGTGATCCACCTGAGAATGAAGGGACTGCTGGGGAGCAAACCTTTTGCTCAGGATCACAGCAGAACAGCTTCTGGTGCAACTAGCTGATGGCTAATTTGCTTGTGGCTGATAGCCTGGTGTTTTCAACTGCCCAAACTTCACTTTAAAAAAAAATTATAGTGATTAAGTAAACACAGCTATAATGGAAATCTTTACTCTGCATATTACAAACCAAAATGGCCATGAAGGGAGCAATTATGAAATCTCAGGACTGTGGTGAGGGGAGGAATCGTTTGAGCTGTGCTGCTGTTTGTTTTTGTTCCTCATTTATTTCCCCAGGGAAACTTGGCTCTGAAGCAGTCCCTGCTGCATTGAGAGATTCCTTACATTTTTGTTAACCCAATTTCCCATCCAGTCTTAAGCAAGATGGGAGGAAATATAAGGGGTTTACATGAAATCACAAGACATGATGAACTACCTTGGGGAAGGGTTCCTAGATCCAGCTTACAATTTCTATCATAAGCCTGCAGCACAAGTTAAACACCAACTTCTCTCTCTCTTCTTCTGTTAATCATCAGTGACATGACTGATTTTACAAAGACTTAAGGGAGTGGTGAAGATAATGCAGGAGTGGCAGTGTTAAAGCTGTGCTGGAGGGAATTGCAGTGATGATTCAGATGTGGTGGTCTCCTACCCTTTCTGGAGATTTATGATTGGTCCTACTGGCTCTTTGTACTTGCCTGATTCAAGAAAATAATAGTGTAAAGCTGCACCAGGCTTCCAGCTTCAGATGATTTTTGCTGATGTTTGTTCAAGACCAGAGGGAAATTAGCTGGTGGACTAGTCAGCTGTTAGTAGAAAATTGACTGAGAAATAGAGCACAGCAGAGAAGTAATTGGAAAATGATGGGATGAGTGGTAATTCCTAGGTAGCAAAAAGATTGATGCAATCCTAAAGCCCAACATACTTCCCAGATGTACATAATCATGGAAGTTCAAGAGCTGCTTCAAGGACAGAAACCAACTTGGAGACATTTTCCTTGACTCAACAGGCTTTGAGCCCTACTTAAAGCTGCAGATCTCTCAGCACAGGCGCTCAGTGTACAAATATGTGTACAAATATGACAGCTGAGCAAAGCCACAGGCTACCAACTGCTAATTGTCCAAGCTCTCCATATGAGGGCAAACATTTCCAGGTAAGGACTGAGTGTGCTTCAGGAATGGAGGCTTGAAAGAAGAGCCCAGAAATGTCTGGTACTTCCAATCACATGGCTGTGTATTAGCTAAGGAAGAAAACTGTCCAGACTTTCCTGTGGCATCATGGTGAGCACATCCCACAAGGTGGTATGTGAAATATGAGAACAAACTTTCTCCTTCCCAGGAAAAACAACGCACTCATTTTTGGTACAAGACTCCAAAGCTGAGCTAGATGGTGGTCAAGGTAGTCTGGAACAGCAGCACAGGTGTCTAGGGAATAAGGGACTGAGTTTGGTGGGAGAGGGACTGAGGGATAAAAGAAAGGACTTAATTTTTAGGGATGGGAGTAAATACGGCAGGATTCTGATAGCAGGCTACAGCTCTTGCCTCAGCAAACCAAGCAAAGAAAGGTAACCACACACAGTAAAGTATGCACACACTAAAGGAATTGTTACTATTACTCCTATTCCAGGGCAATAATAAAACACATACCTGCAGGTTGGTCTGAAGCTACCTCCCCTGCTTACCCTCACTTCTTTTGGAAGCCAATTAAGTCCTTCCTGAAGAGATGCTTCATGAAACAGAGGCTTTTCTGAGACTGGTAATGGCTGTCACCCCAGCAATAATCATATTGAATCATACTTGGGCTCCTGTTGAGCTCATATTTTCAAAGAGACGTTGGTTCTTGATCCATTCATTAATATTAATTAGCATGAAGTCACGTTTCATTTCCCACTTATGTGCCCAACCTGCAGCATCCTTGTGCATCCTGTGCTAACGAACCAGATGCCATTTATGGCTGGCACAAAATAATTAGCTAATAGTTAGCTAAAATAATATGTATCTCGAGTTATTTAAATATTTATGCCAGACTTTTTACATTTTGGCTCCCAGCCCTCATCTGAGGTTGCAATTCGACTTAGGGAGAATATGAGAAAGTTTTCACAGTTGTCTGCAGAAAGCTTTAATTATACATTCTCCATATGGATGCAAATGTATGATGCTATACAGCTGCTGGCACCAGGCTGACCACTAGGTACCAGAGTAGAAATAGCAAGCAGATCAAAATCTAATTCCCTTGTTGTGACTGGATGCTGCATAATGCAACAATTGCCTTCTGATCCACCCTCTTTTTCCCAGAGACCTCTTCTGCCAAGTACTTCCAGCCAAACCCTGAGCTTCTGGGGGCCTCTGGATGAGGCTGGGACCACAGAGATGTTACCAGTGGGAGCAGGGACATCCAGAACTCAGAGGAGCTGGTATTCCTAGTGTTTTGAGAAATTGAGGAGCATACCCCCCCCCCTTCTGACTCACAGTGTCACACAGGGATGTTTGTGTGTGTAATTCCTGGTGTGCCTCCCACAGGAGGAGCAGAGAAGGAGGCTGGCGCACAGCAATGACACAGGGCTGTTAGCTGGATTCCTCCTTGAGGATATGCATAGAACATCTGCTCTGTTTACTACTTTATATGTGAATGACATTAATATATGAGGTTCCACTGAAGGCTGATTTTTGCTTAAGTCACCTACCTCTCCTCTGTTCTGACCTTCCACTCTTTAACAGTGTAGAGATTATTTGCTTTTGCATAGTCAGAAGCTCAGAAACCCCAAATTATCTGTAATGTCTTAAGCACATAATTATATTGAGCTTATCACTGTGATTCCTTGGCACTTTCACCTTACTGTGCCCTCAGTGAGGCACAGTCCCTCGAACTAGCTCTGCTAGAGATGCAGTTCTGCTGAAGCTTTCATTTTTTGGAGCAGGTTTGGGCAGGGAAATAGTGGGAGGTGGGAAGGGGAAATGTTGGTTAATGCATATGTTAGATGTGATACCAGGAGAAAAAGTGCCTGTGATCAGTTCTCACATGGGTATCACGCCCTCTAATCAGGTAAGACGAGATGGCTGCTGGCTGCTGTGTGAGGTGCATCTGGGTCCTGTGAAGGAGCAGTGACCCACAACTTTTCTATTTCACCTGCAACCCTGGTGTTCCTGCCTCTGAGATTGCCCATTTTCACAAGTAAGCAGAAATGGGCTTACTCCGTAGGTAGGTGAAAGGACTTCTGAGGAATATGTGGGTGCTCTAGTACGTAGTGTTGCACTTCACTGAACAGAGCCCTTCCCTTTGAATCAGTCCCTGCTTTGGTGATTCAGCCTTCACAGCTGATTTTTTTTTTTTTCCTTTGGACTAAGTTATGAAAACCGTGAAGGATCTCTCAAGGTTCCAGTTAAATTGCCGTTTTGCCATTCCAATCCGCTATTCCATCTCTGCAAGCAAAAACAACTGCATTTTCCCTGCCACTCCTTCTGTGCTGTGAAATAGCTGTCAAGCTCTACCCCAAAGTTAGCTGCATTGTTGCGGGGGAAGAAATGTTTTTTTTTCTGTCCATGCACAAAAGTGAATAGATAAATCTCTCTGGATGAAGAGGCAGTTATTTTGTCTTAAAGAGTGGGAAGTGAATGGAGGAAACAGTGAGAAGACTACAGCATGCTACAGCTCAATAATCAGTTCAAGGTATTTATTCCTTACAGAGATAAAAGAGAGCAGTCCCACAACTTTGCTTCTCCTAGGTCAGGAACACAGGAGTGGCACCACAGTAACTCACTTCTTTCCTCTTCAGGGATGGCTAAAAGCAGTGGTTTTAACTTACTGTATTTAATAAGGAGCTGAGAGACAATAAAGCAACAAAATGAAACTTATGCCCACCACGTAGCAAGAAGGGGAAAGAGGTTAGACAAAAGTCCAAATGCCAAGTCTGAAAAGTGGAAAGCAGGGATGTGCTGGTTCACTTACTGCACAGACCTGCCCCTGAACAATACGGATGCACTTTTTGGTTGCCTACAGTTAATATCACTCCTATCAACGTTTTTTGCCACGGCAGAAGGGCTGTGCTCTTTGTATTGCAATGCAGAACTGTGGGCACTAGGAAGAAGTAAACCAAAGTAGTCTTGGCTGAGGGGTGAGAGAGCCGTGCAGGGTTTAGTTCTTCAGGACTGTGTACTTTAATATGTCCATCACTAGTTTGTAGTGCCTTGCTTGAAAGGATGCTTGGGTTGCAGCACTCACCTGGACACCAAAGCAATGCACAGGAGAGACTCCTCAGGCATTGAGAGTTATTCTCTGGATCAGGAGGTAGTCAGAGACACCTGGGAATGCTGCTAAGGCAGCTTCTTATTTTTTTCATTGCTCTATAAACTTCTGTAAAGACGCAATATAGGTATTAACCACTCTGCCCATGGCATGAGAGGCCAGGTTCTCATTTGCAGAGAGGCTGACTGGAGGCCTGTGTGTGTTTCCACTATCCATGATCTGCACTTGAGGGCACACTAATTGATCTGCCCCTACAGGATGCTAAGGAAGAGCTAGGAGGAAGATTTCAGTTGGGTATGTACTCTCCCTCCTCTTCTGGACAGTGTGTCCTCTGCTCTTTGTTCAGTTGGAAAGAAGAAAGCATGGAGGGCCAAAAAAATGGGAGTTGAATGCGCAGTTCTGCAGGAGAAGTTCCTTTGTAAAGGAAAAATCCTCTCAGTCTGGTGAGAATAACACACGGTGCTCTAGTTAGTGGGGGCATGGGTGAAGGGAGCTAGTGAGGATGCCAGAATAAGAGTGCAGCAGGCGTCATTGCATGGTGGTGATCTACTTTTAAGTGATACCAGAAAAACCTATTAAATATATAACCTCAGCACCCAGAAAAATGTGTTAAGAGGTTTATTCGTGTAGGAAAAGCTTCATCTTATAAATATAGATAAGGGCTTCTTTTTTTTTTTTTTTTTCCTTCTTCTTGTGCTTCTTTTGGATTTCCTACACAGAAAACGTATTTGGACTGTAATTTCCCCTCTAGGAAGCTCTACGTAGCTGTGCTGCTTTCTGTGAGGTCTGTGAGGACTGTGAGGTCCAGGCTGCAAATGGGAGAGCTCAGTGTGATGAGTTCTTCCTAACATGTATCCCACTACATCCCATTCCAAGCCCCATCCTACAGAGCTGTATGCATGTGCTGCCCTGAAAGAGGGCTGATAGTTTCACCAAGCAGATGTAAGACTACTGAGGGTGTGCTGAGGGTGATGGATAGCTACTGCTCTTTTCAGGTGTGTCTGCTGCAGGGCTGCTCCTGATTATCCTGAAAGAGAGGGAAAGATCCATAAAATATGGAGCCACAGATTCCACTCTTAGTTTCTCCTTTTCTCTCTCAGCACGGGCCCTGCAGAGCACATCAGGTGGAAATACTGTTGTGAAGATTAAGTAAATCTGTCATCCTTCAGGTTGCCACCTTCCTTCCTCAACAATTCTCCTTTTCCTTTGAAGGTAGAACAGGACCTCTCTGAGGTGCCAAGCCTCATCTACCAACAAAAGTCCAACCACTATCTTTATACTGAACATAAATCAACCTGTGTCTCACCTCTAAATCCATGTTCTCCAGTGCAAATTAATATTTAATTCTGTGTTGCTTCTTTCTGGAGGGATCCCAAAAGCTCAAGCTCAGAAATGCTTATGTTCTTGTCCACAATCCCTACTTCTTGTGGGAGATTGTGGTCTCCCCAAATGGCCTGCACCCAGGGCAACCAGGCAACTGGTCCTTTCTCCCTGGCTATCTTGCTGTCTTCTCCATCCCCAGAACCTTGCTGATGTGCAGTCTTGTCTCATCGACACACCTGAATTCTCATCATGGCCCACGCCCTTTCCTCTATCCTTCACAGGAGAATTTTAAAGAAACCCCTCAAAATGATGCTGGACTGGGTCATCCTCCTCATCCTTGGTTTTTTTGGCTTCCTCTCATTTGCCTCTGTGGGATTCGGCCCCTGGGCGCTGGGCACTTTTGGGTACTCCCCAGCTGGGGAGACCCTTTTTTTCTCAGCTCTGTGTCAGGAAGAAGACTCCAGACACTTGTTAGGCTCTCAATCTTCTTGTTTATTAATACATTATCAGAAAATCTGGCACCGTCCTAGCCAGATTCAATGCTCAGGGAAACCCACCACCAAAATGGCCCTGAACGCGCAGTTTTGAGGTCTTTTATAATCACTTTTGTCCAATTAACATTAGAAACTTTTTTTTTTCTTTCTTTTCCAATGATCATTTCTCGTCCCTCTACGTAACTAAAAACTGTGGCAGATTTTAGCCAATCACCTTTGTGCTACCAACACTGCAGGACCTGGAGTACATGAAGAAGAGGAAGAAGCACTATGAGACAACACCCTGTTCTCTCCATCTTGACTCCATGTTAATTCCCCCAAACCTAAGTTTCTCACCCTAGTGACACACTACACTAATTTCTATTATCTATCTTACTCTTTTATGGATCCTGGTTTATCCAGGGAATTCTGGAAGTTCTTCTCCATGGATGAGGGTCAAAGTTAGTGTTTTCCTGGGGGCCAGGATCCTCCAGATCAGTTCAGAGGGATACTCTCTTTGCCCTGGGTTCCCACAGCCTGGACTTCCCATTTCTTCACAGCTCTTCAGCTGTTCCTGGGTTTCCCTGTTCCAAGTGACCTGGGAGGCATTGAGGCCTGTGCCAGCCTTCCCTTTGCAGCTGCTCAGACAAGCATTGTTGGGCTGTACCTGTATGACTGTTCTTGTCAGGGAGGAACCTGCTGAGGACATCATTTCTTGTCCTCACTTTTCACATCACATCTAAGCTCCTGTTATGTGTGTCTACAAACAAGTAAACTAAATAACTGCCAATGTAGACACTCTTGGGCCTTAATCACGATGACAAACATTGCCTCATGGCTTCTTTATGCTCTTCTATCCACAACCATCTGCTGTTGCTTTGCTTACCAATCGATAACTGTGAATCAGGGCATTTCCCCTCCCTTCTCCACCCCACCCCAATCTCTGCCTCTTCTTCCTAGGGGCTATGACAACTTCCAAAGTCATCCCATTATCACAGGCAGGGCAACTCACATCCTGTTGGTATGAGGAAGCTTCCTTTTATGAATATTAAGGACCATGCCTCCATGTGAGTTGTGAAACAATGAGATTACACCATGCATTATAATGCCATTGTATTTGGCATATAATGGCTGAGATTAAACTGGAACTAGCTTATAACCGCCGTTGAAAAACTCTTGCTTTTCTCCTTCTCAGGCTCTGTCACTGGTCTGTGACACACTTCCCATTTCAGGAAGAGTGCTTTGCGTATCTTTTCTGGTTAGTTTTTTGTTTTGTTTTGGTTTTTGTTGTTGTTGTTGCTGTTGTTTTTTGTGTCTGTTTGGTTTTGGGATTTTTTGGGGGGTTGTGGGGAGGTTGTGTGTGCTTTATTTTTTAGGGGGTTTTTTGTTTGTTTGGGGATGGGGGATTTTTTGGTTTTTGTTTGTTTGTTTTGGGTTTTGGGTTTTGTTTTGGTTTGGTTTTTTGGGTGGTTTTTTTGTTGTTGTTTTTTTGTCTTGGGAGTAAAAAGATCTCAAATCTGGTCTTTCATGGCTTTTTCCAGACCTCTGAGGTGAGACCTGGCACTGCATCCATGCATCCCAGATCAAGTGTTAGTACAGGTGCTGGCAGCTCTTCCCCCTCTGGCAGGGGTGTTTGCCAGAAAATTCATGAGCAGGCGAAGAGCATTACTTTTCCCTCCTCGGGTGGAAACCAAGGCAAAGAGGGGTGCAGTATCCAGATGATTGTCCTAAAGCAAGCCAGGAGGAAAGATAAGGTTAGAGTCCTGGGCTTGACCTCTTCCCATATGCTGGGGCTGACTGTTGCCGTTTCTGCTGTCCCCCCAGGGATGGGTGTTGGTGGACAGGCAGCAGATGCTCTTTCCTCAGCCCTAACTGCCCATTGTAGCATTAGCTCTGCCTGGCATGTGCATCTGCAGAGGAATTCAAACAGTACTTGAAAGAAAACAAAGCAGAGCAAATGTGTCTTCTTGAAAAGCAGCTGATGAACTCCACTGACTGGAGCCAAAATCCCTTTTAGGGAAAGTGATGGTTCCCATTCTCCCTTAGGGAAGAAAGATCTGCTACAACACAACAGAGGCTCCTCCACAATGGGAGGTTAGCAAAGGAATCTGATGTACATTTTACCAGAGTAACAGTTCAGATCTTTAGTTTGCAGCCCTGCTGTAAATCACGTTTCCAGTATGATATGATCCAGACATCTCCAGCACTGCAAAGAGTATCTGTCCGTGCTGGCTGGCCAGAGCAATTTGGCTGATAGCAAGTCAAAATCAGCATCCCTTGAGTGTCTGTGAGGGGGGCCGTGACTGGGTCCTGCCTCAGGGGAACCCATGACCTCAGTTCTCTCCTGCTACGTCCCCTGATCTGTCTTTTCCATCAAGGTAAAGTGGGAGTAAGATAATATCCTTAGGATTTGGTAACCATCTGTGTCAGGACCAGCTTTAGTCACAGCAGTTGCTCTCAGGCAGGAAATTGATGAGGACAGCAAATCATCCTGACAATAACCATCCTGCAAACCTGTTGCCTCTTCCCTCAGCTTTGCCTTGTGCCTGCTTCATCTCCATCTATGCAGCTGCTGCTGGTGCAGGAGGCAGAGTGCAGAGAGGGCAGCAGCAGAGGGCTTCCCTGGACTCCCTCCTCCCCCACCAGGACCTCCTTGAAGAAGTGACAGGGTGCAGAGAGGAAGATGACACCAAAGAAGCTTCCAGGCTCAGGAAGCTATTTTTTCCTCATTCTTGAAAAGCAAATATCACAGGACCTGTGTGATGAAAAAGCTCCTCTCAGCACACGTCGAACAGCGCTGAGAAGTGAAGAGTTGGCACAAAACCGTGTTGGCAGTTGACATTTCATGAACACATTGCCATCAGGCTCAGCTGAGAAAGCTGAGGAAACCCTGGAGCAGGATGGCCCCTTCCTCTCCCCCCAGCTTGGTGCCTCTGGGAGTGCAAGCTATTGTCATGTGGGCAAGACACAAAGCTGTGAACCAAGATCACCCCAGCTCCATGCCTTGCACCCAACATGGTTTCTTGTTTATACAGAAGTTAAGGAGGTGACACTGAAGTGTAAGTGGTAAAAGGTATTCCTAGCTCTCTGGAGAGGATTTTTCACTACATTTTGTTGTGTGCTTTTCCATCCACAGCCAGCCCTGCTCTAACTTTGTACAGGTGACATAGGGATGCCTGGACAAGCTCCTACCGTAGCTCACCACACAGAGAGGAGTAAGTGGCAGTGCTTACCTTGCCAGTGCACTAATTTAAATTACCTGGCTGCAGCACTAATGCACAAAACCTGTTGCCTCCTTTGGGAGACTCTGGGAGCTGAGAAGTTGGTGGCAACGAGTCATTTGTGGTATAGTAGAGAAGCCATTCATTGCCTGCCTGCATTGCAAGATATCTGACTACCTGTGGTGTGCTTTCAGTTCAGCTTGAAAGGGAGTTAGCAAAGCTTGCTATGTTTTGGAATGGCAGCCTCTTGGAGTGGGAGATGAAATGCTAAGGGAGAAAAAGAAGAAGGTGGTAGAGGGATAAACAGAGGACCAAGCCTTGTAATGTAACATTCAGGAACCTCAGTAGAAAGTGAGACTCCTGGGCTTTCATTCCTGCTGTCATGAATATTTCAAGGTTTCTATAATGATTCTTGAATGTAAAATGCAAAACAGTCTTGGGAGTAAGGGCATGGTGTCCTGGACTTCTCCTTAGATGAATCTCAGACCATTTCTTTATTACATAAAGGTAACCAACACCCACGGCGAAATGCATGCAGAATTGCTGTTATGTTCCAGTATCAGCTGCTACCTTGCTGTCTGACCAATATTGAGAGAGGTAAGAATTGGCTACAGTCAAAGAAATGAAGGTGTGGACTCTGAAACCTAATGATATCATATTTCTTCCAGACTAACAATGAAAGTGCTTATCATAGCTAACTGGATGAAAGAAATGTTTTAAGATAAATGGCAGAGGCTGAGAGACTGCGCTTTTTTTTTTTTTACAGTTGCCCAGAACAGTTTAGAAAGAATTCAGACACACCCAAAGAGTTTCACATTGTTAGATTGGGCCAAGAAGCAGATTTTCTTTCTTAAAAATGATTCTGTGGAAAAAATGGGAAGTGCAACCAGGAGCTGAAAGTCTTGTGAGTTGAAAGGCTGAAAGTGTACTTGGCAAAGGTGATTTATTCTTTTCCTTTTTAGTGCTGAAACACCTTTTTTTTTCTTTTTTTTTTCTTTTTTTTTTTTTTTTTTTTTTTTTTTTTTTCTTTTTTTTTTTTTGTCCTGGTTGCAAATGTGCAAATGAAGAAGTTGATAATGGAAATATCTATCTGCCCATTTTTTCTATGTAAGTTTTCTTCCTAGGGCAGAAAGAAAACAAAGATAAACCCCTGTTCCATCAGTGATCATGAGGTTTGGAGTCAACCATTAACTCACACTTCTTTTTCTGGAACTCACTCTAAGCGTGAGGAGATCTGAATTAACTGGCAAAAACAGCACAAAACTGGGACCTGAGCTTGGTTTTGGTAGGTAGGATTAGAAAGCAGGAAATCAGTGGGTTCGTTCCTGTGTGTGCTCCAGGCAGAGCCAACAGAAGCAGCAGCTGCAGGTCTGGCTGGCTATGGAGCAGAGCTTAGAGCAGCAGCTTGCCAAGGAGCACCTAGAGCCTTGCCTCTGTCATCTGTGCCTAATGAGCCCAGTCTTCTTGGCCCTGAAGGGCTCTGCCCCTGTAATTTGTGCATGCCCATGTCAGGACCAAGACACTTTAGCACTGCAGCATGGAAGAACAGCCTTATGGGCTGCTTTCTGCCTGTCCTTAAGGATGAAGGATGCAACAGCTGAACCCTGCAGAACACAGTGTTTGAGAGTTAAATCAGGAACAAGTGAAGCTTTGCCTTATTGTAGCTCTTTGCTCTCGCAGAGTGCTCACCAAGCTGCACTAATGCTCCTGCTGTGTCTGGAGGGGACATGTGGGAGGACTCCTGCAGCTGTCCAGCAAGGGGTTGAAACCAGAGCTGACCATCAGCCCAGCTGGGCAGCAGCAGCCCTCTCCTCTGCACTGGCTTGGCTCAGCCTGGGAGGGATCCAGCAGCCAGCAGAGGTGTTGGAGAACTGCAGTCTGTAGGTAGTCAGGTTGCCACCTCACCTCTGGCCTTCTTCATCTTCAGGAAACATCTTTCACTCTGCACATATTCCAAAGCTTGAAGCTGCTGCATGTTTCTCAGAGAGATGTTTCTCTAATGTTATTTCCCAAGGTGGTAGTATAATGTTTTTCCTCGCAGATAGATCATAACCTCAGGCAGAGTGCAACATCAGACGTGGGTACATTTATGAAAAAATTGGCATATTCTTCTGTCAAGCAACAGTTAAAAGAAAATCTGCAAAGGGATTAGCTTCCATACACTCTGGGGCTTGCTGACAGATGTCCTGAAAATCTGGAAATGTGTTGATCTATCTTTGCACAGGGTTTTTGGGTTTTTTCTCATTCTTTCTCCTCCCTCTCCTCATCCATCTTCCCAGGGCACACAAATGGGAATTCCTTCAATCCACAGGGCTTCCTGGGAACTGCCTTGATGTCATCCATGGATTGGCATATGGGTCCTAGGGTGAAGTCTGGGCTGAGTTGAGATCTAACTCAAAACCTCAGTCTCGTTAGATGCCAGCTTCCCTGCAATGGCAGCAGTGCTCTTTGTGCTAGGGCAGTTAGAGGTTTCTTTCTGTTCCAACTGCAACCTCTCAGCTCATTTTAAAGGAGCTTAAATGACGGCCATTAAATATAAATATCTTCTTTTTCCTCTGAGTGAAACTGATGTTCAAAACTTCGCAGTATAAATAAAGTCTGCAGAAAATGTTTTAGGCAATGAGTCTGTCCAAATAAATGGCTCAGGCCATTCCTCCCCATTTCAGATCAGAGCTCTAGGTGTATCTCCTCTCCCTTTAACAATGTGGCAGAGGAGCTTTGACCCAGTTGTGATGTTCCCTCAAGCACACCTTCAGGCTTAAGACCCTGAGTTTCTGTGGATTGTGTTGTGTGATCTTGGGCAAATCACATAGGACAATTTTTTAAAAAGTGCTTTCTGTTTCTGGATGGTTTGATTCTGCTCAATATGAAATGCTCAGGTGGCCTCTGAGAGGAGGGGGATGTGAATACAGCCCCCTGTCTTTGAGCCATACAGTCTCCTGTTCTTCATCTCTGGGCCAAGTCACTGCCCTCAGGGAGAGAGGAGTCGCTCTCCTGCAACTGTGGTTGAATCTCCCCCTCCTCTTCTCATCCCATGATCTCTTTCCCTCCCCTACAGGAAGGAAAGAATTTCTCCTGATTTACAGAGGAGTCAGAGATCTCCTGACTTACACAGGAGTCAGGAGTTTCTTGCCTTGCTGAAAACAAGACACGGGCCTGCCTTGCTCTGTTGAGTCCAGTCCCTCTTTTTGCTATAGTTCATTACCTTTAGCACCCAGGTTATTGTCTGCTCTAAATTCTAATGATTACAAATCTGTTCTGTGCCTTGTTCCCTCTCCTACCTGCTAATCAGAGAAGCAGGGTAAATCCCCACTAGGTCCAAACTTGAGGGTGTGCAGCGTTTTGTCCTGAAAAAGAACCAGCATTCTTATTTCATAATGTACATAAGTTGTATTTCTGACAAATCCCTTTTCTCTGAGGGCCAGACAATAGTTTAACTTCACTGTTCATCTGTGGGCCACAGGAAGCCTGTGCACACTGGGGAAGCAGCATGTTCAGAGTCTGGATGTTGATGTCACTCTGCTTCCCTCGGGTGAAGGATGCAGCCCTCAGTCACAGCTGTTGTATTACAGCAGCCTCTGGCAAGCCAGAGGTTTGGGATGCATCTACCCTGATGGCCCTCAGCCACACAGCAGCTGCCCAGTCTCATCTCTCACTCAGGCACCCATTGGTTGTGCTTCTGCTAGAAAAGGCAGGAGCATGGGAAGTGTCTGTGACTTGGAACGAGCACTGAGCAACCCCGAAAATGGCACCACGTGGGATCATTTCCCCTTTTCCCACTGCCCAGTCTCAAGCCCTACGTGTCAAGGCGAGCCATGGGGAAGCAAGTCCCAGCACACTGCTGGCAGTGATCGAGGACCAAGGAAGAGGCAGCGTGGGTTGTGACCTAATGAGTGTATCATCAGCATGGCTTGAGTCACGCCTGTCTGCCTCCAGCTCTTACAGCTGCCCCACTGTCAAAGAGCAATCGTGTGGCTCGACCAAAATCATTTGGCTGCTGCTGAGGATGGCACTCCTGAATGACTCAGTTGTGCTGGGAGAACAAGGCAGCCCAGATCTGTCTTCCTGGAAAGCTGCTTCACAGTAACCTTGTGCTTGAAAGGGTTTTGTCTTTGAGGTGCTCATTTCCATTCAGCTGCGTGAGTAAACCACACGGACAGACAGACATCCACAGGGAGTCAGAGCCCTGCCACATGACCCTGAAATGCCAGAGCCAAGCCTGAGAGCCCAGCCTCCCTGGACTACAGAAAGCTGTCCTGCCCAAGCCTCAGTTTCTCCACTGATGCAGAAGTGAGGCCAATGTTTTCCCCAAAAGACCAGAGGGTGTTTGTAAAGTCCTCTGAAGAAGGGCACTCTCGTGAACACCAAGCTATTTTTATTATTGGGGTCAGGGAGGAGAACACGTGCAAAGGTGATGAAGCTCTTGAAACACAAGTTCCCATTAATAGTCTTCAGCACACACAGTTCTTAATATAATCTAATTTGACTGAAATTGGATTAATCTTATAATGCTATAATGTCATTTCCATGGTCCTTTTATATTTTTATTGTTACTATGCATTAATGCAATACTCTGCAAGAGCTCTGAGAAGAGGATGTGAGTTTAGTGACTCTCTGATAACATTTTTGCAGGGCATTTTTATGTTCCTGTTAGGCTTTTATGCTATAAAGTCACATAGTGCCTGGAAAATAGCAAGAATTCACATAAATTCATCTTGAATTATCTTCCAACAGGCTTCACTGGCAAAAGCAATGTATTCAGAGCCAAGACACCAGGTTTGTCCCTGACCTGTTCCAGGAGCTCACCTGAATCATACCAGTGTTTTCGTCTCTGTCTCTTCAGCTGAAGATGGAAATAATGTGTCCACATTGGAATGTCACGAATCTGAGGTCTATATTCCTTGCCATCTAGAAAAACCTATCTAGTGTATCTTCCTTTAAAAGGAAGTTTTAATAGTTCCTTTTTAACTGAGTTTATCTTGCCTGTGCCCTATATTTTTTAATTTGCCTTTTTTTTCTTTTGCTATTATTTATTTCTCTAGTTATACATATTTTGAAGCAAAAGAGTAAATTATCTTTATCCTGCATGAGTAAACGACCTTTATCCTACACCAATTTAAAGATGCTGGACATTTACTTCAAAGTAGCCCCACGGTTCTTGCTCCGAATACTCACAGACTTGTTCATGAGGATTTATAATAGGACAAAGGCAACAAATACTGGGTAAGCTAAGCAATATTACAGTGGATGACATTTCAGTCCTCAAATCACCTAAAGAGAAAAGCCAAATAGAATGGTATTTTCTATGAACTCTTATCAACACCTGTTCCTTTTCCAAGTCTCCCTTGAAGGCAGTCTCAATGCGATTAAAGCTTAAGGGGCAAAGCGTGAGCTTCATTTTCAGTGCAAGAACAACACTAACTCTTTCTCTCCCAGATCTCTGGTTGTTCTGTTCTTTGGTTCCTCTGCTCAGAGAGCGTGGCGAAGCTTCAAATTAAACCTCCCACTCTGAAAACGGCACACTTAACATTATTAGCCTGCAGAAACAGAATTTGCTGGGTCACTAGGAGCTGGCTACCAGTGCATCTGCCATGACAGCCATGTTGGGAAGCAACTCCATATGGTAATCCAGACAGCTTCTGACTTCTGCTGGGTACAGCTTCTTAGGACTTGGCATCTTTTATTAGACAGTTTGGGTTTGTGCTGTTTTCTGCCTTTCTGTGGCATAAAAGGGTTGGGTTCCTACATTTGCATCACCAACACTTCACTGGGGACGCTCCGTATGTAGGCAGAAGGGTCTCCTGTAGAGGATCCTTGCAGGATGGGAGCACTAGGAGGGTGCCTCATTCTGCTGTTGCTGTCCTCTTCTGGCCTCTTTCTTATTCTTGTAAGCAAACAAGCAACTAGGAGTCTCATTTGGAAGGAAATTTGAACGTCTGCACCCTCGAGAAGGGCTTTCACATTCTCGTTTTATTTACAAACAACCTCAGCTCTAGTCCCTAGTGTTGCCACATTCATGCATTTCAGGGTTTCCTGGATGTACTTTTAATGCACTTCTGCCATCGACACACTGTGGTGTCGATTGACTGGGCAGCATCCCAAGTGCAGCAGTGCCCACACATGGGGAGGGCTCACATCTGGCAACCTGGCATTAATACCAGCCCTGGATTCGGGTCTCGACAAGAGCGCATCGCAGCGGGACGGTCGCGAGTTGATGGAAACTCCGAAAGCCCGGCTGTTATTTCTGGTTTGCACGGGAACAAAAGGGCGCATTTATACCACGTCCCAAGACGCCGGCTTTCCGAGGAGGGCTCGAGGACTCTCTTTCCCCCCCCGCCCTTCCCCCTTAAAACAAAGGAGCCCGGTATACCCCCGCAGCTCCTTCACGCCGCCCAGCCCTGTGCCAGAGCCTTCGCAAAGGCCCCGCGCTCCGCAGCGCCGTCCCAGCAGCGCCGCTCGCCGGGGCAGCCGCGGCCCGGGGGG
>VWZN01005134.1:51257-151270 GCA_013396955.1 Regulus satrapa
TCCCGTCCTGCCGAGGGCTCCCCGCCGCTGCGACCCGCCAGTCCTGCGCTCCACACCTCCCCCCATACTGGTGCTCAGCCGGAGCCCTGCCCCGGCCCCCTGCTTGCAGAAATTACCTCTCAGCGTTAGACCTAAAACTGCCTTGATCCTCCCCTGGGGACAAGCTGCGAGGTGTCATCTGTCGCTTTGGTTGCTTTTTTCAGTGGTCCCCAGATCCCATGGACGTATTTAGTTAGTAAAAACATCGTGCTGATGGCTCTGTGCTGAAAGTGAGGCTGTTTTTAAGGGTAGGATGGGGACCACATGTGTGCCTGGAGTTACTTTTTGTTCTTTTCACCTGGATTTCTTTAGCCGGTTGGCCTGTGTTTTCCCAGCTGCCAGTTTTAATAAAGCTGGGGATGTGTGACAGTGCCTCTAAGCCACAAGTCGCACACAAGTGTTTCAGGTTGCCCCCTGTAAAGCTGAAACATCATTTGACTTAGCTGAGTAAAAATGCATTATTGTTTTGTAAAGAAAATGTGACTGACAAGAAAAGGACTGTTGTTTTCCTAACAAGTAATGTTAATGCTAGAATATGGGGATATTATGGGTCAAATATGCAGGAACAGAAATGCAACTAAGTATTTCCTTCCCCTTCTGCAAACTCATTAAAATCACTGAAGGAGAAATTGTGGTTATGGAAGGGAGATGGTGGGTGATTTAATATAATATATCAAGCATTAACTACCTACCAAAATCCAAGTAACTGTGAAACCAGGGTCTGAAAACCCACATCTGGCATGTGGGTGTAACATTTGTAGATCTCTGCTGTTTTTTCTCCCTTCTTGCTGCAGTGTTTGTTACAGGGTTCTTTAAACAAGTGGCACTTCATCACAACAAGTACAAAATGGGAAAATAGAGCAAGTGCTGTAAATAATCCTCATGCAGCCATGAGACCATTAATACTTGCGCCAGCCAGTGCTAATCCTATGTGTAGTTGCAAGATTTACCTCCTTTTTTTTTTTTTCCTGGGAATGCAAAGTCTGATACTCCTCATATTTATAGTGTAATATATAGGAAACACAATAGGCTTCTGGGGAACGGTGAACTCATTCATGTCAGTGACTGGTTTATGAATAGTTCTGCTTTTGAATCTCTTGCAGTCTCCAGAATACCACCTGTGAATGCAATTTACGGCTCTTTGTGTTCAAACATTGCATATGTATATATGTACATAGACTCATTACCCTCTTCCTCTTTCTATTCATGCATAGTAATTGGTGATTTATTTGCGATTCCTAGAGGGGAGCAGAGCATGCATAAGGTCTCGAAACTGCATGCAGCTCTCTTGTAAACGGCACATTGGAGTGAAATACCCATGCCGGGGTAATTCTTGGAGAATGAAGGGATGATCTTCCAGGCCTGTCTCCCGGAGGGGAATGGATGCTGGCTGGGAAGCAGCAGTGTGCAGTTGGCTGCTGCTCAAGAGCTGTGCTTCTGCACCCTCCTGCTCTTCTGCTGCCTGCCCAGGCACACAGGCTGAGGGAGCCAGAGGCTGACACAAGTCTAGGTGCAATAGACCTGAGTGAGGACTGCTTAGCTGGAGGGGAACATATGGAGAAAACAGCAATAGTGGGTGTTTGCACACAGGGGGTTTGGGGTTGTTTTTGTTTACCACTGCTCCAGGCCCAGGAATGTTGCTGGCACCTCATCTGCTCCTCCATGCATTGTTAGCAACACTGGCCAAGATTGTGCTTTCTCCATCTGCGTCTGCCCCAAGTCCTCTGCCGCAAGCTTTGTTTTGCGAGCCAATTCCGCTGTCCTTGTGCCTGTGTTTGCTGCCTTGGGATCGCTGTGGTGTGCAGTGCCAGACCCGGACTGATCCTGAGTGTGCTGGGGTGGGCTGTGGCTCTGCTTTATTTGGGGGGACATGCTGGGACGTGCTCTACAGATGGCTCTGGCCATTGCCTCATTTCTCTGTGTAGTTGAGGTGGCTTTCTGGGTGTCCCTAAGGTGGGAGACTCCTGCAGCCCTCGGAGCCGGGCTGGCTCAGCTGGGCTGGCTGCGCATTTGCGTGTCCCCAAATGTAATTCTTCATGGACAGACTTCTTCCCTGCAGTCTTGGCCAGACTGTCTGACATCCTGAGGCTCCTGCAGATCCTGTTTATTTACACGGGAGGTTTTGGTGTATGCTAATTGTTGTCTTTTAGTTGACCTTCCGTCAAGTTAGATGTCTTTATTAAAGCAGTTTTTATTGCAAATCGAATGTGTACTTAGAACACTTCTACCAGACCCATTATAAAAAGTGAAAGGCAAAATAAACAGTGCTGCAGACCACAGGGAAGGGGGTGGGAGAGAGAGGGTCATAGGAAGAGCATTACTTCAGTGTTGGGAGGCTTGCTGAGGTTTTTTTTTTTTTAACCAGGAAATTGGCTTTTTTGGGGGGGAAAAAAAAAAGAAAATTTTTTCTTTTGGTCTTCCTTGGTTTCTTTCTTATCCAGTACAAAACTGGTCATGGGTTCTGTCATTCATTTAAAGGTTATACAGTCCAGTTTGAAGCCAGATGTGTTTTCATTGGTTTACCCTGTGTGAATCAGAATGCTGTAACCTGAAAGGGCACTGTTTGCTGTCTAATAGTTAGCAGTCTGCAGGATTGCTGAAGGATTCCTGACCAGGAACTTAGAGCACCAGGAAAATCACCTGAAAGGAAGGGGAAGATTTTTGAGCACAATATGTTTTTCTAATTGTTGTTAGGGTTCCTCAGCTCATGATTTGACTTGTCTGCTGGTATCAAGGGCATTTAGGCCCTCCAGCCAGTGTCTGGAAAACTGCTGTATTGTGATTTGCCTCAGGCTTTGAAGTTCCTAAATATTTCTTAATGATAACCTGCTAAATGGGTTTTGACTCCATTTTTTATATTGGTATTTCTTTCCTAGTCATAGAAAAATCTTCTCAAGGAATAGTTCTCTGTGTTAGAATGTTAGGAGACATTTAGCATCTGTTTCTTACTAGCCATGGAGAGGCTAAAGTGGAGCCTTTCCTGACAAAGCTGGGTTTGATCGTATTGCAAGGCAAAGAAATTGAGTCTGCAGCTGCCCTCCGTGGGTCTTGGGTGTCTCTGGGCATCTATGTCATATCCAGCTCTAACCTGTTGCTCACTCTGTCTCCATCAGGAGCATGTTTTAAGTGATGTAAGTCAGTAAGCTTTTTCTTGTTATGTTTAATTAGCAAGTGGCAATGAGACAAGAGGAAGTCTTGCCTCTCTGACTGTTGCTAAATTCACATTTCTGTGAGTAATTGGACGTGAGCACAAAACCAGACCATATCAGCTTAGTGATGAGAAGCCTTTCTTGGAAAGGGAAAGGCTTTGACACTCAGGACTCGTACCATTGCTGCATAGTACTTAAACAAATGCCAAAAAGCAGGGATACTCCTGGAAGGAGATGTTCCTGCCTGGTGTGGCAGGCAGAGGAGGGTGCAGGTCACGGTGCTCACATGAGGACCAGTTGGAGGGACTTGACTGTTCTCAAAGCTAACTTGGCAAACCCAGTGAATACATAGAGGGACTCTGTGTGTGTGTGTCTTACATTAAAGTAGGTCTGTATTTAATGTGGTCCTGCAGATGTCTGTGGGATCCCAGAGGAAGGGGGGTGCTGCGGAGGCAGGTGCCTGGAGGGCATGGCAAGTCTGGCTGAGTTACCCAGTTTGCTGGAGTTTGTATGCTCCATGTCCCAGGGCCTCATTGCTGCGGGTCCAAGGATGTGTGACCAGTTACTCAGCCCTGCAGTGAGCCCGGTGTTTGATCCAGCCACTCTCTTTAGTGTTACTAGCCTCTAACAGAGGCTGCCTGCTCTGTCCTGCTAGTGTTTAATCTGTAGTTGCTGGCCTGAACCCTCCTATGGCTCCTCTTTCCTGACTTTACTTGTGTGCAGGTAGTTCCTTGGTGTTTCTAGGTCCATTTCCAGCTCTTACAGCTCTCTGGGCCAATGGTCCACAGGGAGGGGAAAGGTGATGCACTGTAAAATGAAGGTCTGGGAAAAGGATCACAGACTGATGGAATGATTTGGGTTGGAAGGGACCTTAAAGATAATCTAGTTCCACACTCCCTCCCTGCCGTGGACGGGGATGCCACCCACTGCACAAGGGTGCACAGGGCCCATCTAGCCTGGTCTTGAATGCTTCCAGAGATGGGGCATCCACAGCTTCTCTAGGCAGCCTGAGCACATTCTAGGCAGTGCCTCAGCATGTTCTGAGTAGAGAATTTCCTCCTAACATCTAATCTAAATCTCCCCCTTTTTTCATTTAAAACTGTTCCCCCTTGTCCTATCAGTCTGGCCATCTATAAAGTTGTTCTCCATCTCTTTTATAAGCCCCCTTTGTGTACTGAAAGGCTGCAGTGATGTTTCCGTGGAGCCTTCTCCAAGCTGTAAAAAAGATGAGCTCAGGGAAAGCATTAGGGGAAGAAGGAAGGTGAAGAAGCCAGCTGATAGGAATGATAGAGGAGAACAGGCTCTGAAGGATCAATCTTGCCAAATGCCAGGCCTTACAGCATGCCCGTAGCTCCTCAGGTGTCAAAGACTCCTGAGTACAAAAGAAACTCCGATAGTGAGGATCTCTCTGTATTTATCTTGTTCCTGAGCAGTGTACTTACCACTCCTCTTAGATGACTTCTTTCCAATCAAGATATTGATTCCATCTGGGACTTGAAAAATCATCTAGCACTTCTCCTGTCTCTTCTGATTTTGGCAGACTTAAGACTTTGCTGGTCACAGGAGGGGATGAGGTTGCTGCTGAAGTGCAGGAATAAGGAGATTCTGGCTCAGTTTCTGGTGACAGAGTTGTCACAGTTGGGATCCAGAGCAGCATCTGGAATAGTTGCACAACCATTACCGCTGTCAAGCATTTCACTAATTCCAGTTGTTTGCTTTGCTGTCCCTAATACTGTTTTTCTACCCCTTTGCAGAACAGCTCATCAGACTCTGATGCGTTTGGAGGTTATTTTTGATAGCTGTTGTGGCACTGCAAAGTTTTTGGGGGGTTTTAACTAATGGCATGAGTCTGGAGTTGCTGTAATTTGCCTGGTGTTGCCTATTCTGCTCACAGAAGCTGATAGTTTTGCTTCCCAGCAAATATGTTCCCTTCTGTCATTGTGTTTACAGGGGGAATAACAGGAAATGATGGTGCATCTGGGGGATTTTTGGGGTGGTTTTTTTTGGTTGTTCCTCCCACATTGCATTCCTGGTGTATCTGCCCGAGGCCTAATGTCACTTTTATGGCTTTTGGGCTTTGTGTGGTAGTGGATAAACTTGTCAGAGGGGGATAGGAGCAGGGGGTGAGGTAGATCTGTTTTTCGACAGACCATAGCACTAAATGTCTGCTCTCTGTTTGAGAGGAGCTCAGCACTGACCCATGCCACTGTGAAATGGGTGGCTTCTGAAGCTTTTAGAGAAATGGAGGCTTAAAGATAAGATACTGAACCCCAAAATAGCAGAATTTTTTGGATTTGTTTCTTTGGGAAAGAAGGACTCTGATCTCTTATGACAGCAAGGTTATTAAGATTTGACTGCTTAGATAAATCGGGCTTTTTTAATCTAGGATTAATCATTTTGTCTCCATTCAGCATCAGCACCATGAACATAGGAATCTGCCCAGGTTTCTCCAAATCTCTCTGAAAGGGAAGCTGGACCTTGAATATGGCGAATGAGAAGGCAGCTGTTTGTTGCCAGAAGTCATCCAGAAGCTCAGTACTCTGGAAAATCATACTGCTGGTGTGATCTGGCACTTATTAACTCGAGTTACCCAGCACCTAGGGTCTAGCCAAAGGGCTCTGGGTGGCTGCCAAACTGAAATTACCAACCTGGGTGTCAGGTCTGGTTGGTTCCTTCTTCATAGTTTGAAATAGGAGCTTCCCAACAAATGTCTGTGTGCTAGCCTCTCTTCTAGTTATATTTCTTCTTACAGCTTTGTAAAGTGTTCAAGGTAATTATAGTAACTAATATTTATTCTGTTCTGACCATTTATTTGATTGTGTTTATCTCCAATGTGCTTTCAAAGTGCTCTGCCCCCTCTCACCATTTAATTTCATTTCATTTCATCTTGTCTCCCTGACTTGGTGCTTTCTGCTCCTTCCCCTCTCATACCCTCTCATACTTGGCCCTCAGTTTCTTCCACCCTCCTGAACACGTTCTCAAGCTTTGCTTTCCTCTCCTGGAGGTTCCTGTATCCCGTTTTCCTGCTTTGCTTTCTAATCCCATTACAGAAGAGGGATGTTTGTTCTGTCTTGTGGGGGGATGAGCGCTTAACCACCCTGCCAGGTGCTAAGGCACTTTCCAGCTAAGGATGTGAATACCAAGGGAAACTGGGTTGGCATCATGCCATCTCCCAGCTTTCTACTGGCTGCCTGTGGCCTGCAGACAGTATCTTGAGAGCTCCTGCTGAAGGGTTTGACCTTTATGCTTGCAGTGTTATCTGGCACCTACAGCAGGAGTCACAGTGTGCAAATTCCAATGCTTTCTTCTGACTTGTGATATAAATTGTAGACAAGTCACTCTGTCTCTGTTCTTGGCTGCTTGAAGTAGGGAGAGTGGCTTAAAAGGTGCCATGGGATCTTTTGGGGAGGAAATATGCATGTTAAGGCTGAGGTCTCACTTGCTGTCTCTAAGCAAACAGGCTGCTTTTTTTCTTATGCGTGGAAGAAAACGTGGCATGGAAGAGATTGTTACAGCCTCATTGATTTTGCTCTCAGTATTAGAAACAGAAGAAAATTGATTTTCACTTTGAGCTCTATGGTGTTACTTACCTGCACAAGCTCTCTTGCTTATCCTAGGTGAATGAGAGCTCTCCTTGCTGCCTGTGGCTCATGGGGCCTGGCCCATGTGATTGTAATGGGGAGTTGCTGTGATTCATCCCAGCCATCAGCGTTACAGCAGCGCAGTTAATCTATGGGTCGCTGGCACTTAGGAGCTGTTACGTCTAATCAGTCCCATGCCATGAGCTAGCTGGCAGTTAAATCTAATCTAGAGTGTGTAGCTGCCAAATGCTTGAAGTTTGCCAAGCCACTTACTCGTTTCTGCTGTAAATGAGTTGGACTTGAACAAGATCAGCTTCAGGTGTCTTTCCAGCAAGTAGGACTCGGAGTCCAGCCTCAGATACCTGTACTGCAATTGTCCAGAGTCCAAAGGGCTGCAAGGAGGGTGTAAATTTACCTGCTCGTCTTCATATTTAGATATCAAAACACATTTTTTCTCATCTCACGTGGCATTTTGTGCCACCTCTTCCCCTTGCTTACATGTGAGGAGAGGTGTGTTCGGAGGTGATCTCTAAGGTACTGCCATCATCAGTAGAGCATGGAGGGACCTTGTCTTGGTTCTTTCACATGTATGAGTCTTGCCTGAGATGACTAGTTTGGGGTTTTTTTTGTTTTGGTTTGGTTTTTATTTCCTATTTTCTGCTGCTCTTACACCTTATCCACTCCTCTTGGATTGTCTAATTGTGCTTGCACGGTCCCCCTGCAGTTGCTATCCTGTGGATGCCAAGCAAAGGAAGGGCAGCACTTAGTAGTTATTGTGATGTGCCTGGCTCTGGTATTTGGGCTATTCTTTTTTCTCTCTTTGCAGAGAAGAATGTGGCTGCAAACATGTGGTGGGAAGGAGGTTTGTTTCTCCTGGAGCAGTGGGGAAAGCTATCTGAGACTGCCCTGGGCAGCATGGGGTAGTGTAGGGTAGGCAAGGGGCTGATCTTGAAGATGTCTGTCACCTCTTCTCACAAGCCTGCCACTTTTAAGCTATTGTCACCCTTCTTCTGGCTCTCACCTGGATCCCCTTGGTTTTTTAGGCTGTCTTATTTTGGGGGAGAGTAGGGAGGAGGGAGGTGAATGTGAGGAAGGATTTGCTTTGTGTCAAATGCCTAATAGCTGCTCTAGCAGATCCACTGGGATACATTACTAAAAGCATCCTAATGATCTCATTGTAATGGGTTTGAGCTTTGGAAGCCCGCTTGCTGAGAAGGGGATCCCAGAGCTTTGTGCTTGGCTCCTGGAGGCTGCGGGCTGGGTTCCTGGCAGCAGACAGGGCAGGCAGCAGGAGCTATCACAGGACCAATTAAGATGGAAAATCCCTCTGAGGTCACTGAGTCCAACCTGTGACTGAACACCACTATGTCAACCTGACCATGGCACTGAGAGCTGTATCCAGTGGCACTCAGACATCTTCAGCAGTGGTGACTCCATCACCTCGCTGGGCAGCCCGTTCCAATGTTTCATCACCCTCTTTAGGGCACCCCATCCCTCCATGAAGAAGTGTCAGAGGGGAGCCATATGCAGGGCTTTGGCATGGCAGAAAAATGACTCATTGGGAGTCTAGGCCAAGCACCAATTCCTGCTGTTACTTAAGAACTGTAGATTACCAGAGGCTGCAGTTGTGTGGGTGCCAACTAAGTCCCTGAAGAGATGCAATCTTGAGGAAGGGGTAGTTTTCCTTACAGAGATATCTGGGTGGAAGAGAGAGATATGCAGAGGAGCACGACCATAACTGATACTAGTAATCTGTAAATCTGGCTGCTGGCAGCACATGTGGTCAAGAGATGTGCTGGGGAATGAGGCTCACACCCCAGCTGCAGGAGCAGCATCTGGCTCTGCTGCTCCCATTCCTCTAATCACTGCTGTTCCTGCAGTGGCATCAAGCAGCCTCTTCCTCCTGGTCCTGGTGGTGGCCTGGGAAAGAGGTGGGCTGTTTCTTACTTGTAAAAATTATGGGGTCAAGGGTCACATGAGAAAGGAGGGTTCATCAGTCCTGGAAAGTACCAGTGGAGCCATGAAGACCCCTGAGATGGGTGAGGATGATGAAGAGGGTATAAATACTCTACCTCTATGGTAATATTTCATATAGTAATGAGGGTGGGAGACAGCAGGAGTCTAATTTTCCAGTGGATGGACAGATGTAAAAGAAATGCATGTACGTGATCTTAAAAGTGCTGCAGTAGAGATTCTCCATAGTTACTGGGGTGATCAGCATAATTTTCTAAATCGTCTTCTGCTCTGTGTGTGGATGCGAATCTTGAGTGTGGGTAGGGTGAAGTGAGGCTTCTGGGGAAGTATGCTAGTGAGAGGCTAAAAATAAATTATCAAAAGAAAGAATTGAGAAGTTAACAAAGCTAAACGGATGTATGCAGCTCTAAGAGAAGGGTGTCGTATTTGAAAGCATATTTTTGAAAATCCATTTGCTTAGTCATCTTACAGATAACTTAGCTATTTTTGCATTCTTTGCTCTGATGACACTTCACTGTCTATATAATAGGTTTAGCATCTGCATTCTTTTCTAGTGTAAAGGGAAAATATATCTGCTAATTTTGACTGGGCTTTGTAGAATTTCTTTACCTCTGTGAAATAAATAACATACTGATCTTAAAACTATTTTAAATAGAATAGTTGTCATTATTTTCCCTCTAACTCATCTTTTTAACCCATCTACCACGTCTGCAATTGAATTTGAATAAAGAATATATAACCTTGTGTTGGAACGCTGGGCTATTTCATGTGTAATAATAACTGTCCCCTCAACTGCTCTAGACATGAAAGTGGTGATGTTTGGGTTCAGCACAGTAATCTACTGGGGAATTAATGCAAGATCAAGGGCATTTGCAGGTTTTTATTCCTTTGTGTTTGCAGGGGCTGTGGCACGCTAGTGGGTTGCTCACAAATGGTGTCTTAGATTGCCTCTCTTGCAGGCAGCAGATTTGCATCTTGCCATTACTATTTGATCTGCAAGAGGTGATGAGAGCTGTATGCTTGAATTCAGGTTTTTCTGAGTAGCAGTCTGCAATCATTAGGGCAGCACTTAGACCCCAGAGGCTTTTTCCATGTTTTCATCCTGTTTCAGTAACTGTGTCTCTTGTTATCTTGTTCCTGAATATTTTCTCTAGTAAGAGGATGCTGTTTGTTGCAGCTGTTAAACCTCAAATGTCTTGAATCTCCCTTAGGGAAAAGAGGGGAGAGTTCCTGAGGTTTCTGTGTAAGTAGACTATAGAAACACCTACATGTCTTTCCCAAGTATACAGCCAGGAGGTATTATTGGTACTGTCCTTACTAGCTGATGGAATCTGTCTGGTTCAACCTGTGCTCCCTATTGCTGTCTCCCTATGTTGAAGGGGTTTAGTAAGGAAACAGGGATAACAGGGATTCTTTGGGTTTTTTAATGGGGTTTTATTTTGTTTGTTTGGTTTTTTGGCATGCAGTGGTACTGGATGGCTCTTGTTGCTTTTGTCAGAACAGTGTAGCTCTGAGGTGTCAAAGGAAATTATGGATGTTTGTTCAGTTTCCTGGCTGGATGTACAGTGTGGGTTTTGGAGAAATGTGCGTTGAATAAACATTGGGTAAATCTCCTAGGACTAGCACCGCCTGGGAGCAGTGTTGGGAGCTGTGCTTATCTTCATGGCAGGATTTTAAAAGAAACGTTTGTATGAGAAGAGTTTTGCTCCCTGTGTTTGGTTCCCATCGGTTCAGTGATTTGTAATGTTGCTCCGTCTGTTCTCTCTAAAACCAGCTGGCCAACCTTAGGAGAGGATTATCTGAGTAATATTCTCCAAAGCCTATATTGCTGTCAGAATTCTCTATTTTTCCTCTCTTTCACAGTGCCGGAGGCCAACCCAAGCCCAGGCACGAGCACTGCCACATTTAAAATGTTGGGGCCAACCCTTGGAATTGCTAGAGCTCCTTGGGAGACAGGTTGTGCCCCATTTGTGCCCCTTCACTGGGTGGCCATGGGTGAGAGGGCATGGCCTGGGCAGAGCCAGAGGGGACAGACACTTACAAGGAAGGGTGGGAGCTCTGACCCAGGTAGTGACAGCTTGATGCTTGACAGTGGCCTGGCCTGAGACAGGAATCCAAGGCAGTGTGTGCTGTGGTCCCCCTTGTCCCTGCTGCCCCCTCAGGTCATGCTGCCTCCTCACCAGGGTATCCAGGAGATGCTGTGGTGGCAGGAAGCCCTGACCAAGTGCCAGGTGCCAGGCAGGGAGGAGGCCACTCTGTGGGCATGAGGACTCCTTCCCAGCCAGGGACAGCCTGGCTTGGGCACAGGGACATAGCTTCTGTGTGCTTTGAGACGTAGACCAGGAGCAGCCAAGTGCCTGTGGTGCCCAAGCCTTGCCTCATGAGCTTGTGCAGGACATTTAATTTTGCCTTCCTCTTGGGAGGTGACATTTCACAGCTGCTGCAGGCAGGTACTGAAAAAGCTGGCCACCGTGGGTCCAGCCGGTGCCAGCCCTTGCCACCAGTCTGCTGCTGCTGTGAGGTGAGAAGGGGGATGGCTTCAGCAGCTCCTTCCTTTGGGATTGCAGTCCCAGCTTCCTGGCCCTGCAGCCCTCTCTTCTCCCTGTCTTTGTGCTGGTCTCTTCCAGCTGTGTCAGTCCCTGACAGATCTGAAGCATGTGAGGTGTTCTGGTGCAGCTGCTGAATCTGTTCAACTTGCATCAGTTGGTCACTGTTAAAGCTTATAATCAATGTCAAATCTCTGGGGTTCAGCTATTTACTGAGAAAAAAAAAACAAAAACAGCCCACTGCACTCTTCCAGACTTGCATCAAACAAGAGTTTTATTCTCATTTATTGACTTCCTTAGAGTCTGATAACTTGAGCGTGTTGAAATCAGAAAAATAAAACCCTCCTTCCTTGGTAGCTGTGTAAGCCTTTCCTTAACTCCCTGAGCAGAGGGGTCTAGGCTTTGCTGAGTAAGTAGCTGAAGATGAAGACTTCTGCCTGTGTCTGCTCGTTGGGGGGTGTAGGCAGATTGAACTCTTGGGCCACATCTCATCTAGTGGAAAACTAAGACATGTTGCTCTGGAAGGCAAAAGGGCATTTGGACTGGTGCCCCAGGTGTGGTGTTGCTGAGCTGATTCTGTAATCCTGAAAAAATCCAACTTGCAGCTTTTCCCCGACTCCATACATCAGCTGAGACTTGCAGTCATCAAGGTCGTGTCCCCTTGTGTGTTGCATCTCTTGTGTGTAGTTCCTGTCTTGGTGCTGAAGCCTGGGGCCCCTCTTGTTCAGCAGATGCTGTTGGTTAGTCCAGAGTCATTCCTCCCTGAGCCTGGCTCGCCCATGCCATAATGAGGTACCTGGCTTGCCAGCCAGCCTTTTGCACATCTTGATTTTCAGTCAGCACTGCTCCTCCCCTTCAGGGTCTTTCTGTTTTTCTCCTCCCCTGCCACTCCTTTTGCTGCTACTTTTGTACACTCTGGATTTGGATTTTCCCCCACTCCTCTTTTATCACTATTTCTGCCCCATAGCTGTTTACAGCACCAACGCAGTGGCATCTTCCCCCATCCCCAGGACACACTTTCTGCCCTCTCTCCCATCTCCAGCCCCACCATCTGCTGCTTCTGTTCCTGCTGCTGTGCTGTGGCATGAGGCCAGCATGAGTCCTCTGACTACGCTGACCTCCCCATCTCAGAGCTTTGCCTCTTCCCTCTCTGCCTTGTCTCTCGTAAGCTCTTTTAATTTTTGCTTTATTGAATGCTGATGGTGATATCCCCCCCCCCCAACCTTGGCTAGCCCCCCCTCTACCTTCGGATTTGCTTCTCAAGCTGCAGCAACTTTATGAAGAGGACTGGCATACAAATGATGGTCTGTCTTTACCTGTTGGTTTTCTCTGTCCCGCTTTCCTTCTCCATGCTTTTCAAGAAGGTAGAATTTTTAACCTTTTTGCTTGTCTTAAGGGTCCCATGTAATTTTCCTTTGTCTCTGTCATTTGTTTTCCTACTCATAGCCTCTCTCCTTCAGTGCAAAGCTGCTTTATCCCCTCCTCCTCCAGCAGCTGCTCTGTCTTCTGCAGGCCCCATGGGATGCTCTGTCTGGAGCTTTTGCCTCACAGCTCTCTGCCAGTTTAGTCTGCCTCTGTGATTTACTTTGCAAGGGTGTTCTTAATGGCCCCCACTGTTCTACATCTCGGTTGTGATCAAATGTTACCTATCTTGACATTTTGATTGACCTTGCACTAACCAGTTTTGTTCTTTCTGGAGAGATTTAAGTTCTGTTGTCTTTGTCTTTTCCTACCTCTTACAGAGCTTTTCTTATGACCTCATAAGTTTACCCTGTATACCAGCTTGAGGATTTGTTTTTGCATGGCTACAAGGGGTCTATTCTGTAACTCTCTCTAGATCTTCCTGCCTCTTTGTAATTTTGTCCACTCATAATAACTGGAGTGACCTCTCTCTGCTCATACAGGCTCATATTTATGTTCAGTTCAAAATTTTAACCTCTGTCTCTGGTGCTTACTTTCATGCATGTGCATGCACAGGGTCTTTCTGCTTAAGGGGTGTAAGCTGCAACATTTCCTATCCATCTGTGCCTCTCAAATTCGTTCAGGTTTTTTGTTGTCTGCTGGTTCTCCTGAACTCTCAGATTAGTTCTTCCTGCTCTGCTGTGCCAAATGCAAGATGTGTGTCTTCCCTTTTGAAGTCTTTCTTAGCCTTGTTGTACCTTTTCTTTTTAGTGCTTCTTCCTTCTGTGGTTTGTGATTCCCAGCCTGTGCCTTTCATTGTGCTTCCTCAGGCTGGGTTCTCAGAGAAAGAAGACTTATCTGATCATGCTGCCTCTGCCACCCCTTTCCAGATAACCTGGAAGCCCTTTGGCCAATTTTACACAAATTTGACAGGAATAGACAGCTTGGAAATAAATGAGTCCCTGCAAGCCTTGTGAAGAGTAGGTAGATGAGTCAGGGCAGTGACAGGGGACTGAAGAATACCCTTTTCTTCAAGGGCCTCAGCAGTGCCTCCAAATGACTGTGCCAGCTGTAGGAGAAGCTCCAGCTGGAGCTTGCAGTCAAGTCATTAGTCTCAGAGACCGCCTCCCTCCTGAAGGCATGGGAAGCTAGGCTTCATTAAAGTCTCCTGCTCTTAGGGTTGTTAGCTGAAAGTGGTGGCTTGGAACCCTTTTATTTTACTCTGTGCGATGGGGAGTAACCTGCAGCAAGCACCTGCGGCATTTCTTCACTTGTTGCCTTTGCATAAGACCTGTTGGAGACCTGCAATCAGAGTTACCCAGCAGAGAGAGACCTTGGCATTTCCTCACATCTGCCCTGCTCTCCTTCCCTGCCCTCCCTTGATCCATCTGCTGGCTGTCTGAAGATGCTGTCTCACAGTGTGGCTGAGCTGGTGCAATATTCCAGCTGCTAATAAAAAAGGGTTGCTTGCCCCTATCTCCCGAAGAAAAAAGGTGTTCCTGCTCTCTTACTGAAAACTCTTTCCTTGGGTCATTCTTTTTTCAGCTCATGTAGAAGTCAAGCATGGGGACAGGAGTATGTGTATTTTTTGCTGGGAGTAAAGTGAATAGGAAAGTAAGACTGCTTTTTTTGCTGTGGCAGCTGGTACCTAGATCAGCTTAACTGCATTGTGAAACCGTATTTTTAAACTGAATCTCCTGGGATGAGGATGTTTTTACCACCTGTGTTCTGCAGCTGCTACAGTGAGGTTGCTCTTTATAGGTGCTTGGTCCTGATCTAAGGTAACTGAGTCTACAGTAGTGGTGAAAATGCAGTCGTTTTGGAGCTTCCTTCATATTGGGATTTCTGAGAGACGGGGAGGACTGAGAGGCTTTATCAAAGATGATTTATTGAACAATCAGTCTCATCAAAGGTGTTACATTGAACACTGTGATGTCAGGAGCCGCAATAATTTTAGTTACAAAGCCTTTTGAATGTTTCTCAACCAATCAACTACTTTCACAAAACTTACTGACAACTTCTTACACCAATCATCAGCGTCTTTCCTCATCCAATCATATAACACTGCGCAGTTATATTGATACATCTTAAGCTGCTCACTAACATCTTCTGTTGTTGAACTCTAAAAATTTCTGTTATCTTTCTTAGCATGTTTTTATCCGTTAACATGAGGCATAATTTTGCTTGCTTAAGACTTGCTTCTACTTCAACTGTAAATCCACACTTACTTCTTGTCTGTGTAACTTCGTTGCTCCAGCTCTCAGAGCAAGGTCTCTTGGGTTTTCCAAGGTCTTAGGTCAAATTTTGTATCCATCTGTATCTCTTGGGCCTGCCTGCACAAGGCTCTGGGAGTTTTCTGTACCTTCTGTTGTGACACCTTCACAGAATAGTTGAGGTTGGAAGGGACCTTTGGCGATCATCTGGTCTGAGCCCCTTGCAGATTGCTCAGGGCCATGTCCAGATGACTTTGGATACCTCCAAGGGTGGAGACTCCACAGTCTCTTGAAGCAGCCTATGCCACTGTGCAGTTACCCCTCACTGTTGTGTGTTGGTTTTGTTTGTTTAGTATAAAAAGTGTTTTCCTGTGCTTTCCAGCTGGTCAGTTCTTCTTGGTTCATGGGCTTGTTCCTGCTCAGGGAGGAGAATTGCATGATTGTCCTTCTTACTCACTAATGGTAGTACTGTGCTTAGATGGAATGATTGCATCTTTCTCCCTCCCAGCCTGGAAGAAATAGTAATGTAAATGCTCCTGCATCCATTTTTTTGTTTTGTTCTGTTCTGTTTTCCTTACCAAATGCCAGAAAGCTCCTGTCCTCCCATTTGAAATGAGAGCCTTGGTAGTTTGGTGACAGCTGCTGATAGTCTGTATAGCATGTCAAACTAATAAATTATAGTGTATGCAGACAAGGAGTTCTAACATCTTAATTAGCAATGAAAGGGAGCACGTAGCTGAAGAATCTCCTTGGGTCTTTGTCTGTCTTTCAGGGATGCTGTCTGACTGAACCACAGAAGTTTTGAGAGGCAGCATCTTGCTGCTGCTTGGTGAACAGGGAAGAATACAGATGAATTTAGGGGGAGGAAATGGAAACTAACTGCTGCTATGTGGCTATACTTCATATTCCTGTGATCTTTTATGGTATAGTAGGAAAACTGTCTTGGAGAAATGCCTGGTTTTAGCCAATACACTTGACTTTGGGGATAAGTCAATTTGCTGTTTACCTGAAAGCTCTTTCTGCTGAAGAAGTACAAGATGGCAGATTTGCCTTGCAAATTGAATGTTCTCTCATGCTACTCCTCATGGCTGAAGGGCACAAATGTTTCTTTAGCTTGCCAGAAGGGAGAGATTGCGCTGGCTGCATTATTTTCTATATATTGTATTTTAGAACCATTTTTTAGTGTTATTCCTACACAGCTGTGTGCTCCAAAGAAGGTGGGGAGCAGGTGCAGACCTGTGCTGGAGGAATGATGTGCTCTGGGAGGTAAGAGGGAATGTGCAGCAGGGCAGTTTGTCATCAGCTCTTCCAGCCTGTCAATATTTAACAGATTGTTAAGTTTCTCTCTCTAGAAGGTAATCAATTTGGGGTTAAGCAATTAATAAATGGCTGCCTGGGACTTTCAGTGTAGAGGTTGAAAAGGAGATGCTGTAACCCTGCCCCAGAAGAAAAAAGATGAAGGTAAAGGTTATAGAGAAAAATAAGGGTGCTGAACTCCTAAGTGTCATCCTTACCAAAATAAGGGAAAATCTGGACTCACTTGGAGCAAGGGGAAGGGCAGGAAACCAAATAAGCAAGTTAAAGAAGTATGGAAAGATGGGCCAAAACACTGGTTTTTCTCTTTGAAGATGGAGGGAGGCATTTGTATGTCTGTCCTTCCTCCCTGTGTTTTAAATAAAGAGAAAAAGAAGCTTTGTTTTTCTTTAGGAAAAATAAATTTGAGGGAAGGTAGGAAACCAGGCTCTCCATGCATCAGAAGTATTTTAAAAGATCTCATCAAAGAGAGGGAATTCCTTTAATGAAAGTCTGGGTAGTAAGTGCTGTTTCCTTTTGGCAAGGATAATGTGAAGGTGATATTTGGGGCTCCATGCTCTTTTCTCCTGGGAGAGTATTTAAGTGTCTGGGATGTTATGCGATGAATTACAGCAATAATAGGGACATTCTATTTTTTAATATTGCAAGGAATCGCAGAGCATGCAGGAAAACTAAAAAAGAAGTGACATTAAAACGTTATTGACTGTGAAACAAAATGAAGTTTCTTATTGTCTGAGAGTGAGTGATACCACAGGGAGTAATGTTTGACAATTCTTTGAGTGACCCTGGATGTTGAACATGTAGGGCTTGAAGACTAAAGAAGGATAATAAAAAGAAATACAGGGGCTGGAGGGCATAATGAACTATGTCAAAAATTTCCTGCCTAGCTTTGATGCTCAAAGCAATTTAATTTCACCCCCTCCTCTTGATAGGTTGGGAGCACATACCAGGCAAGAGTTCAGAAGTCCAGAATGCTTCACAGTGTTGATGCTTCATAGCTTTGGTACTAAAATGGCAGTGCTGAATCTTTTGGAGGTTTGGGAGCAGTACTCGAGACACGGCCAGGGTAAATGGTGTGTCCTTACATGTATTTTAAGACTATAAGAACAGAAGAAAAAGGCCACTTAGGAATCTTAGGAGACTTCACTTTCTGTGCAGGTCTGCACTAAATCTTACAGGGAGTGCATGTGGTGACAGCTTCAAAACTCAGGCTGGGGATGTACTAATGAAGCCATTGCTGCTTTTCATTTGAAAATATAAAAGTAGGCATTGCCTTGGGCATTCCAGTAGGCCACTGTATGTAAAAAATGCTGCTTTGTATTGTAGTGCTTAACCAGATGTGAAACCAGCAGCAGTGATACAAGTCACTAGGGCATGTATTCGGTGGGCTGTGAGGAAGAGGAAACTCCTAAGGATAAGGCACGAGGAGCAGTGCAAGTTATAAGCACTGCGTGGGCAATCCAACACTTCCTGCCTGCATACTCCCAATATAAGCATAATCTGCCAGGGAGCTTCTGCTCGCCTGTTCTTCCCATAACGATAAGGGTAGTGATGGTACTGTATGTGAAGAACATGCTGATCTGGGAGATGGAAAAGGGCTGCAAAGGTCACGTGCTGACCTTGGAGGAAGAGAAATAGTTGATTAAATGATTCACAGGACGAGCTCCATCTTAGAAAAGAGGCAGCATTCTATGGGGCTAGTCAAAACTGCAGTGAATATGAGGATTGCGGGTTATAACAGATTCTTTTTTTTTCTCAGCATCTTTGCAGGAAAATGATAAAACTGCAATGAACAATGAACAGCAGGTGTGTTGCACAAAGATATTTGGGTCCCCAACAGTCATTTACCATTATGAATCTGAAACGGCAGGACCAGCTCAGTCTGTCCCTCGTGCACCAGCATGTGTTACCTATATCCAGGTACATCTTGTGCCACCAAGTGCTTCAAAGCCCTTGTGGAGTAAAGAGGCTGAGCACCACGAGCTCCAGAGCTCAGGGATCTGTGTGCAATAGGACTGCCCAGCCATTGTCTTTCCTTTGGTTATTGTGGGTACTGCTCTTTTTTTCTGCCAGCCAGGAGTCCCTGGCTGGCTTCTGGATGCTGAGTACTTTGACATTTCAAGGTAAAGCTGTACTAGATTAAAGAGTAGTTTCAGGCCTCTGTGCAGCAAAGTAACTTTAAATATACTTTCTGATGGGATGATCAAGAATGATAGAACTGTAAGAGCAAGGAGATCTTGTGTCACGCATCCCCTGGATCCGGTTCATCTCTGCCTTATGGTATCCTCAAAGAAAGTAAATGTCTTTTAGAGGAAGTTACAGTGTCATCACTGGCTACAGAGCAGTCTCTCTGGTGCCTTCCTTTCCCAGCTTCTGGGAAATGGAGCATTTAGCTAGCTCCCATGACCAGTCTGAATCCTTTCTCATCCTTTCAGCATTTTTAGAAGTTTAAAGATTGTAGTAATATAACAACCTTGATCTGTGGCTCAAGAATATACTGTTCTGAGGTAGTGTTAAAACTAGCATATTTTAACATGCCTAATTGTAGAACAAGGAAGGAGCAGTTAGAGGAATTTGACATCCATATAGGATGTAGTTTGCTTAAAAAGGTGGGGGGAAGTAATCACAAGGGCAGATCACATTTCACACTGTGCATCTGCAGTCTACCAGTGCCTTACTGGGGAAAATAAGGAAGTCTTCTGTCAGTATAAGGGCCGGATCTGAGAAGAACCAAAGGATGTAAAACGGCTCTAATCTTTGTGAGGGGGTTGGCTGTCTGACTGGATGCATAATTATAACAGAGGTACAAGACCTTTTTTACAGTCAGAGCTTGCGAAGTTAGTCACAGGGCACAACAATCTATGGTGATTAAAAGAAATGTCATCTCTTTCATATTTATTGAAAACATTTTTCTTAAAAGACAGTAAACATCTGCTGTGGAAGTGAGTGGCTGTGAAAGGGAGCAGTGAGCAGAGATGAGAGAAGGCAGTGGCGTTGGGAGAACAAAGGGCTTCATTGGCGGCTCCTGTCTAGTTTGCCCATGCTTTGATATTTCCCCACTGATTCGGATATTTCCATACCAATTATTGTATAAATTGCTCCTGGCTGACCTTGCGGCTTAGCCATCCTTAGTTGGCTCAGCAGTGGGAAGAATTTGAATGAGGAATGAATAGCTTTATGAGTTGGTTTAGGAAAGATGGTTCATGGGCTGGGAGTGGTGGGATGGTGGCAGGAGTGGAGGAGGAGGATAGGGAATCAGGCATCCTTTTGGTTGTACCATTTAAACATTAAAGCAAAAAGGGTGGAGGATAGGGACAGAGCTGTTCCGCGTGTGGCTCCAGCCAGCCTTTTAGTACGCTGAGCTCTCTTAGCATGAGAAAAAATTCACCAAGGAAACACTGTATTTTCCCAGAATGAGGCTTTACCATACTGGGGGAATGGTGGGGGCTTACCACATGTTTTCTTCTGATAGCATTGTTTTTTTTTCCATCCAGCAGCAGGCTGCAGTGTGTGGAGATTGTTCCTGCTGTGACTCATTTATGCAAAAATTAAGCTCAAACCTAATTTTTGGTTGTGTGCCTTAACAGAAAACTTCACAGAATAGCAGGTGTGTGTTGCTAAAAGATTGTCTCTGCTTTGTTGCTGATTGGTGAGGCAGAGTCTTCCTCTGAGATTTTATTAGTCTTCAGCCCATGGCTAAAAAAAATAAAATATGGTTGCTTGGGGAAGTGTTCTCAGTGGTGGACAGTTGTGAGCTTGGAAGAGCCTTCTGGAAATGAATTACTGTTTTGTGGGTGTCAGAGAAAAAGCAGGGAGTAAGTAATGGGCTGGGTTTGGCAAAAGGTCTACATCCTTTGTGGGTGACAGAGGAAGGGCCATCCTCTGGAAAGGCTTGTGCAAAAGTGAGACTGAAAAATTCATCTGATTTAAGAGGTAATATGAGCTCGGAGGATGCTAACTGTCCCCGAGTTCCAACTGTCCCTTCCACTAGAAGAAGGATAGGGCAGGGCTCAGTCTTTCCACTTTGGGACAGGGGAGTGAGAACACTGAGAAGGGATGATGCCACAGCCTGCAGCTCCTGGGCAGCTGGACACGGGGAACAGCAGGATACAGGAAACAGCAGCAGGTTGTCTGCTGGCACTTGCCTCATCTTAGACAGCACCATCCCATGCATTGGAGCAGTGGCTAGCCTGGGCTCCTGCAGGTCCCCTACCCCTCAGACCTGCAGCCAGGCAGCAGTGGCCACAGCCTGTGGTGCACTTGCACCTGCTCTAGGGTTGAGCTTGCCTGATGCATCTCTCAAACTCAGAATTAGATGCTTTAGCAAAACTGCCCTTTAGCACTTATGTCTGAATTGTTTTTCATTATTGGGGACTTCTGCCAGGTCGTGTGGTCTGCCGCAGATGCTGATTTGTCATAGCCAAGTAGGATCNGGGGCACAAGCTCCCATTGTCAGTTCTAAGGATGTTTTGAGGGAACCAATTCAGTGGTTCAGAGCAGAAATAGTCACGCCCTTAGAGAAGAAGCCTAAATGGTACCTTTTTTAGCTTCTGTTTTAGTATAACCAAGGCACAGACTACAAAGCCAGATGTGACCCGTGTTGTTGAAGAGTACAATCTGCAATGACATGGGTTGTGAAGGGGAACGAGGACAGTCGTGCCAGTTCAGAGTAAATCCTGCACCTTGCTCAGCACCATGGTTCAAAAAGCTGTAGGCAGGTAGCTGTGCAATTGTAGCTTGTTTTGGGAGCCTTACGAACCTGATGTGATTTACCTGTTTAGTAGCCCTCTTTCATGTGCTTGTCCCAGTCATATTTTGAGCAATATAAACTTTTTCCATATCCACAGTATCCTTTGGCAAGGGCGTCCACAGGTCTGCAAAAAATGCCTCATTTCTGCTAAATATGGATCTGCCTAGTTCCAGTTAATGGTGCTTGGTTTTTAAACTAGAAGACTGTTGCCACATAAGCCAGACTTCGCTCTGGGATGTTTTTGAGAGTCGGGGAGAATTCTCCATAACCGTAGAGATGTTTATAGAACTTAGCCAATGTATGTTAAGTTTCTTATCAATGTACCTTGGTTGTTTTGGACAGAGACTCTGTTAGCTGCACTGTCTGCAGCTGCTGCCTGCCTGCCTGTCAGCATGTATTCCTCTTTCTCTCTTCATATAGATCTTAATAAATAATCATATTTAGCCTTCTGATTGATGGAGTCTATGTAGATCAATTGCCTGACACAGCACGCACTCTACCACCACAGAGGAGAATGGTAAAGGGTCAGTTTCTTGGCCATTCTTGCCATGGTATATGTATTTGTGAAAAAACCTTTACCAGATCCTCTTCAAGTCACCTTTTTTTTCCTCCAGACTCCATTATTTCTGAAAGAGAAGCCATTGCCTAGTGTTTATTATCGTTGTTCCTCTTCTCTGACACTTTCTTGGGAGTGCTGTAAGTTGAACAAACAATAGGGACAACAACAAAACCCAGATATCTGCTGTGTATTTGTGAAAGGGAGAGGGATCTCCTTGGAAATGTTTTCTGTCTAATAGTTGTAGTCAAAGGCACAAAGTAAATTTTTTAATGGAAATTTAGGATTAGTATTTTCAGTTATTGACAAATAACTGAAGCTTCTTGGTGAAGAAAACCTGCTGTAAAGCTGCAGGGGTAGAAATAGCCCCTCAAAACTATGTAATCCATTTGGTGTTCAGCACTGTTAGCCCTGGTGCTTATAGAAGATATTTATATCAAGACTTTTTTTTACTTGCTGTCTAGTGATTAGAGACCCAGGAAAATACTTAAAAGAGCTCAAGTTTCTCCTTCAGATTAAATTACTACCGGCAATGATTATTGATATCTAAGATAACTTGGTGCAACTGCTGCAGTGCTTTTGGATGTGGTGCAGACATAACTCATATGGTCTGAGATGGAGAGAATATTTGTGCAAGAGGCTCTTCATCATTCTGTCATGAGGTTTTTATTTATTCTTTTGATCTGTCAATGCTGTGGCAGAGTTTCTGTGTGCTCAGGCATCCTTTTATTACACCCACCTGTCCATTGCAGTAAGCCTTGAGTCAATGTTCTCAGCTAAAGTTTTGCATGCCTGTGCGAAAGAAAAGAGGCTTGAAGGTCCCCTTCCTTCCCAGAGGATAGATGTTTGGCACTTTCTGAAGTGGGGCATCTTCAAAGTACTTCAAATCAGGCACCTGAAATGACCAGTTGTGTGTGGAAAACCTGAGCTCCAAGCTCTGAATGTGTTTCTGTGGAAAGGTTGGATCTTGCCAAAATCATTTGAGGTTGCTGTGAGGGTACAGATTTTGCAAAGATATCTTTATCTGTCTGTCTATCTATCTATCGATCTATCTATCTATCTATCTATCTACAGCATACTCAGAAGCTGAGGTGCAGTACTGCTGGGGAGATGCCTGGCTGGCAGGGATGCTTAATGCACCTTTCTTGGTCCTTTTTTTTTTCTTTCTTGGAGAGGCATTAAAATCCTGGCTGTGATATGACAAGGGAGACTTGAATGACTGTGGCATACCATTTTTCTCTTGCCTTTCCTGTGCTTTCCAGAGCTGTTTGCAGTGGCCCTGCTGGGCAAGCTGCAGTAGGGCAGGTGCAGGGACTGGGTTTCTGTGGTTCCTGGGTCCTGCACTGTCCCTTGCTGCTTCAGTCTAATCACCTGGCTGCACTTCTCCCTCCTGCCACTGCTCTTATCCCCTGTGCAGGATCCCAGGGTCTAGGAGATGGGTGAACTATAAGAGCTGAGCTGCTTGGCTGTTGTTTGGCTTGCTCCTAGCTCAAAAGACGGGCAACAATAGCCCTGATCCATAGGGAATAAGGATCAGGGAGTGGCTTCTTCCTTATGGCATGGGACTTGCTGTCTTTTGGAAAAAAACTAGGTGCACTAACCTGTAATTTCTTATTAATTTTAAAGTAGTACTTGGCTCGCTCCCTCCTTCCTATCAGCCCTTGCGTCGTCAGTAAATTTTATTGGATTTGCAATTAAAAGCCAGCTGTGCCAGTGCAATACCAGCCAAATGCCATCATCACTATCTCTTGGGTGTCCTAGGGAAGGTGTGGAGTGCACAGCTCCTCCTGTAGTGAGCTCTTCTCTCACTTCAAGAGGGAATGATAAGAGTTTAAACGGGATCTCAGACACATTATTTTTGTTAATCAGAGCACTCGCTCACTAAGGAATGCAGTTCACTTCTTCCTACTGTGTGTTGTGGATATAGCAATTGCCAGAGCTTGCAAAATGCCAAACATCATGCAAAAGGTAACTGAGCACAACATGTACTGGTGGATGTCTGCCTCAGGCTGATTGTTTCTCTTCTTTCTTGATTAAAGTAGTTTTGGACAAATATTTCTGCTTCTGCTGTTTAGGATTTTTTAAAAGTGTTGAAAAGCCTTTGTGCCCACCTGTGTTGGAGCAGGAGTTTGCAGCTAGGCACAGGGAGCAGCACTCCCTGTGCAGATGTGCTGCTCTCTGCTCCTCTGGAGATCCAGCCTGTTAATCCAACCTCCAGGCCTTTGTGTTTCACCTCTGGGACAGCAACCTGCTGCAAGTTGTAGCAAAAGCCTGACTGTTTTGTCTTCTGTTCATACTGGAGCTGGGCAGAACTTTTTTGGCACTGTCTTCTTCACTGTCCTTCAGCTTCTTAGGCTCCTGGAGCCAGAACGGGAAGCAAGGAGCTCTTTGGCTCTTAACTCTCTCACTTTTAGCTGCTTTAGGAAGGTGCAGCAATCCAGTGCAAGGTAAAATAGAAGAGGAGGAATGTAGAAAGTGGCCGTCTTCAGAACTTGGAGGAGGACTCCAGGTAGAATTAAAGTGAAGTCCTAAAAACCACTGGCAAGGGAAGAAGGAAGCCTATGTTAGTGTTGACTGAGGGTGGTGAGATTTGACATCTGCCAAAAATCTCTGCTGTGAGTCCCCAGGGTTGTGGTCTTCCAGTGAGTTTTGGAAAGTCAGATACTCATCTCTGATGAAATGACATTTTTGAACTAGATAGCTGGAAAAGTCCTGTGTAAAAATTCCGGCACTGTGTTAAAAGCCTGATAAACAAAGTTGTGCATTTAGCTAAGAAGTACCTGACTGAATGCTCTGTGTGGAATTTTCAATTTCTACCACTGCATGTTTGCCTTGTGGTGCAATTTTAATTGTCATTGCAGGTGGGATATGTGTATGCTGTAGCAAGGCTACATGAGCATACAGAAATTGGATTATGCGCTGTCTTGTGGTGTGTAATAAAGATCTTGTCCTTCCTGCTGCTTTGAAAGCATTTCACTTCAAAGGCAGTAGTATTTCCTTTGTCCTTTGGCCTTTGTGGGGTGAGAGAAGAGGCTGCCTGCACCTTAAGTGTTGTTAGTTGTCTCTACCAGCATCTTTCCCCCCAGAATGAAGAGATTGGTAACAAACAGTGGGGGAGTGTTTGCCTCTGTTGTTCCTGTCCCTGTTTGTTTCAAATGTTGTAGCTTTCCCTGTCCTTCCCTTAAATCACATTATTTCATAAAGAGCAAAAAGAAAAATAATTTGGAGCAGCAGCAAGCTCAGCCCAAGTTAATAGTTTGAATTGCACTCCATCTGTTCAGCTGCATGCCCTGATGGATGTGCTGAACCCATTTTTCACAATTTGTTTTAAGCTGCTAAGAACCATCCTCTCCTGGCTCCAGTCCAGACTGGCTGTTGAGAAAAACTTTGCTTCTGGACATTGATGTTCAGAGGGTAGGATTTAATCAATAAATCCCAGATTTAAGGCTACCTCTTCACCTTCAAGATGGCAGTTTTTGAAAGCTAAAATTCTTCTCTGGGCTTGGGCATTATTATTAAAAATTAGAGAGGTGGGGGAAACCCCAAACATACACTCGCACAGAGAGGATGAAATTTGCAAACGTGATTATGCAGGACCTGCTTTAAATCGGCTTATTGCTGTTTTATGATGGCAAGCAAGCAGTCACAGAAGCCAGGGTGATTGGCCTTGCCATGTGTGCATGCTGCTGGTAACTCAATAACCAATGAACACCCACAGTGGTCTCCAGACCTCCAGCCTTTGATGTAGCAACAAACAAGATAGATTGCTGTAATTTATCTGGCCCCTGGAGGGCTGTGCTGGTAATGTGCCATGAGCCCAAGGGCCGGCCATCCATAATCAGTGTAAAAATACAGCGGATTGCAGTGACTGTGCTGCAGGGCTGTCTTTGTTTTGTGCTGCACACGTTTGTGTGTGTGCAGCACATGGCACTAGGCCCTGACTTCAGCAGCCAGGGGCACTGAACTTTAATGTAATGTGCCCACTTCCTCCATTAACTTTAATTGGTTTTGCTAGGTACTAAACACACACCTTTCAAATAGACTTGGGAAGGCAGTGCTGGAAACCTGATATTCCTCTGTGCCTTTACAAGCATAAGGGAGAATGGAGGAGGTGTGCTGGCTTTGGGGAAAAAGAATGGGATTTTGTACCAGCTGAAGCCTCTGCCAGGTTTGCTGATGGAGGACGGGTGCCTGGGACATTGGTGTTGGGTGTCCCAGCAACAAAAGGAGAGACAGTGTGGCCCCCTGGCTTGCACATGGGCCTCTCTCATTGGGGTCATAAGAGTTAGAAAGTAAAAGTCCTGAAAACAAAGACCTATCACCTTGAGTTTCTGATTTTTTACTGGGTCATGCATTGCCCTTTCATGCCTGGGTTCTTACTGCTTCCAAACAAGGGGTTTATGTTACCTCAAAGCTGCTTCTTTCATGAGTTGTTCTTTAAAACGCTTCAGTTGAGTCAGGAATAATTCTACAATGCGACTTGGGAGCTGATGTGCCAGAGCCTGATGTGCCAGCTGTAAAATGGGGTGCGAGGACTTGCTTTGTCCAGTATGGCCATGGGAGGGTGAGGATATATCTGGGTATAGGTGTGGAGATTGCCTGCTGGTCAGTAACACTGGGCTCCTCTCCTCCCACAGGCATGGCACTGGCCCAGAGGCAAGTGACTGTCCAGAAGGGACCCCTCTACCGCACGGAGGGGTCCCACATCACCCTGTGGTGCAAGGTGAGCAGCTACCAGGGCCCAACGGAGCAGAACTTCCAGTGGTCCATCTACCTGCCCTCAGCCCCCGAGCGGGAGGTGCAGATCGTCAGCACCGTGGACCCTTCCTTCNGGTATGAATTGCAGGAAATCCATGGTATAGAGGCACAAGAAATAGCAGGCTTTCTTCACTAATAAGGCCGTAATAAAAATGAGACACCAGACAGCACAGCCAGGCAGAGGAACATTTGAGGCCAATGGATGAAACAAGCTGGACATGGAACTGATTTGCACAGAGGGAAAGGAGCAGGGAGTCTGTATCAGATGGCACAAGTCACAGATGAGAGAGCTGTTTGCCAAAGGTGGTGAAATAACTGAGCAGAGATGAGAGGAGTAGTAATGAGCAGCACATAAAAGGGAGCAGGAGAGATGGTGATTTTCAGACTCTTATGGCAGTGCTGAATACATCCTGAAACCACTGAGCAGATTGAACTGTCTGTACATGAGTGTGAAGAAGCTGGTTTGGGATTTCTTCTGGATTTTTTGTATTGTTTGGTGTTTTTTGGTTGGTTGGTTGTTTTTGGTTTTTTTTTGTTTGCATTAGAAAAATTGCAAACAAGTACTTTAAAATCTGGAGTATTTTCATGGTGCCTCTTTGACTAGAAGATTTGGCCTTTTCAAGCTTCACCTTGCTTTCTTTATCTCAAAACACTATTTGAAGTGTCTAACTCAGCTAACAGCAGTCAGATAGCTTCCATCCAACCCTTTGGCTAAAAGAGCTCCTTTGCAACACAGGTACCCTTCTAGCAAATTCAAGCCCACAGACAGCAAACACCCTTGTTTTCCTTAGGAGGTGTCTGTGAACCTGCAGCTTGGAAACCACTTTGACGTTATCCATCCCATGGTGGTGTTGCTGTTTCAGGCTGTGTTGACACAAGAAATCCAATGTGAAAGGAGCCAGGATATGATTTTGATCACATCCTGGTGTGCAAGCTTTGGGTTGAGCTTCTTGCCTCCAGTTTGCATGGCCTTGCCCTCTTTCCTTCAGAGGTGCCAGCTCAGCCACTCTCCCAGGTGAAGCTCCAATGCACGGGTGTAGGTGCTTATTTAGGTGCCTTTTTTGCCATCTGATGTCCATGAGTAGTAGGGGGGTAGATGCCTGAGTATTCTGTTCTGTATTTGTAGTTCTGTAATTTGCTTTAGGCGTTGGGATTTGCTGTTCCCGCTGCAGTTTAAACAAGACCGAGTCAGCACTGCTGCTGTTAAATCACCTTGGGGAGTGAAACCCATTGAAACCAACATCAGCTGAAAAAACGGTGCCTGGGGGCAAAGGTGGGGTTGGATGGATTCTGGGTTGCTCTGCCAAAGAGCTGGAGCTGAGCAGAGTCAGCATATTCAGCTGTGCAGTGGGAAGTTCCTCCACTGCTGTCCAAGAGTCTGAGGAGACAAAGCTGGGTTGAACTGGTTTTGCTCTGTCCTTCCCTTTCCACAGCTAGAAACCAGTAAGATTTGGGACTCTGCAGACACCCATGAGCAGTGCTTGAAGGACATTGGCTTCAGGGTTTTACATGTGTCAGAGATACTCAAGAAAATTGATCTAAAGTAACTTTTAGTGGATTAGTTAAATCACATTATGCCACTTCATGGATGCTTGCACTCAGGATTTTGGGCCCTAATTTGGTGTAGCTTAATTAATTTTTGAAAATTCTCTTTGGAAATTATTTAGGGTCACTTGCATTTTGAACATGTGCACCTATGTAGGTCCCCTTCTGTGGGTTAGCCTTACTCTGACAGAAGTGAATTTTTCAGAGTGCAGCCAGCAATGACCTGTAAACTGCAGGCCCTTAGAGAGAGCATTCCTTCTGGCTCCCATTCTTGGGAAGTGGTGCTGACTTCAACTTCGTTGGACCCTGAAGTCCTTCTGGGGAAATGGGCTCCTCTCTGCAGAGCTGGACAGGTTACATGTCCTTTCGTTATTTTAGCTCTCAACTATAGGTTGGGAGTTTTCAGGCTGGTTTTGTTTCTGCAGACAATATGTAAGAAAATGTACAGAAAAGAGTTACTGTTCTCATTTTCTCAGAAGAAGAACCAAACTTTTTTTATTTTTTTCTTTTTTCATCCAGTTATGAATTTTTAATTGACTCATTAGATTGAGTGGCTCTTTTCTGGCAGCAGCAAAGCCTGAAGGGAGACAGGTTTGTTAGCATCTCTGTTCTCTCCACTTATGTGTGAAGTGGATGGGTTTGAGGCAGTGTTGATTTTATGCTTGCTGCTCTGGGACCTTGGAATTGTTGTGTCCTGTGGTTTGAGAAAAGAGCTGAAGGAGGAGTTTCTCCCCTTTTCTGCTTTAATGATGCAGCCCTGTGACGGGGGAGCTGGATGGGACACTGGTGCAGCAGCACATGGGGCTGCTCTCTGTGCCGGTATATTTTAGCTTGCAGCGGAGATGTGCTCTGCTCCTGCCATCTGAGCATTGTTGAAGGCTGTGTCTCCAGGGCTTTGAGGCTGCTAAAAAATGAGCTTGTCAGCTTCAGAGGCATGCCAGTTTGGCTTGAAAGTACACTTCTCTCCACCTCATGAACAGCAAGCATGGCTGGTTGTCCCTCTCTCATTATTAGTGTCACCACTCCGGATTCCTTTTCCTTCGCTGAGACTTAGGGCATGGTCTAGTACTGCTTTGAGGACCTGATGTCTGTGGTGGCCTGGAGTAAGAAGTGCTCCCCGGGCACTCTGTGGCACTCGTATCTGAATTTAGACATGCAATACAAGTGCTAATCTCACTGAAGCTAGGAATGAGGCCAGTCATGTGTTTCAAAGGCCTTCTGCCATGCAAGTATGTGTATCAAGGCCTAATCTTAACCATTCTTGAATTTCCTTCAATTGCTTCAAAGACAAGTCTTTCTGTACTGCTTTTCTTCTCATCCACCTCTGAGCTCATGCCCCCCTGAGCTGCATCTTTGGGACAATGGAGTTATACCTGGGCTGCAGGATGTGGTAGGAGAAGAATTTAGGACATCTCAGACGGAGTTTCAGGTGCTGAGGGAGGTGGCATAAAATTTAAAAAAAAAAAGAGGGGTGCAGCTCTTTAGGATGTTGTGGAACCATGGCCTGGTGATTGATTTATGAGAAAGGATTAGCCCATGTACAAAGTCTGCAACTCTGTTGTTTGCCTTCAGATTTTGGTTCCCTGAGGCTGACAGAAAATTGCTGAGGCTAGTTCATGCACTTTTACTTAGGGTGGCAGGAAAATATTTTGGAAGATCTCATGTGTTGTCTGCCACCTGTTTAACACCAGACTCGCTGCCTAAGGCAGATATCCAGGAAATATCTGCCATCAGAAGACAGAAAAGACCAAATCTGGAGAGCAGTCCATCTTTGTTTAAATTAAGTGCATCATTCTCTATGTTGACTAAAGAGAGATGCTGCATGTTAGACTCAAACTAGGCACTAGTGGCTGAAGACTTGGCTGCTTTTGGAGACTTGTCCTATCAGGCTTCTAAGCAACTGGTGGGAACTTTGGCTTTGTGGTTGCATTGGGAAGATGCTTGAGTGTACTGATTAGGGGAGTTGCAAAATTTAAATTGGATTGATTAAATCTTGGATGTGGGAACTATGCACACAGTTGTATTGGGGTCCTGCTTGTTGCTGGCTTTGATAAGTATATGGGCTGTCCCTTCTCTTTTTAAAGAAGTTAAGGACAGCAAAGAATTTGCAGGTGAAGAAAAGCAACATCCCAGAAGCACATCACCACCACTGACAAGACAACAGTAATTTCCAGGTTGTAGTTGGAATTATCCCTTTCTTAATGCTTGAAATATGGGCAGAAGAGGAGGTTTCTGCACAGTAATTTAGTTGGTGAAGCTGCAGGAGTGCTCTGCAAATGGAGGTGCTGGTTTGTGCTTCTCCTGTTGATGGGTAAACTTGTGTTTTGCTTCGGGGTAGAACTGAGCACATGGCAGTTCCTTCAAAGAGCGCGAGTCGCTGCGAATTTGTACTCCACTATATCTCTGCAATTAATTGTTTGTGTGCCTGTACCCTTACTTAGATAACAGTGAAGAGGCCCAGGTTTAACCTCTTCAGAAGTTTCAGACTTATCTCAATGTTTTTTATCTGTGCCTTTTTCAGAGTAAGTGATTTGAGGGAAGAAATGAAGCTTTGAGGTTTTTCTTAAACAGGTAGGGATAGAGAGGGAGGAAAGGTTTCAAAGCGCTTGAGGAGGTGGCAGCTCTTTTAGTCTTTATTTTGGGAGAAGCAGCTGTACAGCATCAATCCTAAACAAGTTAAAAAAGCAAAAAAATGAAAGGAGTTTGGATGGGAGGAGACCACAGTCCCCATGGTACCACAGACTGGGAAGAAGCAATGTCAGTGCAGACTTGGGAAACAAGGAGTACTCAAACACAACTGCCTTTGCAGTGGGCAGGAGCTGCTATGGAGCTGGTGGTAGTGCCTGCAGGGATGGTCACTAGGATCTTCTTCCATCCAGGCTTAGGTCACTGAGGGCAAAGAGGCTTCATGCTAACTAGGTGCTATTCAATGGCTGCTCTGTCAGCCTGGTCACACTTTTCCTCTCTGCCATTTCTCACTGGTCTCATCCTGCCTGGGTGGGTTGGTGCTTTGTCCTCTGCCCTGTTCTTCTGTGTCCTCCATTATCTGTGATGGGTCCCAGGGGGGCTCTGTGTGCTTTTTTGGCTGGTGCAAACAACACCAGAACTTCACCGTTGTGGTGTGTTTTCTACACTGTGCTAAGCTTGGGAGTGGTGGTGGGCAAGGGCGCTGATGGGGTGGAGAGCCATCTGTCTCTCTGCCAGAGGTCAGGGCTGGCTGTGGCTCTGTGTGGTGGGGTTTTGTTTCCTAATGTTCATGTGCCCAAGGCACTTGCAGCTCTCTGCAGACCAGGACTCAATCCATGGGCACTTAGACCATGCCTTTAGGAGTTTGTCTTCGGGATCCTCTCTGCAGCCTTGGCATGTAACTATGTGGCCACTTACAAGCCTGTGGCTGGGACAGGGAGGACATGTGTAGGGTGTGTCTGAGAGGCTTTGGTACCATGGGAGGTGGAAGGAAGATTTATGCAGGCCAGACACTTAGCACTGGAAAGAACAGAGCTGCATGTGTCTCAGACAAACCTTCAAGAGAAGAAAGCAGGTCTCTTGTTAAACTTGCTGCCAAAAACCACCAGGATCTCTCTGCTGAGAGCAAAAGAATGTGTAGCAGGCAAGAAAAAAAAAAACAACTTTTTTTGTTCCATTCCAGCTGCTGCTGCTTGTTGCCAGCAGCTTCCCTTCTATTTCGTCAAGTGCTGTCATACGTGGTCTGTCTGTTCACAGAGTAGAAGGAGAAAGTATCATCACAATTTGGATTTAGGAGAGCACAGTATGCTCCTGGCAACCTGGATGACAGCAGTCACTTCTCTCCATATGGGGCAAGAGGACCTTGGTGGCTGCTAGTTCATTCCTGCTGTCAGTGGGGTGAGGGCGGCTTTGCTTGAGGCAGGTGTTGGAGAGATGGCGATCTCAGAGACAAGAAGCTACCAGTTTTGATGGGGGCCCTTCTTTCTGTGCTGCATTTTTCATCTTTGTCTTCACCTGAGAGACAGGGAAAAGTGTTTGTCACTGTACTTGAGTGAGCAGAGCAGCTTGTGTCTTGGGGAGACCAGGCTTTTTGCAGTTGAGCAACAACAGGGCAAAAATCAAAATTAGCAATTCAGCCTGTCCTGAAGGGTTGCAAAGACTTCATCTCTGGAGGCTTTCAAGACCTGACAGGATCAAGCTCTGAGTGGCCTTGTCTGACCTTATAGCTGACACTTCTTGACCTTGTAGCTGCTCTACGGACCCTCAAGGTCTCTTCCACCCTGAATTGTCCTGTGATGAGCTACTTGGCTGCGCTGCAGAAAGGAATCACTGTTAGGCAGCATTTTGGAGGACTGGTGCTAAATAAAGGAGTTTGGAGGGTAATAGCTAAATAATGGCATAACATTGATGATCTGAACCAGGGGAGAACACCAAGGACCTATTTTACATCCCCAAATTCTGGGTTTTTTTCCTGGCATATTTTTTATATTTCATATTGTTCTTATTTCTCTAGTGAGGTTGCAGGAGTTTATTTATACTGCTCTGCTCTGGTGTATGAAGGTGGAACTTGAAAATCCTGAGCACAGATGTCTTAATCTCTCTTGGTCTGTCTCGGTGGCTTGGCTACCTTCATGAAATATGTCTGTGCATTTTCTGGCCAAGCTGTGTGAGTTATCCAAAGTGAGCTACGGGATTGGTGTTGTGCTGTGTGAGTTATGTTCATCGTCACCTATTTGGGCTGTGCTTGTTACAGTAATTTGCTCCCCAGAGGAGTAAAATATCCTTCATATTCAAATTACCCTTTAGTTGACATTAAAAAGGGATTAATAAAAAAAAAAAGCCTTCTTATAGGTGGTCCTTTGCAACTAGACACAGGGTGTTTTGTTCTTACTGTCCTCCTTTACATGCCAAATTTTCTCTGTAGTAACCTTCACCAAAAAAATTGACCTATGTTCTTTACTTTTTTTTTTTTTTTTTTCCCTGATACGGATGGAAAGGAAGTATTTGTCTGTTAATGGGGGTGGGGTAGGGAGGGGTAGACATATTTACCTCTGGCAGTTCCTGTGGCCACAGCCTGGGGAATTGCACCTGGGTTGTGATGCTACGGGCATTCAGCCCTGTTATGCTGCCAGCTTGCTGCATGTGCCTGGATATGGTGCAGTCCATCTCCCTCACCATTTTCCAGCTGGTAAAATTAGGGATAATAGCACACAAGCCTTTCACAAAGTCTAAGCTAAATAATTGCGATGGGCTTTGAACTCCTCAGATAGCGGGAGTTAAAAACAAAGGCTTATATTTCAATTCTGCCTGGTAATAATGCTGAATAGGATTCATCTCCTGTCCTGCTTAGTCATTTCTGCTATCTTGAAAGTGTAGCTGCCTGAGCTCACCCAGGTTTCCCCTGTGAGAAGCTGTGAGGCTGGTAGGCATTGCCAGACTGGGGGGCAGGTGATCCACAGTGCCGTGGGCGGGCAAGCAACCTTGTGCTTTAGTCATGTACAATCTGGCAGTGAATTCCATGGGCTGGTTATTCCTTGTGTAAACCACTCTTTTGTAGATACCAGTCAGGTTAGAGCAGATGGCTTATAACAGATATCTCTGCGCGTGTCCTCGCATAGTGGGACAGGGCTCACTCTTTTCATCTGTCTTTGTCTCGTCCCATGTTACTGTATTTTCCTACTAAACATTTCCAATTAGTCATGTTTTGTTGAAGTATGCCGTCTCCTATTCTTTCCTGTTGGAATTGCTTGCCTGATTTTTTGCTTTCTTATTGTTGTATTACATTGCATCACGTCTGTACCTCTGAATGTGCAGGAGAAATGGAACAAATTGTGGGCAGACTGTGCCTAAAAAACGGGTAATCCATTGTATCCACTCTTCTGTATCTTTCTTCAGTTTTTTCTTCCCCTCCCTTGCCTTTTTGAGCTGTTCCTTAAAACCATGAGCAACTTGGTAGCATGACATGCTTGGTGGGGAGAACTCTCAATTGGGGAACTGATTCTCTTCCCTTTTTTATGCCATCCACCTACCCATTTCTCAAAAGCGTGGCATTAGACCCATTTGGAATACATCAGTGTCTTCTATGTTTTTCCTATATTGTCCCCTTTGAGGCAGAGGTATTTTTTTACATTTAGCTAGCATGCAGAGAACAATTACTATAAGAATGTGTCCTTTTTTGCACTTATCTGTACACTTGTACTGATGCATTGTAAGAAAGAAAGAAGTATTCTAAAAGGCATTTCTGAAAATGTAAATTAATACAGCCTCAGGCAATTGCACAGCCCTCTGTTCGAAGATCTAGGCTTGTCTTTAAAATGAGCCCTCTCTCTTCCAGACTTTCTGTCTCTTCCTTGTCAGGAAGACAGGCGTGGAATCCCGAATGCTGACTTGTATTCAGACTGTAAAGAGCTGCAGTGTTTTGCTTGGGTGGGTTTCTGTGCAGCACCAAGCGTGAGCCATAACATCAGGACAGTCAGCTAAAATGATCTTTGAAAACTAAATAGCCTTTCCTGAAAAAGCCTATTTTCTGAAGGCTTGGAGTCATGCCCTCCAGTCTGCTCTTGAGCCATGTCTGGCTCCTCTCAGGCGTCCCTCAGGTTGATGGGAATGTGGCATTTGCTTTCTGTTGAACCCTTTGCCTCCTCAGTGTCAATGAGGCTGCAAGGCTTGGGATCCTCTGCTGCCCTGAAAAGAGTTGCTGAAAACACAGCCCTGCTCAGACCAGAGTTTTTGCTTCTCCTGCCAACTCTTCCCATGTGCTTTGCCAGTTCCTGGTAAAATGAGGCGTTTGGTAATCATAATTGCCATGTTTTGTAGGATGCCTTTCAGTCTATCCCTCTGAGTAGAGGAATTGGTGGCATAGGGTGTTTGTGTACATCGACAGGTTTTTAAGTAGGATAGAATAATCTTAAGTCAGAGATCCTGGTGCATTTGAAGACCAGCTCTACCTCCAGTGGGTTACTCAGCATCCTAGGTTCAATCCTGGGGCAGAAGGTTATCTGGTGTTGAAAACAGTTTAATGATATATCCCTTCCTGAATTCAACATTCCCTTCTGATATTATCTGGGCAGTCCCAAACCCTTTTTTCTTCCCCCCAAATGATTACTTTTTTTTTCACTATATGCACAACGAACAGAAGTTCCAAATGAAAGAAAAAAAAATAAAATACTGTGCACAAAAGGAGAGCCAGAAGGAGCTGGGCTGGGTCAGGCGAGCAGGTGGTGGAGCCAGCAGGCTGTCAAGTGGGATGGGCAGAGCCTGGTACCTGTCTCCTATGTCCTGTGCACTCGGCAGCTTTCCAGGGGCTAGAGTGGAGCTCAGGGATACCCATCTCTTCTTCCACCTGCACCTCCCTGCCAGTGCTGGGTACTGAGCAGCCAGCATGCTTGGTGGCTCCCTGGCATGGGGACCTGCTCCCAGTGTCACTGGCAGAGCCTGCTGGCATTTCTGGCAGCCTTTTTGGAGTACTGGGTGATGGGGGAGAGGCACGAAGTGTGCAGGTTTCTGTGCTTGTGTGCCTCCTAAGAGTCTCTCAGCGTTAAATGGGGAAAGCAACGACTGTGAGCGCAGCTGGTAACATATGGCACTCGTCTTCTGCCTTAGCAATTGCTCAGTGAACTCTGAAAGTGGAATACGGTCCCCGTGGCTCCAGCCAGCTGCAGCACTGAGAAATCCTGCAATGGAGTGGCCCCTTATTTGATTACCACTGAAAACTTTGTGTTCCACATTGCCTGTTTTTCCTGCTGTGCTTCCCTGGGGAGGTTTTTGCTGTGCATACTCCCTTCTCCCGTCTCCCTCTTTTTCCCCTCTCCTCTTCCTGTCCTCCTACTCTCCTCTCCTCTCCTTCCTTTCCCCTGGAGGATTGCTTTATTTGTTCTTTAGTTCCAGCCCCTCAGACTTGGTTGCTCTGCACTTTTGTCATTCTGCTGTCCTGAGAGACAGGGGCAGCAGCTGTTTCTGCTGTTGATGCTGATGCTTTCCTTGGGCTCTCTTGGAGAACAAGTAGGGCTGGTGATGAACAATGGAGTCCCCACATAGCAGAGGATGAGTGCAGTGCCATTGCTCAGCTCTGTGCCACAGAATGCTCCCTGTGTTGTGGATATATGTCTTCTTGTTGAAAAACAGCAAAACCAGCAAAGTCAGACTGGTGGCCAGTGCTCAGGCAAACTGCAGAGCAGCACAAGCCCAGTTTCTCCTTGCAGCATTACCAATCTACGTCAGATCCTTTCTGTCATCTCAGATAAGATAGCACTAAACTTGAAATACTGCTGCTTCTGTCCTTCCCCTAGCTCCAGTGATTTGGAATCTTTATCTCTATTAGAGATGTTGCTGTTGAGCATCCAGGGGAGAAGGGTTTGGGGGAGGGTGGAGATGGGGAGATTTCTTCAGTTTTGAAGCTCCAGAAGGTCTCTGCCCTACTTCTGCTACCTAGATAAGACGTGGGAACGGGAAGGCAATTCTTTATTGCTTTGGAGTCCAACAGCAGTCTATTCCTCCTCCTTCAGCTCACAGCTCTGTAAGGACTGGCCTTTCTCCCCTCTCCCTTCAGCTCTAGGTGGTGCAGGGCTTTGCTTTATGTTTCCTGAGAAGGAAACCTGACCTGCACTGTGAGAGAGCTGCCCCTTCATAAGGAGAAGTTCGGGAGAGAAATTTTCCATCTCGATTCTGTGTCTGCTTTGTCAGTTTAGCCCTCTAACAGTTTTACAATCTTTATCTGATATAGGTTTAAGAGGATTTCCCTGGGCACAGTGGGATTATTATAAGTCAGAGAGCAGTCTCCAGCTGATATTCCTTCGGCACGTATTTATTTTAAGTGGGTTTAACAGTATTTAATTTTAAAAAAACTTTTTTTTTTCATGGTTTATAAGTAAATTGTTTGTGCTATTAGAAAAGTAGAGCTTGAATAAAATGAATAAATGTATTATTGCTTTCCAGGCTGAGGGTGGTGGAAGGAAAGCAGCAGCTGGAGGTGGAGGGGATAGAAGATAAAATAATAATGTGGTGGAAACGTAACATTATTCCATGCAGCACTGATTAGTAATACTGCCAAACAGCTGTTTATAATGGGAAGCGTAATGGGAAGGAGGCCTGTAAGGAGCATGAGAGTGCTGCAAGCACTGCTGGGTCATCATATGAGGAGGGAAAGACTTCTGTCAACCTTACATCTGCCCCCTGGGGCATCAGGGTTGTGCTGCTGCAGCCCCCAGGGGCATGAGGGGCTGGGGGTGTCTCATCCACCCTCCCTGCCCTTGTGGTATGGTGCTCAGTTGTTTTTACACATAACATGCTCCCCCCAGTTTAGAAATTTTGTGTCACCTTCAGAAAAGAGGAGCAGTGGTGACCTTTGGGAAAGCTGTGCCTGTAGAAGAAAAATCTTTTGAGCCACATGTGGGCTGTTTCTTTATCCTCTTCTCTCCCTCTGGCAGGCTTTATTGATGGCAGACGGCTCTGGGGCTGGATGTGTGTGCAGGCATCCAGAAGTCGTGCTGTCTTAGCAAGAGCCGCCTTCTGGCCACCTGCACCCAGGCAGCGTCCTAGTCCTTGGAGTATTTCAGAGGATGCTAATGGAATGGGATTAGACGCCCCACTTGCCCTTGCCATCAACAAGAGATGTTTTTGGAGAGCCTACAAAGAAAAGCCAGAGCTAACAGGGCAAACCCGAACAAAGGCATTTTAGAATGCAGAGAGGAGCGTGATTTTTACCCTGAGGAGGCAAGAGGTGGGGCTGCTCTGCTCCCTATTTGAAGTCTGAATGAGCCTTTGCCTTAAGGGACTGTGGATGACTGAGTTGGTGCTAATGGGCTGGATGCCCTTCAGTGTCCCTGCTGTGCCCTGCTCTGGTTCCTTGATATTGTGTTTCAACATACTGCACCCTTCAGGGCTTTATTCCTTGCTGCTTGAGAGTTAAAATTATAATTTAGGACTCTCCAAAGAGATGTAGAACTAGGGATGCCTGCCCTGGGGAAGTGTGTCATGGCAGGCAGCGCTTTCTGGACAGGAATGCTTCTGTGCTAGGTATAATATGGTCTGAGCACTTAACTTTCTCAGACCCTGTCTTCCTTCATTTTTAGCTGCCTATTCAAGGGAGCAAGGCTTTTATAAAGCCATTTTTTGCCAGGCACATTTTCTGATTGTAACTTGTAATGCTGAACATACTGAGGGTGAGAAGGTTTAGAGAGATCAGTTTTCTTTGTTTTCTTTATGGCATTTTGCTGCTGCATGGAAACGAAGACATCCAAAAGCAGCAGGTTACTTATCAGAGGGTTAATGTTGGGCTCTGTGTCCACAGAAAAATTGCATCAGTGTGCCATAGATGACCACACATGCTCTGGCAGTCTGTTGTCACCTTTTGAGCTCTCTCAGGTGTACTGATGCCACCTGTCCACAGGCAGGACTCCTTGCAAAACTGCAGGTGATGGTTGTGCCTGACAGGTGGCCCACCTGGCACTGCAGCTGGAAGGGGGGAGCACTGGCACAGCAAGGTTGACCTGTGGGGAAGGGAAAGTGGGTGGAGAGGTGACATTATCAGGGGCATGAATCCATAATTTGGAGAGATTCTGTGCTTTGGAGGAGTTCCTTCTTGTGGGTGCAGGCCAGAAGAACTTCCCTCTGGGAAGCAGGTGCAGGTGCAGGTGCTCTGGGATAGTGTGAAGGATGTGCTGTGGCCATAGGGGTGCTTCCAGGGTCTTCCCTTCTGTAGAAGTTAGGAACACTGCCTGTCATCCAAACAGCCCCTCTCAAGTATAGCAGCCGAGGTCAGATGAGTGTATGAGCATATCCAAGGACTGGTGCAGGGCAAAGCATCCCTTTGCGTGAGGAGTTCCTGCCTCCAGGCAGTCCTGGGGTGCAGGTGGAGCCCTTTGGCTGCAGCGGGGTAGGGGATTATGGCACCCCTCACTGAGAAAAGGGGAGGTTGTGGTCATCCCAGTGGTGGCCAGTGTGAAGAAGAGCAAATGAAGGCATGCAAGGCAGAGAGTGAGAGGGCTGAGGGAGGTGGAGGTGAGGAGGTTAAAAACCGAGCAAAAAGGTGAGAGGAGGGAAGAAAGGGAGCAGGAAGAAAAGCAGGAACAGCAGCACTGGGAAGGCAAGAGGAGGAGGAGGGGAGTGTAGAAGTGGCAGGTGGAAGACCTTGGATGGGAGCTTTTGTGCTACTAAGAGTAGCGGGGTATGTAGGTTGACTCTTGGAAGTACTGAAGCAGGGAAAGCTGAAATGAGTATGACCAGAGAGGGTCTGTGGTTGGGGTGGAAGGAGTGTCCCTGCTCCCTCCAGCAATGGGAGGATGCCCTAGAATTGCCAGAGACATGGGTTCTTCTCCATCTGGCCTCCTTCTGCAGGGCTTTGTGGGGGCTCTTCTCCTTTCCATGTGTCCTTAGAGTGCCCTAGATCCTGTTTCAGGTTTATGACTCCAGAGCAGACAATGAGGGTTTCAGCTGTGTCTTCCATCAGGACTGTCAGGATGCAGTAATTACCTTTGCGCTGCTGCCTCCTACCCTTTATTCCTCTCCCTTTGTGACTGGAATGTCAGAGGCAGTGATGGTGCTTTGAGGAGCTCCTTTTGAAGTGACTTTGTGAGTCACAGGGACTGTGAGCAGTGGGGAGTGAGATGCCGGTGCCCAGCACTCTCAGATCATTTCATTTCAGCTCCCTTGTGTCCTGATGTGGCCAGAGCAGTGTATGCTGTGTGCCCATCCCAGGAGCACCAGGCTCCTCAGATCTCATCTGCTTAGAGAGGCTCTTGGTGAGGGTTTGATGTGGACGGAAGGAAGGGGAGGAAAGGAACCAGGGCGCCAGAGTTGTGCTGGACTGGGCAGCAGTGCTGTGGTTTTGTGTTGTGCCCATGAGGCTGGACAAAGCTGGAGCCTGTTGCTGTGAAAAGTACAGCACTGGCTCAGAGTGCTGGGTGGGTGGGTACTGAGCTGCCCCGTGGCAGCGCTGCGGTGAGTTTCTGCAGGCAGCCCTGTCACAGATCATCAGTACAGCAAGATGGACTTGCTGTCTCCTGTGGTATGTTCAGGCCACAGGATGCTCTGGTAGAGCTAAGTTAAGCTGGATAGCTGTGGACAGTTTGCACTAATGAGATGTTTTAGATGACATGTGTGCCCCCAGGAGCCACTGTAGAATCCTCTCCTCCTCGAGTCTCTCCCTGAAAGGTTAGAAGGTGCTTTCCATCACTGCTAAAGTGTCATGAGTTTGAGCTGGGCACCACAGTCCTAGCCCTATTACTGGTCCACTGAGCTCATGCCCACAGGGCCACCCATCCTGTCCCTTACTATCTTCTGGTTGAAGTTGACAAGACTGAAATATGAGTCCTCCCATTGAGTGCTAGGATTTAGTACTGCTGTTGAGCATTCAGTCTGAGCATTCAGGGATGTTATGTGGAGCAGTAGGACAGCCAACCAGCCTGTCTGTGAAACACGTGTATGCCAGCCAGAGAAGAGGCTGATTAGGCTTATGAAACCTGACAAGATCACAGCCCAAGGCGGTATTGCTGGAGGCTACTTGACTGGGAACCATGTTCCAGTTGCAGCAGCATGGATGTGAGGGATATGTCTCTTGAAGCCTGCCATGACACACGGCTAGCTCCTGAGTGTGAACGTCTCTCACAGCTATTATCCTGCCAGCAGAGTGCAGGAGGAGCATCCTCCCAAAAGGGAGCACTGGCTGCATCTGCTTGCAAATGAGGAGCAGGTCCTCATTCTCTGACATCTTGGCACTGAGTGGATGATCCCCTGAACAAGTAAATGCTGACCTGGGCATTGCTCTTTTGGCTTTGCAGGTACGGCAACCCGTCCAGCTTTCCTGGTTTGTATGTCCCCAGAACAATTAGGCTTTGTGACCTTGTGAAGGACATCCCCATAGCCCTGCTGCTCCATCAATGGCCTGTGTCACTTTGGCCCCCAATGAGGAGCTGTTGTCCATCTGTCAGGGCATGGCAGTTGTTGCCTGAGGGTGCTGTGTGCTACCTGTTGTAGGTCTGGGAACTAGCAGACTAGGAAGAGCTGCAGGAAACTCTGTGGCCTGCTCACCATCAGCTAAAATAAGCTCTGAAGCGATACATCCTGTGGTACAATCTGGGTGGGAGACTACCTGACTCACCTCCTGTGCCTAGCAGCTATTGCTGGGATCTTCGTGTCACTTGTTTGTGGAACTGCATGAAGTCAGAGGCTTATATTTCCTAGCAATCAGTATTTCTCACGCAGGCGCTGCCCTCAGATTCCTCCTGGTCGGATTTGTGTTCATCTGGGAGAAGCAGCAGCAGCAGCTTCTTAAACAGACCGGCTCTTATGCCTTTGTTTCCTTCAGCTCCACAGGGTTAATCTCCTTCTTGGCACCTGATTATTTGCTTCTGCAGGGTGTGTGTTTGAAATTCTCATTTAGCTGGCTTTAATCCCCATCTGGGAGCTGTGTCCAGGTCTCAGGGGTTGGGGGTGGGTTAATACCTGAGTTCCCCCTGAGCAGCTCACTTGCCTCTGCTTCCCCCCACAGCTGGTGGCTCTCAGGTACCCCTGAGAGAGGTATTGAGGTGAATGGACCACTTCCCAAATGGGTACTGAGCATTTTGTGTTCCGTTGTGAGGCTGCTGAACGTTGGTGTTGCTGGCTTAGCAGCAGGCCTGCTGAGAGACAGGGATGGGGGCTTGCAGGGCTGCATGGTCAGGTGAGAGATGAAGGTGTCCTTCTCCTGCTCTTGCCACGAGCTCCTCTCTTTCACCTCTGAAGCACATCAGGCATTGACACAGCTGGCAAGCATCTCTATATCCCCACAAGTCACCAGCTTCTCTCACCCTCATGCAGCTCCAGCTTTTTGCCTGGCACTTCTGCAGGTTATGGCACCCAATACTTTTCAAGCCCATACTTTTCACTGCTCCATCTTGCTGCTTTCTCCTTCCACCCCAGAGATGCCCATAATTGCCTTATCAGTGTTCCTCTGCCACCCACTCGCCTTGATGCCTGGTCCAGGCTGTCACACTGTCACCTTCTCCTCTTCCTTGCTCCTCTGGGGGAAGGCCATTCCCAGTGGAGCTCAGGGTGCTCTCTCTCCCTGCCCATGTGCCACCTTTTCTCTTACAACCTCGTGGGAAGACGGTCTGGGTTCCCTAACTCCTGCCCCTGCTATAAGCTGCCTATTGTTTTTTAGGATGCTCGGTTTCCTCTGCCCATTGGCTTTCCCCCCTCCAGGTGCTTCTGTCAGCATGTAATTAGCTGGCACAGCACAGAGGGGTGGCTCCCCGGGGTGCTCTCTAGCTGACATGAGCAGCAGAGGGTGACTTAAAGCAGAGACAGCTTTGCACTCGCCGTAATCGCTTAGTGCGTCTCGTACTCCTCCGTGCTGCTGGGAGCTCAGAAGGGAATGCAGATGTGCAATGAGCAGGAGCGCTTTGAACAAGTGGCACCGTAATCCCACCCTGCCCCCGCCCCTCTAGCCCCCTTTTTGCAGACATTAGTTTGATTAAAATTGCATGAGCCCACACACGGGTGTATTTTATTGTATTTATTTATCTCCTCCTAGTGAGAGACTGGTTTGACGTCTGCTTTGTGGAAAAGCAGCTAGAGGGATGCTGGGGAATTCGGGGTGTTTTAAAAACTTTCCTTCTGTGGAGTTCACAGTTGGCTGCTGTGGAGCTGGTTGTGCTGGTGAGACCTGCTTTTCCTGTGGGATGCTAAACACAAGCACCTGCTTCCCAGCAGAGCCTGAGGCCTTTGCTGGGGGTACCTGGATGTGTGCTGGCAGGCAGGAGCCCCTTCAAGTGCTGCTGTAGGGCAGCAGTATCTGGAAAGGTGCAGTAGGGTTGCTCCAGCAAAACTTCACCCGAGGCTTCCTACATTACTGAAGGGCATCTCCGTGGCTGAGGGTGGGTGTAGACAGCCAGTGTAAAACAAAAATAGATACATTCAGCCTTCTTTGTGCGCCCAGATTAGCCACAGGTAAAGTCTTCATTAGCACTGAAGAATGTCTAGTCTTCTCTAGAAATGGGAAGAACGCATGAAGAGTTAAATTGCTTTGTTCTGCAGTCTTATTCCACTTCGTAAATGCAGTATTTTTGCCAATGCTGTGGCAGTGCTATGTCAAAATTCCTTGATGGACATTTATAGTATAGGCTGTCTTACTACCTCACCCAGGGGCAAGTATGGTACAGCCTCTGCACGTTTTCCCCCATTTTGGAAAAGATGTTGTTTCCTTCCCTTCAGGAGAGTTTGCTTTTAATGAAATGTTGCAAAGTGGAGTATGACTCCGGTGAGGGCTCTGTTGCACTCCAAGCCTGGTTTCTTTGTCTGTATCTTTCTGCATCTGTCATGCTCTCCTTGTGCCTCTGCATTTTTCTCCAGGCAGAGCAGTGAGCAAAAGGCACCAGCAGCTCCCAAATGTGCTTATCCCAGTCAGATCCGCAAGCCCATGCACTTTTTAGAAGGTGGAAGTGCAGTGGGAGCTCTATGTTCCCAGTAGATAGCTTGCTCTCCTCCTCCTTGCCCGAAGGGATGAAATGGTTGTGTAATATCTAAAGGATAGAAAGGTTTCATGCAGTAACAATGCAGGACCCTGATGGGTGCTCTGTGCAAGGGGTTCAGAACCCCACGAGGTCCTGCTCTTCTAAGGCAGGAAGAGTCCCCCACAACCCTCGCCATAATCTGGTGCAAGATGTGGCCTTCACCTGGTGTTCCCTGGCATGGCGTGCCTTTAGTGACATCTCCATGTCTACCTTCCTTTAGGAGAATGGGACCCTGCCTGTCCCTGTCAATGCCTCCACTCACAGGTCTTGCCTGCAGGATGCAGCAGCTCGCAGGTTTGATGGCAGTGTGACCTGCAGGATGCAATTCCCTGGGTTTCTTGGGACTGTGGCTGCTTGCCTTCCCCATGGACTGGAAATCTTTGCCAGCTGGTAAGGGTTAGCATGACAAAGCGTCAGGTGAAAGGGAGGCGTTGGATTTCAATAAACCAGCAACTGGAGAATGAAATCTCTTTGCTTCTAATTCGAGCCCAGGCCTCCCTCTTGCTTATCTTGGAGCAAATCTGCTGTAATGCATAGGAAACAGCTCAGCAACTGCAGCTCTGGCTGTCATCGAGGTGCAGGCTGAGGTTTATTGAAGACCTGCAGAGGTCTGTAAAAAAAAAATTATGATCTTCTTTGGCTTAGTCATTGCAAGTTAAATATTTGAATAGGTAGGGGCAAGCATTTTGCTGAAATTGGATGATCCGTTTCATATTTATGTTGGTTACACTTGCTCTGCATGTGTTTGGATGCTTGGCCAGGGGCGGAGAGGGAGGTGAGGGATGAAAGGGACTTAATACAGAGAGGGGAAAACAGAAGCAGGGAGTGATTAGAATGGAGAAGAAAGCAAAGGAAACAACTGAAGGTTTAAAATAATAATAATTAGGCTGGGGGGAACCAAGAAGAGGCAGCAAAATAAATTTGGGCCTTTGAAGAAAAAAGGGGATAGACAGTGAAGCCTTTTATTAAAATCTAGATGGCTGACTCTGAAGATAAATGAGGTTGTGAAGAAACAATGAAAATAATAAAAAGTGCAAGACAGAAAGGAGGGAAATATTTAAAGGGAGAATGAGAGGTTTTCACAGGTGTGTGCAATTGAGCATGTCAGCAGAGATGCTCTGTAATCTGCTCTAATAATGTGACAGCTACTGGGGGCTTTGGAAAAACAAACATAGCCCAAAGCTTGCAGTTAATTTTCCTGTGAGGTGAAGTTTCCTATGTGTGTAAAGCTGACGGTGTTGTCCTTTTGTGTATTTCTGGGGCTGCGGGTTATAGTCCAGCCTTGCCTTTCTGGGATGTGTCAGGAGCTGCTGCCCAGACAGGAAGCAAAGCCACTCCCAGGGCACTGCTGGCTTTTGTTCCAGACGCAAGGAGGCTGGAGAGGCAGTGATTCAGTGCTTTCCTGGGATTGCACAGGTGTCAAGGTACTCCCGCCACTAGCAAAGGAAAGGGACTTTGATCACACCTTGGGAAAATCCTGCCGTTTTCCATCCAAAAGTGTTGTGCTGTCGGGGGCTGTCTGCCCTTTTTGGTCTGTTTTGCTGTGTCACTGGAAGTGATGAGTGATTTTGGGACAGAAGGATCAAAGGCACCCCACTTGCTAAGGAAGAGCCTACCTCCTGTTGGACTACTGTGAGGATTTTTAAGGTGGTCACCTCGTTTTGTGTAGCTCCTTGGCACTGTGGGAGGTTTCATGGCTCAGATGGATAAAGATGTCAGACTCTGCTCTGGGAGGAGGTGTGATGTTAATTGCATTTCTGGGGGTGAGGTCTGACCCATAGACAGGCAGGTGGAGGAATATGTTTGCTCCAAACCAGGCTGGGGTTGTCAGTGCTGCCCATCTCCATGAGTAGCTATGTACTGCAAAATGGGAAAGGACTGAGTTCACTGACCTTGCTTTTCCTCCTTCCTCAGTGGAACAATTTTTTTAAGGTGTGCCTGACTCACAGCAGGGACAGTCTTGCTGCTGTCCACCAGCCATGCATGCATCAGTCCTTCTGTAGAAATAACATTTCCAGCAGGGAGCCAGTGCTTCATAGTACAGGGGTAAGTCCTGTCTCACAATCTCTCTCAGCAGTGTATTGGTCTGCACCTAGGGCAAAAACACAGCGGTCACCACGAACTGTAGAGGTGGAAAACAGATATATGACTCTTTTCCTTAAAGGAAGAAAAAAACAGTGAATCACAGGGACCTAATTCCTTAAAATAAATGCAGAAAGAAAGAAAGAGGTAGGAGGAGACTGGTGGAGGTGAAAACTCAGCAAGCCAGTGCTGGTAGCCCCTGTTGGGTTGCACGTCCACCCACTCTGTGTCTTCTGCTGTGTTCAGGGTGAACGTGACACATTTCTTGGGGATGTGGCTGCCTCTTACCCTCTCTCAGCCTGTGTTTCCAGAGACAAATATCTTGTGGGTCATGGGAAAGAATTCCCAAGCCAGACACACCCAAATCCAGTGGAAGGCCGTGCTCTCCATGTTATCAGTGTGGTGGCGTGCACCTCAGCAGCTCTGTGGATAAGCGTTTGTCAGCCTCCTAGGAATTTAATCTCCACATTTCTCTCATATTGTTTCTGGGTACCCTTGGGGACTGAATTTGCATTGGTGGCATGAAAGGAATTGGCTTTTCACTTGACACATATGAGGTAGTGTAGTGAGTTTTGCATTTTTCCTGTGTGTCACCCAGGACATTTAGAGACCCACCCCTTTGTGGGCACCCTTAAATTCTTGAACTTATTAAGGTGAACTGCATGAATTAAAGTCTGCTGCAAGTACCTGTTTTAACAGCAAGGATAGGAGTCTGCATTTCAGTTTAACAGAAATCACTCTGTGTGGATTTCTCTGTCATATACCAGACATTAATAGATCTGGAATGTCTGAGGATGATCAAGTACTCAAATAAACTTGCAATGAATTTTATGGCAAAATAGCTTTCTGTCTCTTTTACGTTGTATTTTGGGGGTTTTTTTTGATGGCAAGAAAAATGAACATTTTTCCTAAAGAAGGATGCTTGGTTTGTTTGGGTGTGATTAATCACTTCCCTGCTTATTTTGGGGCGGCAGTGTACAATGTTGCTTGTGTAGTCTGTTTTGCTACAGAGAGGTGGCATTGCAAAGAACCAGGCTAAAACAGCTGCTTGGAACCTCAGGTGTGACCATCTCTGCTAACAGGCCACAGGTAGAGAATCTTTCCCAAGGAATTTCTTTCTCAAGTGTGCCTGTTAATTGGGAGCTGTAACAGTCTGACTGAAGCTCCCTTCCCTTTTGTATTGATTCCCCCACTCTCGCATCTGTGCTGTCATGATTCCACTAGTTCTTCAGTCACCCTTGAGTTTGCCAGGGCACAGGAGACTTGAATACCTAATGTGCTCAAGCAAGGGTTTTAGAACACAAATAAACCTCACCAGAATAATTACATGGAAAAAAAAAATCTTCATGCCATTTTAATGTAACAGAAGAAAAGGAACAGTCTAAAGCTCTTTTCTTCCTTTTTGAAGGGTTTGTTTATAGGAGTTCAGCTGTGATCTGAAATATGATAGCCTTTAAAATTGTCCTGCTTTGTTACAGGGAACAAAACAGTAATAAGCAAGAAAGGAGGACGTGTCCTAGCTATGCCACAAAACAAGGCTCTTGAGTCTAACTTCAGTGGATTTTTTTATTTGAGTGAGTCCCTTGTTTTAGACAGGATAGAATGTTGATACCAGTGCTAACTTTGATGGAGATTTTTATAAAAGAAAGACGAATAAATGTGGGCAGAACTACTGAAGTTTGTTTCCTGTGGGTCTTGCTTCATGGTTGAATTGCTAAGTATCTAAAAAAGTGCAGTCACTGTTATTCCCCGATTGCCATATCCCCATAGTTATTTTCCAGGTGACTTCTTTGGTGTCTGAGGGTTTACCAAACAGTTCATTGTTTTCCACTGAGAAATATCAGTATGCTGTGGGTATCTCTTCTGCTTCTCCAGCTATTTAGTGAAATCTGCAAAAATGATTTTCAAACTGCTGTCCTCCCTCTCGCTTTGAGAACTTTATCCTTTCTCAAAGTAGTGGTCACTTGCTAAAGTTAGGTGGGAGACAGGGGCAAACACTCCATTGTCAGGTGGTGCTGTTTCCTCTGGAAGCCTAAATATCTGTAGGAAGAGGTCAACCTGAGAACATTTACCAGCCAGAGGCTGGTACAGAAGGTGAAGATGGAAAAAGATACTGTCTAAGAATCTTGCAGTGCTGAGAATCCCCTCCTGAAGACTCATGTCTTTCAGCATCTTAAAAGGATTACCTTCTGTCTTGATCCCTCCTTTTTCTTTCATAGCAACCCAGGACATTTAGAGATCCCTCTTTCTGTAAGTGATTCATCTTTCCCTCGCCCTCCTTCTGCTCCAGAGTCATTTCAGGTTGATGTGAGTTGGTGGTGTTTCCATAATGCTGTGCTTTCCTCCATCTGCTGAGCTGACAGCAACCAGCAGAGTGTCTGCTGCTGTTCCCAGGCATTTTTCTCTGGATGTCTCAGCCAGTTAAACTCCAGAGCCTACCTCTGCCCAGGGCATTCCTGGGGAGCAGCCTTAGTGAAATGCTTCTTGCTGCCCATTTTGCCATTTTCTTGCAGGGTAGGGAGCAGGAGCTGGGAAGCTGGCAGCTTGAAGAGCCTTTTGCACTCAGATGCAGTGGTAAAACAAGCACAGAGTTGGAAAACGAGCTGTCTGTGGATCTGGGGACAGGAGTGTGTCAACTGTACTTGGCTATCATTCAGAGGCTTTACCAGTAGAAGGGCTGGAGGCCCTATAAATATAATGTTGTATTGTGCTGGAGTCAGTGCTATTGATCCTGCACTGGAGACGTCATGGAAACTTCCTGTTTACTAGTTTATTTTGTGACTTATTTTCTTTACTGTTTTGAGTGGGTTTCTTAATGCACTGCTTTGATGCACTGTGTGCCTTTGGGTTAATGAAAGGTGTGCCAAAAGCATCTTCTCCTTATTTTAATGAGAGATTTGTTTCCTGTACAGTTATTTTTAAATGCACACAGTCTCCTGCAAAGGATTTGGGGTGTCCTGGAAAACGTGGAGCACTGTGCCCGGGAGACCTACCCGTATTCTGTAAGACTGAGCTTTCCCTTCTGACTGTAACCATCAGTGGCCTATCTGTGCTACTGAGATCAGTGCATGTAAAAATAAACTCATTTATTAAAAGATAATACAGAGATGCCTGACATTTCTATGCAGAAAGTCAACCAGTTGTACATGCCACATTAGCTTTTCCAGACCAGCTCATTGCTACACAATTGTACTTTTTCCAGTCAGGAAAGCCCAAAAGTTTCAAGCAGAGCCATTTCACTTCCTTTTTATTTATCCTCTGTCCCTCAAATTACCACCAATTAGACAAAGCTTAGAGAGGAGAGATGACTATAGCCATGTGAGTAGGAGGCCAAACTGCAGAAGTACAGTAGAAAATAAATGCCTCAAGAAAACAGATTTGCAAAAGGGGATATTATCTTGTTTTACTACCTTGACCAGATGGCAAAGACTGTCAAGTGTTTGGCTGAATTTGCTTTATATTCATCTTCATTCTGCTTTCTTCCGTTTCTAGTAAAGGAGAAGAGCAGGTGGTCCTTGGGTCTGTGGAACTTGGACTCTATCCTGCAAGAGCCAGACTGTGCCTTTCATTCATCATGAAAGTGCCAGCTTCAGAGTAACAGCTCTGACCTGCCAAAGCCTTGTTGGAAGAAAGTAGCTTGGAAATATGCAAAAGAGCCACCACCCTTCCAGCCTCCAGAAATCCCTCCAGCTCACGCTGACTTTGTGGCTTGGTAGATGGTTATTGTCTGGCAAAGGTGTATGTTTGTCTAATGTGTTGCGAATAATTTCCATGCTTTAAACAGGACTGATAGATGAAGAAAAGATTTCCACTGTCTTAGTTTGTATGGGGTTGGTTTTTCCTTAAATTTCAAAACTTCTCATCTATCTATTTAACTATCTTACGTCTCTCAGTAATCTGCACATGAAGGATGTGATTCTCTCCTTCCCTGTCTGTGCCTCAGGATGCCAGTGTTCTCTTTTCATCTCTCCATGGGAACTTAAGACCCAGACCTGGGCTGAACAGGAATTTTAGCTATAATAGAGAGTAAAGCCTAATTCTGTGTTTTTTTTGGTACTTTGCTTGTGAGGCCTGAAATTCTCCATTCTTGTGTCTTCAGCAGAAAAGTGGGGTTTGGAGGGGATAGACTCGGATTCTGTTTGCAAGAACCATGTCTCAGGTGTGCCTTGGTCTGTGTTGTCTTGCTCTGGAGGCAAAAATAAATCACTCTCGAGCCTAAGGAGCTAAGGAGTAGGACAGAAGGGGATATTGGAAGTTGGTGATCATGAGCTTTGCACTTCTAGGGACACGTTAGCTGCCCAAAGGCAGATGGGAGAAAGGTGCTTGCAGGTCTCAAAACCTTCGTTATGGAGCAAGTGAAGGAAAAACCACTCTCACGTGCACACCTCGACCTCCTGTGTGATCTCTGCCAAGCTCTTGAAGCGGGGGCACTAATCTCTGAAAGCAGCTCTTGCACTCTTATCTCCTGGTGTTGCTTGTATAGCCGAGGTAGAGGAGAATGAATCCTCCTTGAAAATTGATTTTTTAGAAGGGTGACTTACTTAACTGACTATAAAGCACCACAAACATTATTATAGTCCAGGGGGACTGTGGCCTAGGATGTGTTTTGAAATGATACTACACAACTCTCCCTGTTTATCTGTTCATATTGCCTGCCTGCTTAAGTGTACTAGGTGGACTGAAATCAGGCTTTTCAAAAAATTGGAGAAAAGAGGATTTTCTAAGCTTCCTATTTCTGTCATTTCTTAACTTCAACTTCAGAGGTGTAAAACATTAAGACAGTATTGCCTGCACAGCTTTAGAGGAGCCCGGGCATGTCAGCTCCGTGTTTGCTCCTTTTCTGCTTTGCCTGCCTGTCTTGTGGGCTCCAGGAGGCTGTGACTTAGCAGGTTGCCCTGTGCTGGTTTAATTCCCACATCCCTGCTCTTAGCTCACGAGTGCTGTTAAGTAAAACACATCTTAACCCACAGCTTAACCCTTGGTGGAGGAATTGCCTGCTGATGCGCTCTGCCCTTGTGCTTGCAGTGGCTTAGGCTTGCCTTAAGCTGCGCTAGCTGCTGGTGCTCAGGATCAGTGGGAGAGCTAAACCCTCACAGAGGTGAGATTGTGGAAGAGGGAGGGAGGCAGAGGAGGGATTTGTGGTCTGTCTCAGCTTGGCTTGTTGCTGGAGAATATTGCCTCCACAGGTGAGAGGCTGGTGTGGCACATGATGGTCTGCAGCCCGCTGCTGCCCTCCCTGGGTGTGCTCCCCCAGGCTCTGTTTTGGAGGGGTCTCTGGGGTGCTTGGTGGGACTGGGCTGGGCTGGCAGCCTGGCCAGGTGTCACTGAGCAGGGGCAGGGACAAGTCCCAGAGCCAGCATCACCCTGAGCAGAGCCAGGGTGTGAGCATTTGTGAGAGCTGGCAGAGCAGGGCAGTGCCATAGTGTGCCTGGACCATATCTGGGTCTTCTGTGACAAAAGAGCCTCTCCAGGAACCACCTCCTGTCAAGTGTTGGGTAGTCGAGAAGGGATATCCAGCCTTTCACCAAGCACAAGTTTCCTTATTGCAGGGAAGCAAACATCCATCCTTTTGGATGTCATCTCTTCCACCTCCTCAAGCCTATTTTTTACTTGCAGACTGATTTGCACAGTCCCTGCAGAGTGCATCTACCTCTCAGAGCAGGATTGCAAAAGAAAGTGTGCATGTGTGAGGGAATAAAGGTTTTCCTCCCTGAGCTGGCTGGGAGATGGAAGCAGGGATAGGTCCTTCGCTCTCTGCCACACACCCAGCTCATGGCACTGCTTGGCTGCCTCTCTGTCCCAGTGTCTCTACCCTTTGGGCTGCTGTCGTCAGGGTTCGCTCCACTGACGCTCCAGATAATTTTTGCTTAATGAACAAATGATGACTCTCACTGCTGGATGCTGCCTTGTCCTTTAGCCACCCCTTTCTGGTTTCTCCTCTTTTCTTTTTTTTTTTTTAATTTTAATGAGGTCGCTTGAACTTTTCCACCTAAATTAGCTGTCCTAATAAGCAGATGCTCCTTGGGATGCTTTGGGAAATGGGTGGATAGGGGAGAAGAAGGAGCTTGTTAGCGTGAGCCTGGCTTCTGCTGTTCCCAAAAGCAGCTTTAGTTGAGGGCACGGGCTGTGAGTGTGCTCAAAGCACCTGCCACACTGCACCCAAAGCAGTCAGGGGAAGGGGGCTAGCATTTCTGGAAGAGCATCCACTCAGAGGAATGATCTGAACAGCACTCTGCTGGTGTGGCTGGAGCCCCAGAGTAAAGCCCAGGGGAAAAGGGGAGGGCAGGTGTCCTTTTTCCTGGAGCTGAAGCATTTGTGAGAAGTTCAGAAACTCTCCCAGATCCATCAAGGACAAGCCAGAACTGGGGCTAAGCACATCTGCTCCCCTTGCACTGTACCCTGTGCCCTGGGTACACAGGGAAGGGGTTTCTGATAGGGTCCTGGGGTACCTGTTGCCAACTCCAGTGGGTTTGTGTGGGGCTTGGGAAGCTGCAGGAGAGCATTGCTGTCCTGTATGCCTGGGGTGGGCATGCTGGCTTCTGTCCGTGACATGTGAGGGATCTCACAGAGCTCAGATGTGCAGCTTTGTCCGGGAAGCACCTCTTGCAAGGGGCATCGTGGAGACATGGAGCAGGTTGTGCAGTGGGATCCTCTGCCACTGCCTCAGACGGGTAGGCTGGATGCGTGACTAGCAGACCCTGTGACAAGCATAGAGAAGTTCAGGCCCTGAGTCAGAAAGCTGACCTAATTTCCACTTTTTGCATCCTCTGACAGATTCTCTTCTCCCCTTTCTCCTACATTAGTTAATTCTAGTTTGTTTGGGTTTTTTTCCTGTGCCCTTTCTCACTTGCTGCTTGAAGTCATCCAGTTGCATTGGGAGATGCATTTCTACTGGCATAATCATTCCAGGCAGTCATTAATGTAGCAACAAGGATACCATTGTAATCGGAGGATTTATTAGTACTGCTGTAAACTAACTGCCATGCTGTCTCACTTAACTCTTCAGTTCCCGTCCTGTCTTCTGCCAGCAGCTCAGTCAGTAGCAGGATGCCCTTTTAAAAACGCTGCAAGCATGCAGCCTGGGGCTGTGTTGTCTTACTCTGTTTTCTTCCCTCTCTTACCCATAGGATGTTGCAGTGATATTAAGTGAGAGTGAGTTCAGTGCTTCACTATCCGTGTATGGATTGCGTTGCAGCTGAAAGTGTCTTTGTTGTTAAACTTCCCATTTAAAGTAAGATTTAAATATTTCCATGAAGATGAAAAGTATATTTTGACTTGCAGGGCCTTGAAGGGAATTCACTATTTTGGAGAAATGTATGACTTCTTTTTTAGTTTATTTAAACAATTACTAATATTTTATCTAGTATTTTAATTATCCTTATTTTTCAGTGCAGATGGAGCTTTGCTGATAGAAAACAACCAGACTATTAATACGTGTTTTTCCCCGTGGTAGCCAGAGCGTGTGGCTATATGTTGGTAGGCAAGGTAGAGAAGAGGGAAAGTTCTTCACAGAGACCCTGCACCTTCAGTCGCAGTGAAAATACCTCTTGGGGAGATGGTAGGTTTTCCATCTCGAATTCTGGTCCTCAGGGTAGGACCTTGGGCAGTGGAGGGAACTTACAAGCAGCAACAATAGGAGCAAAGCTTTCCTCCACCTTCAGCCACTTGAGAGTTTCTAGCTGGTACTTAAAAGAAAGACAAGCTAAAGAGATGATGCTACCAGTGGTGTGATCAACTCGGATTTCTTCCCGCTTGCAAAGGTGACATTGAGGGTCTTCACCAGTTTTGCAGCGTAACACGGCGGGTGTGTGTTTCCTCCCTGCTGGAGGCGCTGCGCGCACTCGTGACCCACAGGGTGTCCGTCAGTCGTGCCTGGTTTGCTGCAGCACGTACGGATCAGCTTGTGCAGCTAATTGCCAGGCACCCGGGCTCCGCAGGATCACACTGCTAATCTAGATACCGCTCCTGCCTTATCACCACCCCCTCCCTCCCGCCTGCACATGTGTTTGGATCCTGTACGGAATAGGAGTCTGTAGTGCTGTGGGGGAGGGATGTAAGGAACGTGGATCCCTTAGAGCTTCCAGTGACTGGGAGACAACCGATCCCTTCCAGCCGCTCCTGTAGCAATGGGGTGTCTCTGGTGCCAGACCCTCCCTCCTTCCCTGGGATGTGGTGTGGGTGGCCACAGAAGGGTTAGCAGATTTTGTAGAGTTTAATAACAAAGCTCTGTGTTCCTGTTCCTCATATTCCTCAACACCCTCGTTGCTATTCAGATACCTCCCAGTGCTCACCTCTCAGTTCACCAGGGTAGCTCTGGCATTGATGCTCCCCTTGAGCATCATGTTTCTGTCTTGCACACACAACTGGAGGGGTTTGAAAGGTCTATTGATGCTGAGTATGATCGCTGTGGGCAGCAACATGTTGTGGGGCAGATGGAAACAGAACTTTTGCACTAATTCCCTGCAAAATCCAGGGAGTTAGTCAAAAACAGCTTCTTAGCAGTAGGGACTACATGTATTTGTTTTTCCTAAATAGTTCACACTTGATACTTGGTAAGCTTAGCTCTGTCCAGGTGGCATGAAGCAGGCAGCTGGGGCACAGGATAGCGCCATAGAGTGGCTCTAAAGTATATCAGTGGGTAAAAGCTTTAAGGAAATCCGAGGGAAGAAGAGATGGCTGGGTTTTGCTTGTTCTGCACTGGCCTTGAGATGGCACAACTGTATTGGGTAGCCTGTCTAAGTTGTTTTACTCCTGAAGAGCCTGAAGTGTAAGGCTGCTGTGGTGCTAAGTGATTTTCACAGCATTGTTTCACCAGCTTGAGCTAGAGAGCCTCTGGCTTCCAGCCTGGTGCTCCTCCTGCATCACTTAGCAAGGAAGGGGAGTCTCAGGCAGGTTTGCTGCCTTGACCGGGAGTAGAGAAGACGTTGGTAGATGTTTGTGCTGGCTCATAAAAGCTTTTATACCATACCCCTTGGAGGTGTTTGGGATTTTGGAGACCCAAGCATGAGCCAGAGCCCAGCCTGAGGAAAAGTGAGACACCTGAATCATCCTTGTGTGCATGGGCAGAGTTCGGCATGGCACTGGGAGCTGCTGGAAGCCTGGAGCCTGTCCTAGGGTTTGGGGAGAAGTGTTTTGAGGTGAGCCCCAGGTACACACCTTGGAACTCCAGTCTGCTCCCTGCCTGTTTTCTGAGAGACTGTAAGCTAGTTCATTGTCCTGAAATTAGCCATAATTAGCTCGCTGAGTTCTCGTTGGTTGTGTGTTGTTGGGGTGTGTGCATTTGAAGTCGGTTTGACTGGAGCTGGGTGTGCAGGCTGCCTGAGGAGGGCTGCCCTGGCCAGTGGGGAGCAGCTCTGAGCTCCTCCTCCTGCCAGCTGGGCCCTGGGACTGTCCCTGGCTGGGTCCCTGACACCCTCTAGTGGAAATATTTATATTTAATATTTCAGGACCTTTCAAGACTTGGTGGTGGTTGTGAGCACCCTGTGCTCAGCAGTCCTTCCAGTGCTTTCTGCAGTGACCTGTGTCTTGGGGACTCCTAGAAAATGCTGTATTCTTTGCTCTTAAGTGTTGTAAGTACTCGCTCAAAGCTGTCAACTGTGACCGACTCAGGGATGATAGCAGAGTAGATGTGCTCCCAGGAATTGCTTTTCAGTCACTCCTCTCCTTGTCCCACTGTTTGCTGCCAAATCTAACTTTGATGCTGGAGAGAAGGGATTCTACTGACACTTGCATGTCATGACAGCCACCCAGATGGACTTGTGTTTGGGGACAAGGAGGAAGCAAGGCTGAATGCTGGGAGAAGTGCAGAGAAGGCTGCCTGGATGGCACATTTAAGAAGAGAGGAGAAACAGGCAGGAGCTAGTTGAGAAGGAAAGAGCAAAAGGATGTGTCCTGCAGCATCCCACTTGGCTCTGATTCAGGTGTGTCTCTGCTCCCTTTCATACAGGAAGGTGACTCTCATCTAAGCTTGCCCTTGTTTTCAAGTGAAGCTTGCAGAGTGTCCCCAGAAGTCCTAGTGCTTCCGGCAGCAGGTGGCTGCAGGATGAGTGTGGGCGGCTGGCAGCATGATGGCTGGCAGCAAAGCCAGGGCTCCCAGGTGACCACTCTGCAAAGACTCACTCGTGTCCTGATATGCCAGTTGATGTCTGTGAAGCCCGAGCTGGGTGACGGGCTTGAGAGGAGTTTCCCTTCCGAGAATGTGCATCCTGCATGCTCTGTTCTGCTCTGGTGAGCACCTTTGTGGTGTTCTCTGCTTTCTTTTTTCTCTGTGACTTCCAGCCCTAATCTGCTTCAGCCTGATGGGCTATGCCAGGTCTCTTGTTACACAGAGTCACAGAATGGTTGAGATTGGAAGGGACCACTGAAGGTTATGTAGTCCAATCTCCCTGCTTGGGCAGGGTTCCCCAAAGCACATTACTCACATTACTCTCTTGTCCAGAAGGCTTTTGAGTATCTCCAGAGAAGGAGCCTCCAAAGCCTCCCTGGGCAGCTTGTTTCAGTGCTCTTTTTTTCCTCGTGTTTCTCTTCTCTTACTGTTCAGCACCCCTGACTGCACCCTCTTGACACCTGCCCTTCAGACACTTGCATCCATTGATGAGGTCCCCTCTTAGCCACCCCGTGTTGGTGCAGGCCAGTGGGGTCTGTGCCTTGGGAATTGCATTTTCTCTTCTACTGAATTGCCCCCTCACTGTACACATTACCCGAGACACATCTTGTGGTGTAAATAAAAACAGCTGTTTGTGCACTGCTGGCCAAGCATGAGAGTGTGATGAAAGCATATGAAGCACAGAGCCTCCCTGCTGTCCCAACCTCAGGGCTCTCGCTTGTGCCTCCCTGATCACCTGATCCTTGAAAAACTGGGCTTTCATTTATCAAACAGGTCTCAAGTCCTCCTGGTTAGGAAGGTTGCTTTTGAATACACTGACTGAATATATGTCCCTGCCATGCTGATGTAAGAAAAGAGCCTGAAGGCTGTTTGCAACCCGAAAGATCTTACTGGGTCCTCTAACCAGGAGGACCTTGTTTGACTTTTTAAAGCAAAGTAGCAGGAGGAATGCAGCACAGTGTGTCAGGTGTTACCACAGTTAAATTACAGTGTTAACCACACATTGACACCTCCCGATTTTTCTCCAGGAGAGCAGTTTGCAAAAACTTGCTTATGTGGGATAAAGGATGGTAACCCTCCAGACAGGTTATGACCTGGAAATACAAATGGTTCCATGCTGGCAAAATTATGTCTGTGCTAGCCTCCAACCTGCTCAGGGAATGATGTGGTAAGTGCTTGCCTGAGACCCAACCCTCAGACAGGCTTCCCAGCATTACTCCCACAAAGTGGGCAGCTCCACGTCTGGCAAGCCAAGTGCCTGTCCCCTCTTGGAGCATGACCTGGCTTGTCCTGCAAAGCCAGACAGGCTCCTGGGGTCAGCAGCTCCCTGTGCATACCCAGAGAGCAGCCATGCTGCTGAGCAGGGCTGGGGGGCACACAGGGCTGGTGGGGTACGCAGGGCTCTCAGATGGGGGGAGAGAGGACGGGCGCATTTCTTTCACAGGTTACTTGCTTTCACCCCATAAGCTCTTGCACAGAGGCTCTGCATTCAAAGCATCTCTTGGGGGAAGTCACTCCAGCAAGATGATGATGAGGCTTAATGTATTTAAATAACATAAGTGAAGTTGTAAGAGCCCATGGCTGGAGGGCAAAGAGGAGAGGAGCCATGCATCTGTGAAAATTACTCAGTAGTGTTTGAAATTAGAAGTTTAAAGCTTGTTGTGCAGGCAGCGTGAATTGGCAAGGTTAGTTGTTGCTGTCACCACTGTTTGGGAGTCAGGGGTAAGGAGAAAGGTGAAGTAAGAGGGATCCTGGCCAGAAATTATTGCCAGCGAGCAAGGATGGGGGTTCTGTTGAGAGAGATGAGGGGAAGGGAAGGAGGAGAAGATGTGGTGGTCACAGAGACAGAGACCGTGGCCTGCAATGTAAGCAGCCTTACAAGATATTTTTCCTGTTGGGCAGTAACCCAGGTGGTGAATGTGTGGTAAAAGAAAATGCTTCCATCTGGACTGGATGTGGGAGGATTTCCTTCTCATTTTCTCCCAACTTGTTCCTTTTTTTCTCTGCCCTGTTTTGATTTTGACTTTTCTGCCGTAATTAATCCCAGTGGTTGTCTTCACTGCGGCTCGTTGTTCTCTGTAGCAGTGCCTGAATGAAACAGATGCAGCTTCTGGCAGCTCAGCTAATTTTGTCAGACTATCTAGTGCTGTCAATGAAACCAAACTGAGATATGTTAATTATATTCCACTGGTATGTGGCAAAACCGTGGGCATTAACAGGCTTGCTAACCCTGTCTTGTCTGCAGAGCTAGGGAGAAGGTTTACATTCTTCTTTCCACGTGATGTTTCTTGAGACAGCAAAGTCTAGAAAGCCTTCCTTATTAAAAAAGTCTTACCTTCTGGTGGTAGAACCTCTTGTTAAATCCAAGCAAGGTTGAGGAGCTGCAGTTTTTTGTTTTCATCCTGATTTTAACAGCTGTACTTCCTTTCCTCTGGTTAATCAACTGGAAAAGTAGCCAGCAGTTTTACTACTAAGGGAGTGAGCACTAGTCAGGATGCAACTGTATTGCTGCCCTTAGAGGAGCCAGTTCCCTTTGAATGCAGAGACCCATTCCTTTGGCCTGAAGGGGTCATTAAAAGATGAAACAATATAAAAAAAGGACAAGGGAATTGGATTGCCTGTCTTTTTTATGAGGGAAGACTAAAGGAACTGAATATGTTTGGCTTGGCTTCCCCAGTGACTGAGGAGGGGCGAAGACCATGCCGGGGTAAAGAGGCTGAAGGATGTGGGCAAGAGGAGGGGGGGGGGGTCATATGATGGAGGAGACTCCTTGTGGCAAAATGCCTTGATGGGAAATGGATGCATTAAACTCTGCTGCTCTGCACCATGACAAGGAAAACCTTGTTCAGTTCCTGGGGCACTCCGAGCAGGAATTTAAACACACACTTGGAGTTTGTGCTGCAGGTCATGATCTTTCCCAGCTGAGGACTTTGGGGACAATCCTTTTCTTCTTGGGGGCTAAATGTGCGTTAATACAGCCTTGCTAATACTTTATGTTTAATTGCAACTGTAAAAATAAAAACTTCTCCCCCAGCTCTCTTATAAGGTGTTTGGCCTTTACACTCAGCATTTTGACATTGCTAACTCCGGGCTGTTTCTGTCCCGCTCTGCTGCAGTGATCCCGGACTCACTGCGGGTGACAGCCGTCCCACAGATGCTGAACAAGGTGGAGCACGACTCCCTGGAGCTGAAGTGTGAGGTGTCCAAGAGCACAACCCAGCACAGCCACGTCTCCATCACGTGGTACCGGCAGCGAGGCAGCGAGGCGCCCGTGGAGATCATCTCCCTCAGCCGCGACTTCGTCCTGCAGGCCGGCAGTACCTACGCCCAGCGACAGGCCACGGGGGATGTGCGCTTGGACAAAATTGGGGAGACCACCTCCAAGCTCACCATCTACAACCTCCACCCATCAGACCAGGGCGAGTTTTACTGTGAGGCAGCTGAGTGGATCCAGGACCCAGATGATTCTTGGTATGCCATGACCCGCAAGCGCTCCCAGGGCACCATCGTCAACGTGCAAGCCACTGGTCAGTGTCTCTTATGCCTTTTCTCCCTTGGCAGGGCAGTGGGAGGAGGTGGAAAATGTGCCTTGTTAGGTGGCTGGCTCCTGCATTGCCATGTGCCCTGCTTGGGAGGCTGCTGGCAGGGTGAATCAGGGCAAAGGAGGGCCCAGGCACTGCCTGCTGCCAAGGGAAGTGGCAGCAAGGGGGCTCAGGTGGCGGGCCCTGTCTCCTTACATGGTCAGGGATCTGGAGCTGGCACAGAAGCTAAAACATAAATCTTAAGCACTTGGTGCTAGCACAGATATAAGGATTCTGGTAAGTTAGGAGGTAAGAGTGATACAGCAGGGAGTAAAACTGAAAATTTCAGCAAGCGCTTTTGTAATGCACAAGGTCCATTTAAAAGGCAAAATTCTTCTCCTTAGTCTCCAGCATGGGTTCCAGCTAAGGTTCTAAAGACCCAGCTGAGCTCTTTGTTCCTCTCTGATATCCCCACAGATTCTGCCTTTTGACTCTGGCTGAGCAGCATGTGAGTAGGACTAGGCTTCGGGTCATATTCCACAGTGGTGGTGGATGCTGGTGTCACATGCGAAGGAGAGGGGATGTGACTGAGGAAGCATTTTCTTGCTCTTTGCTTGATGGGCAAGAAGGTCCCTCTCTGGCAGCACAGCCCATCTGGTCTCCCCCAGAAAAAGCAAGTCTGTAACCTTTTTACCTCTGGATGTGCTTGTCTGAAGGATATTGCCTATGCACAGAGTAGCAAGTTGTGAACAACTCGCATGAGGTCAGGTGGTTCTCCTGGTAGGCTTTGCCATCCTGACTGGGTTTTTCTCTCCCCAGACAAGGAGTTCAGTGTCCGTCTGGAGACAGAGAAGCGGATGTACATCGTGGGCGAACCGGTGGAGTTCCGATGCATCCTGGAGGCGCAGAACGTCCCTGACCGCTACTTCTCCATCTCCTGGGCCTTCAACAGCTCCCTCATCGCCAGCCTGGGACCCAACGCTGTGCCGGTGCTCAACAATGAGTTTGCCCAGCGTGAGGCCCTGGGCCAGCTCAAGGTGGCCAAAGAAAGTGACAACGTTTTTGTGCTGAAGATCTACCGCCTGCGCCTCGAGGACAGTGGCAAGTACAACTGCCGGGTGACCGAGCGGGAAAAGACCGTGACGGGAGACTTCATTGACAAGGAGAGCAAGCGGCCAAAGAACATCCCCATCACTGTCATGCCACTCAGTAAGTAGAGGCGTGCCCATCCTCTCCTGCGGGCATTGCTGTGCTGGACAGGTAGCTGGGAAATATGTGATGTGCACAGACCACAGCACTACAAGGAGAGGGAGGATTAAGAGTTCCCATGCTCTTTGGGCTTGGAATCCCAACTGGCAAGATGTATTTTTGCTGCTGGGAAGGGGATTAAGAGGAGGGATGTGTGTCAGGTTCATAGGTGGGGAGTCGTGCCCCCACCTTGGTAATGACACCAAGCTGGCGGTTCCGTTCTTGAGCTGAAGGTACATGTGACAGCCTCTGACTTGCTCCTCACATCTCTCTCCTGGCCTTGCTTTGCAGGGAGCTGTGTGCTCTGTAAAGTACTCAGCTGGCATACTGAGGAGACCAGCTTGGCCTTGGTTTATCCTACAAGCTGCTAGGTTCCTGCAGGCAGTTATGTGATGGTGATTCAGCTGTCTTGCTAGACACCTGTACTGGAAGAAATCAGATGTGCTCTTTGAGCTCCAGTGCTCTTCCAGTGTGGACACCTGTCCTGGTCACTGTGTGCCAGCCATCTCTGGTGAAAACAGCTGGAGGCTTGCCTTTAATAGCTTTTACATTTTTCAGATAAACATGGTCAATACAGAAATAACAGGTTGAGAGGAGAGATTCCACTGACTGATTCCTTGATTTGCTCTCTGAAACTCTGGTAGCCGTGGCAATGGTGAACCATGTGTGGGTTGCCCAGGCTACCCTGGCAGTGTGCTTGGACCAAGCAGAGGGTAGCTGCAAGAGGATTTTGTGCGATACTGGCCTCTTATCTCCTAGATTTGTAGGGAAATGCAGCCGTTTCCTCTAGCTTTTTTTTTTCCTCTCCTCATTTCTCAAAAAAAAAATTTCTATTTCTTTTCTCTCCTACCAATATTTGGTCTCATTTGTTTGGCTTTGAAAATCACTCTGGCTAGAAATCTTGCATGGACAAATGTCTAAAATGTATTGTTTCTAGACCCAGCCACCTTTCAGACAGATTTGATTCTTGCCTTTGATAAATCACCAGCTGTAGGAACAAATGTGATGTTTTTTTTTAAGGGTGCTAATTTTCCTAACTGATGGAAGGCAGCAGGAGTAACCACCACTCAGTATCTCTGAAAAATCAGCCACAAAACCTTACACCTCTGGGAAGCTCAAGATACCAGATATTTTTTGAACGTTACCAAAGAGTGATAGCTACCACTATAGTGTCACTAACAGTGGGAGTTTGTTGGGAGACGCTCTCCCAAAAGGTGTTGGTAAGAATGGATGTGGCAAGATGGTGATCAGGATGATGTGAATTGAAAAAGCCACAGGGCACTGGAAGCTTTTTTTTTTTTCCGTGCAGAGACAGTTGCACGCAGTGCTTATTGTAGCAACAGAAATTCCCTCAAGTTTTGCTGAGATCCCATCCCGGACCTGTGACCAGAAGACACGGCAATGTCTCCTGAGCTGTAGGCAGAGATTTCTCCCAGCTTTGGCCTACACCTGCCTTGAGTGTGCAAGTCACCAGGAGCAGCTCGCTGCCCACCAGCTATTTTTGGATGTGGTCACGCATGAAGTTAAGACGTGCCTGGACCCAAATGCGTGGGCAGTTTCCTGCACCTGGTGGAAAGCGTCTCTAGCCAGCAGCATCCTTCTTGCAGCCCGAGCAGTGGCGAGTGTCTATCATCTCCCCTGTGTGTATGCGTTTCTCTCCTTAGAGACCAGCATCTCCTTGGATATAATCAACAATGCCAGCAATGTCTTGGAGGGAGAGAGCCTGCGCTTTGGCTGCAATGTGCGCTCGGGTTTTGCGCCTCTGAGCCGCCTCTCAGTCACCTGGCAGCTGGTGGACAAGCTGAACCGGCGCAGCGAAATCGTGCGTCTGGACCGGGAGGGCACCCTGCATCCCGGCCCTGCCTACGCCGAGCGCAGCAGCTACGGGGGCATCCAGGTGGAGCAGGTCCGGCCCGGCTCCTTCACCCTGGAGATCTTCAACAGCATCAAGGCGGATGAGGGCCACTATGAGTGCCGGGTGGCCGAGTGGATACAGACACTGGATGGGGAGTGGCAGATGGTTGGGGAGCGGCACATGAGCACCCCGGTGTCCATCACTGCTCTGGGTGAGTATTTGAGACATGGGGGACCCTGGGGCCATGGTCCCCCCATGTGCCTGGCCATCCCCCAGAAGGTCACCTGCAAATCACTGAGGCTGTTCTCAGCGCTCCTGCCTTTGCTTGCCAGCAAAATGGAGGCACCCAGTAGCCTGCCCACAGCTCCTCGTAGGTTGGTGCAAAATGCCTGCATGTGCTGTTGTGTGTGGGGACAAAGTCTGAGGGGTGGCTGTGGCAGGAGCAAAGCAGGGAATGGCTGAGGAGAGGGATAGGGCTTCCAGTGTCCTTCAAAGGAGAGAGACTGCCAGTCCTGTGATGTGCCAGTACTGGAGCTGGGTTTTGGTCAGTGCAGTGGTGGTGCTCCATTGGCAGCCCATGGACATAGAAGCCTCCTTGCCTGCCCTGGGTAAACCTTACCTCTGCCTGCACCACATCAGGAGTGCAAAATGCTGGGCATCTGTTGGCCCAAAAAGCAGAAATGGTGGGCATCTCTGACAGAAAGCACGAGTCAGGATTGGTCCTTGCTGCCTCTGCAAGGAGACACTGAGCTGCTGGCCCAGAACCGCAATGTTGTCCGTGACCAAAGTAAACCAGTACCTGGGATTGTTGCAGCTGGTACTCGGCTCTGCCAAGGGGCTCCTCTATTTAAACACAGTGAAATCACATCCGTTTAGGAGAGAGCAGGTAGGGAGCTTGACATTTTGCATGGATTATTAGTTACTTTGGTGCTTTTGGGCTGGTTCCAAAAGTGATCTGCAGAAGGCCGAAAAAGGGATGACTGCTCCTGTGAGGCCACTGATTTTTAGTGAAAGGTTGAGATAGGAATTTTGGCAGGAGGGTGGGGATTGTGTGGCTTTTATTTGTACTCTGAAGTATTAATCTTAAGCTTTGACAAGATGTGTGTGAGACCAGACTTCAAAGTTAAATTGTATTCTGATGAAAATCTTGCTTTTTCTCTTCCTTTCCTCTCCTTTACCTTTGACTTCCTTTCAGAGGCTGTTTTGTGTGGAATTAGAAATCTTTCCTATGTAGCTACCAAAACCAGGTAGGGATGTTCTTTTATAAAGAAGTAAAGGATGATTCTCATCTAGTTTCAATGGTGTCTTCCTCATGAGGTCAGCAGCATTTGGCCTGCTACAAGTGCCAAGTATCAGCTGTCCCCTTTACTCTGCCACTTGTAAAAGTCTTGAGATTAAGCACTGGGATTTTAAAACGTGGCACTTCTACTCTTGTTAAAATTTAAGTTGCTCAGAAGTGCATAGCAGTTCTAGAAGATGTGATGGAAAGGTTGTCCCACCTCCTTCACTTCTCGATCACCAGCTGTTGAACACATTCTGTCTAGTTCTAGGTCTCTTTAACTAGCAAAGCTGAAGTACCTCATGAAACTATAGTAGAGAAACTATTGAGTATTGTTTTGCTGAATCTGATGGGGTTTTGTTCATACTGATGTTTTTGAAATGTCCTGAGAAATTCAAATTCAGGTTGCTAAGAAAAAGCAAGAGAAGTTTATGGCTGCAGAAACTGCTAGTTAAAAAAAATGCAGTAAATTTAGTGACACATTTCAAATTAAGGTCTCACTGTTTGCCAGGCTGCTGGGGTAAGACACTCTTTAGCTAATGATGTTCAAACCATAGGGAGGTTCAGAAGCAACAGCCAGAAGAGAGAGAGAAGCTGTCAGAAGAGACCAGGTGTTTCTGAACTTCTGAGGCTCTTCAGTGTGTGGCATGGACTTAAGTCCCTGTTTGGCCATGGAAGGAGGGAATGAGGGAGTGCTGTATTTTTGTAGGGAGGTTTTACAGAAAATCAGTCAATTATTATGCTTTTTGTACCAAGTCACAAAAGAAGAAGGGCTTTTTTCGTTAACCTAAGTGCAGTGTCAGAGCTGAAGACCTGAGAAACACACCTGGCTTCCGCATGACTTCATGAAACTTCCTTCCCCAAGCCAACTGGAGAGTAAACTTGATGAAGTCAGCTGGTCTCGGTGAAACTACGTTGACTTTCTAGGGCACCTTCTCTGGCTTAGGGTTTCTCTGAGCTGGGCCTAGTAACATACTGGGGGAGGAGAGTTGCTGCAGAGTCTGAAGGTGAGGGCTTATGTGGGCCTGAGTGAGATGCAACAGCTCTGCAGGGGAGGCAGCCTGGGTCTCACACTGCCCTCTTGGGTAATCACTGAACATGCTGTGAGGGGCTTTAATCCCAAAGATTGACATGTTTTCTCCGTAATTACACATTCCCAGAGGTCTGGCACAGTGACACCGTGGGGTTGCAGGGGTGCTGGCTGCAAGTGTGTAAGATTTAGTGGGCTCCGTGCTCGTGCCTGGTCTGCCTGCAGTAGCAGGGAGCTCCTGGCTCATCTTTTCGAGCCAGTGGCTGGCTGAAGCTCCATGCTGATCCAGAAGATGTTCGACTGGACACTCTCTGGGGTCTCCTCAAGCAGTGGCAGTTCTGCTGAGAGCTGGGGTTGGTCAGCATTGCAGAGAGAGGGAGAATTGTCAGCCCATGTGGGACTCCCCAAGGAGCCTCTGAGGAGAGGGGAGTGCTTCTTGGGGTCATTGGCACAAGAAAACAATGTCCCTGCTAAGTCTGCTGGCCACACTGAAGTGATGGAAAGAGGAGAAAATATTTCTCTCAGCAGCTTGGAGGAAATGAGCAATGGAAAATGCTCTGAATAGGAGCAGAATCAAGCCTGACTGTCTTACAGTTGACTAACTGGAATATGTTACCTTTTAATTACTAATAGACCACCGATTTCAACTCCTCGGAACAGACAGAGTGCTGGGGGTAGACAAGTCAAGGTGTATTGACCAGCTTGCAGAGTGGCAGACATGTGAGAGTAACTGCATAAAGCTGTTCTGGAGTTGTGATCTGGAAGAGAGTAAAAGCTGTGCTGCATGAAGAACAGGAGCAACCAAGCTTCTCTTCCAGTTTGCCTCTGTCCTGGGGTTTTGTATCCATTGCCACCTCTATGATGCATATTTTGAAGGCTGCTACTTCTGCTTTCCTCTTTTTTCCTCCAGCTGCAGCAACCAGATGCAGACTTAGGTTGGGGGACAGGGTGGGACCCCCTGCCTAAGAGGTGGATGGAATGGTGCTGGGTAGCTGCTCTATCCGGTGCTGTTCCCTTGCCATTGTGCTGCTGCATTTCCATGCAGGGTTTTGCTAGCCTGCAGAGGCTGGCTGCCCACCCTCTGTGTCCCCGGGGATATCACTCCTCTGGGCAGAAATTAGGGGCAATCCTGCTATGGCTGCAGCCCATGCTCACTCAGGCAGTCACCGCTGCTCAGTGTGGTTTTGCCTCTGCTTTTCACCTCACTTGACCATAGCAAATGAGAAGCTATGAGAAGCAAATGAGAAGCTGACACAATTCAAGTGGCTGCTTGCACCACTGGATGACCACGCTCTGGCTTTTGCATGCTGACAGCAGGGCATCCTTCGGCAGGTGTCTCAAAGCCCTCTCCTCTCCTTCCACAGAGGCCGGATTTGCTGTCACAGCCATCTCCCGCACCCCGGGGGTGACCTACAACGAATCCTTTGACCTCCAGTGCATCATCAAGCCCCACTACCCATCGTGGGTGCCAGTGTCGGTGACGTGGCGCTTCCAGCCCGCAGGCAGCACCGAGTTCCACGACCTGGTCACCTTCACGCGCGACGGCGGGGTCCAGTGGGGCGACAGGGCCGCGGGGTTCCGAACCCGCACTGCCATCGAGAAGGCCGAGTCCAGTAACAACGTGCGCCTGAGCATCAGCAGGGCCAGCGACACCGAGGCTGGCAAGTACCAGTGTGTGGCTGAGCTCTGGAGGAAGAACTACAACAGCAGCTGGACGAGGCTGGCGGACAGGACCTCCAACCTGCTGGAAATCAGGGTCCTGCGGCCAGGTGAGCGCCATGGGTGTTTGGAGGGGATTGAGGGGTGTGCTTAGGGGATGGGGTATGTGCTCCTGCTGCAGAGGTCTCCTCTGAGTTAGGACTGCTCTTCTGGCAGTGACTGATGTTTCTCACTTGTAGCTGGCTTAGCTCTTTGACTGTGATTTTGCTGGAGCTCCTTTATCCATCTCTGGGGAAGTGGTTCCTCTCTTTGCCTCTTGTATCCTATTCCTGGGGTTTTCTTCTGGGATGTGAGGTGGCTGGGCGCAGTCCGGTCTCTGGAATGTTCCTGTGAGACAGAGGTGGTTTTCAGGTTGCCACCTCCATTTATCAGGGCCAACTCTGAAAAGAGAGGAGAAGAATGGGGCAAACAGGACCAAAGAAAGAGATGTGTTCCCACCAAAGATGCATGTGCACCATAGGTGGGGTGCTGCAGCTCTGGTCTAATAAGATGGGTGCATCTCTCATTCGGCTGGAGGCACCTTCAAAAACAGATGGTGATCAGAGAGCTTGATTTTCATCCTCACCAGGAACTGAACCCTTTTGTCTGAAATTCTCCATGGCCATGGGTGTGCACACAGACTGTGCAACGGAGAAGTAACAGGTACCTGGCATGTCAGGGACAGTCAGAAAACCTACGAGGTGCTGTCACTGTACAGCCACTGGAGAGAGTGAGGGGCCTTCTTTAGGCCTTGTCACTGATATTTTGGTGGTGTCCCTATTGTACGTGACAAGTGCAAAGATACGTGGCCGTGGTAGATTTGGGCTGTTGCTGAGCTGAATAGTGTATTGCTGTCTTGGCCTTAGGGATGGAGTTGGTGTTTGGTTTTTAACACCTTTAAGACTATTAGCTCAGGTCCTTACTGCTTGTTAGTCCTCCTTTTGTGTTCTTGTGCAGAAGGACTCCTTCCTACAGTCTGTCCTGGTTGGGATTTGTGTTTTTCCCATTGGAATCCTTCTTCATACTCCCTCCACCTTCCCAAACCCTGTCTTTACACAGCTCAGGGGATGCTGTGAGCTCCAGCCACCTCATGAGCTCTCCATTATTTTTCTTTCCTCTCCCTCCCTTGCCCTCATCTCCAGGTTAATCTTCTCCATTCATCTTGATTATGCTGCCTTGTAATACATGTTTTACTGCTTGCAAGGTCAAGTTGGCAGTGCTCATCATTTTAGCTTACTTCCCTTGGAAACAGTGTTGAATGGATATGGTCCCTGGAGCAACATGCTTCTTCACAGCTCTGCGCATGCGTATCTGTGTGTGAGACAGAGGGGGAAAGAGAAATCCTTGATAACAGCTTCCAGAACAGAGCCTGTCTGTCACAGCTCAGGACGGCAGGCAGCTCAGTTAAACTGTGCTCTGGCAGCCTGTTGTTCTTTACTGGAGCAGTAACCCTCAAGTGATGCCTTAACAGAACAAGTTGTCCAGGTCTCCGTGGTTTTTACCTCTCCCTGTCTCTCAGTTGCTCAGCAAACAACTGCAAAATAAATCTTAGCTGTCAGTTCAATGAGCCCTGCATAATGTTTGAGGTTTTACGGCTCACAAGCAGGGATGGAAGAGGGACTCCTCAGAGCTCTCTCTCCCAGCACCACTGCTGCACCCTCTCTGTGTTTTGTTACTGTGTCCCAGGCAGCGTCTGGGAGTGGGTGGTTGATGTTCTCCATGTAGGAAATGTTGGCAGTCAGACCAGGGGTTGCTCTGGTTCACTCTGGTTTTGCAGGTGGCAGAGATTGTATTGTGTCATTCCTGGGTCTTTGGCTGGATGATCTCCAGAGAGGATCCAGGATGATGTGGGCAACACCTTCCCCAGACACTTCTGAATAGATATCCTAGAGCCCTCCCAGTCAAACCTGTGCTGATGATGAAGTGGGTGGTGGTTTTCAGATAAATATCCAAGGCTTATCCCAGAAGGATCATTCATGACCCCCAAACAATTAAGCAGCTGAGAGCACTGTCTGTCTACTTCTGTTCCACTGCAGTCACCTTAATCTGAGATAGCTTCAGGTTGCTATTTCGTGTCTCAGTAGTTTTTGCCATTAGCCATGAGTGTCTGCCTTGACCCATATGCTTGGGGTGACCTATCTCCACTCCACTGAAGTACAGCATAAAGAAGGCTTGTCTGGAGGTCTTTTGGCAAATGGAGCCAGCATGTGGTTCTAGACTATAAGTTAATATGGGGATTCTAGTTCCCTCTCAAACCCCTCTTCCCTGTTTGACAGGCCTTTCTGTTTGACAGGTTCCAGATGCAGACATGGAAATCAGTATACATCAGCCTTTGAAGTGTGTTAAGGAGAGAAAGGTAAATTAGTGGTGGTCTCCTTGCTTTGTGAAATCCCATATGCCTAAGGAATAGGGTACTGGAGCTTCTCCTGGTGTGTTGGTTTGCCATTTCAGTGATCAGGCTGCCTCTCTTTGGCAGCCTTGCAGTGGGGTGGTGTTTCTAGATGTCATTTGTGCTGAGTGGCAGTGCTGGTTTTGAATTGCATGTGTTAATGTGGCTACAAAGTCATTTCACATGTGGCTATCTTGTGGCAAACAGATAATGCTGAGTGAGTGCCAGCAGTTTGAAACATCCAGAGCTTTGAAACTTTCCTATTCTGAGAAATTAAGCACATAAGGGGCTGAAGGAGGGAGCAAGAAAGGCAGAAAATGGCACCATTAGCCCAACTCTCAGTACAAGGTCTGCAGGCGGGATGGCACAAGTCTCCTGTGTAGCATGTGAGCCAGATTAGCCTTTGAGAGTGATGTTCCTGATCCCTTGGGCATGAAGCTGTTCTAAACACTGGCAGTGTGAGGAAATTCCCTCTAAAGGGTGCTGGCTGTATGTGTGAGAGGTTATAGAGGATTTAGGTCTCATATAAGTTCACTAGCAGTAGCACTGGGATCCAAAGCTCCCTTTCCTGGCCTGCTCCTCAGTGTCATGCAAGCCTGCACACCTTTGGGTTGAAAGCTCATGTGTGCCTTGCAAGGACAGACACCTGCACTGCTTTACAGCCACTGCTGAGTTTCAACTTCTGTAGGCTGGTGCAGAAATCCAGGCTGGTGCTGGGGGCTCCTAGCCATGACTGGGGATCAGACTGGCTGTATAGCTTGTGGCTATTTCATTTCCCTACAATGCAGTGCTCTCCTTTTTACTTCCATCTCAAGATACTTGATGTTTCTTTCTTGGGGAGCTCATATTGCAGCAGAAGGGGAAGAGTAATAGAATTACATCTCCAATTCACACCAACTGCTTCCCTGAAACCAAAGCTGGCAGGAGACCATGGACATTGCAGTCCAAACTAGAAGTGAACCTCATGTGCAGGACTGGAGATTTCTTTTGTGTGTGGGACTCCCCTTCTGCTGCACTATCTGGCCTGCCTCTGAAAACCTGGGTCTTTCATCCTCAGGGCCATCATCCCTTTCCCCTGAGGGTTCACCACCATTTTCCCGTCTAGAGACATTGCTTTGCCCTTTGCCTTGCCCCTGAAGAGCATCCAGCATGCAAGGCTTAGTGGGCTGACACACAAGAGATCCATCTGGATTAGCTGTGTCCTGTCCTTGGAGAGGATATGTATGGTGACTTCCTGGCACTTACAGTTTTCTTGAATTTTAGGGGAAACAAAGGTACCTTTGAGGGGCAGGTGATTCCTTCTGAATCCAAGGGACCCTGGAAGTGTTTGGGTTCAGGCTGAGCTCTCTGTGCCCACACTGAGATGCCAGCTGACCTCACTGTTCCCAGCCCCCTTCCTCACAATAGCATGGAGGGGAAACAGCGCTTGGGCTCTGGGTCCTGCCTGAGGGAGAAGGTGATAGATAGCTTCAGACAGGTCAAGGGGAAGACCCAAGAACTGTCAGGCAGGCTCTCTTCTCATCTCCTCCTTGGATCTTGCCTTCTCCCTGCCAGGTGTCCTGGGGTGGAGCTCTGAGACAGCAGGTGCTGTCTGGGAGCAGTGCATGTTTGTGTGGTCTGCAGGACTTAGACAAGGGCAGCAGACAGTGCACGAAAGGGGCTGTGCTGCAATCTGGGCAGGCTTGGGTGTCTGCAGAGTGCTCTCTCTTTTGGCAAGGAGGCTGGGAGCAGATTTGTGCTGGTGCATTAAATTGCCATTGTCATTGTGTATGTTACTGCACTTATCACTCCCCTGCAGCACAAATTAGGAGGCGATTCAGCAAAGTACTGGGGTCTGAGTGCTGGAGAATGTGACTGGCGACAGCAGAATAAGAAAGCAGGACTTTCACGTAACACCTTCACCCTCAGAGCATCTTCTCAGCCCTTTCATACTCATGCAGCTCCCCACCCCTCCATCCTTGCGTTATGCTCCTATTGTTTTTCCTGTTCCTTTGTGACTAATTCTGGGTTGGGTGCTCAGGGAGAAGCTGCAGTCACCTCTGTGAATCTGTCCTCTTGCTGCTGAGTTTTTGACAGTAATGAACATGGGAGGAGGGATGGCAGGGGATGATAACTAAGCAGACACCAGGGGTACTGGGCTCCTGGCTCTTTTTTGCAAGCCAGTCTACAGCAGATTGATTGACCTGGAAGCCATTGAGCAAACAGGGAAGTCATGCTCTTCATTAGAGCATTAATTAGCTTCCAGAGGCTCTCCAGGGGCCGCTTCTTAAAGTTTGATTTATTAGGAGCTGTCAAGTTGAAACCATCATGGAGGGGGAGGGTGGAGGCACTCGAAGCTGGCCTTGGAGGAGCTGGAGGTGGCTTCTTACTGAACCTTACTTTAGGAGTGGGGCAAGCCAGAGCTGTGCTCTCCCTGAAGCCTTGCATTCAGGTCCCTCTGCTACGTTTCTGCTCTCCACAGAAAACCAGAGGGTGGCTGTGCTGGGCTAGCAATTGCCAGAGAAACCTAATAAGTGGAGAATGAAGGACTCTTACATCTTTGTCCAAGCTCATCCTTGGCAGCTACAGAGATGCTATTCAGTCTCATGCTCCTCCTTCTCTCTGAAGGCTCACTGAGCAGCCAAACAGTGGATGGTTGTGACTGTGCAGACTGAGAATGCTGGGATAATGAGGAGGGCATGAGGCAGAGGAGAATTGGAAAAGGAGGCTGCTTTATAGTACGCTTAATGCTGGGAGAGGAGGACTGGTTTTCAAGTAATTAATTACCAATACATTTGTAGAGTGCAGTGAGAAGCTTTCTTTAACTCGGATATTACTGTTAATGCCTTTATTCCGTCTCATCTTAGTAATTCTTAGTCATTTCAGTATTTAAGGACTCCCCTAATGGATGGATGTGAAAGGTGCCTTTTCTGCTACAGGTGGCCAATGGAACACTGACCACACTCTCGAATGGAGGCTCAACAAGTGTTTTCAAAGGCCACAGAGTCTCTGCTTTAACCTGACACTTCCTGCTTCTGGCAGCATCCAGCAATAAAGTTAAGCAAGGAAAGTTAATGAACTGGAACCTTCCTTACAGAAAGGAAGTCTGGAAACTGAAGTTTGCTACTTGCTTGATCCCAGAGTGGTTTTGCTCTGTAGAACAGCATGCTCCCCTGCTTTACAGCTTCCTGCTCCATCTGGCAAATGGTTGTACTCCTGCTTGAGTGATGGAGGAGTTCAAGAAGAGCTCAGAAGAGAGGAGCTTGTTCCTCAGCAGCAGTGGCTGTGGCGCAGAGCAGTCTCCTCTTCCTTGTGTGCTTGGGGACTTGCTCCTTTCCCTTCACTGCCAGTGGGGTAAGACCTGCTGTAACTCCTCACAGCTGCTGCTCCTTCCTTCCAGCACACTGAATGCATGAAGTGAAGGAGCTCAGTGTTGCATGACCCAGAGCTGTCCCCTTGCATAGACCTGCATTAATGAGCCCACTGCAGCTATTTTTTTCTTCTGCAGATAGCAGAGGTAGGGTTGAATCTCCTACCTTGTTCCCCATCTAGTCTCCTACTCCTTCCCATTTGCTCTGGGGAGCTCTGTTACCACACTTGCCAGGTTGTCTGGGACAGATTCCCCACTTAGACTTGGTGTCACCTCCTTGGCGCAGTTATTTAGCCCAGGCTAGCACCCCAGGGTGCTTTTTCTCCATGCTTAGCCATCACTCCCTCCTCCAAACTTCCCTGTCCTCCTGGGTGTAAGCAGCAGGGGAGGGAGCTCATGCTGGATGTGCAGCTGCATTCCTGATGCTGTTTGGGGTTGATGACACTGGCCTTGTGGGGTCAGAGCTGCGATTCCACTCTCTCTGCATTTGGGTTTCCTTCTGGGAGCAGTGCTTGCTGGGCTCCTCTGCAGGTTTGCCTGTGAGAGTCTTCTCTTGGGCTGATTGCAGTCAGTTATGTTCAAGGTTTCTCTTGGGATTCCAGCCTGGAAAGTGCACGCAGTGGCGTGACCTGAGAAGTTGAACTTTAAATGGATGAAGCATCTTGGATGCATTTCACAAGGATGAAGAGTATGGGAATGCATTCTTGCACCTAGTGGGACCTTAACCTGACTCAGCCTGCTCTGTGTGTGCCTACTGCTCTTAGTTCAGGCAGTCTTTCTTTTCAGTCCCCCAACAAGACTGACAGTGCCCAGAGACCCAGGCCATATCCAGGATATGGCTCTCTTCAAATTAGCTCTCTCCATGGTTACTTTTCATTGCCAATTCAAAGTACTCTCTGCTTTCTCTCTTTGATATCTCCCGAGCAGTTTTTCACTCCTGTTTGCAGCGTGGATATACAAAACCATGGTGTCAGCCTGTTTGCAGTCTGTGCACATGCACCTTCTTTGATGTTGTCTTGAACAGCTTCTCTCTCTCCACACACTTTAGCTTCTCATCATTCCCTGTTTCTTCTCCTTGGATGAAAATACTCTGCAGTGAGCAGTACTTAGATGGTGTCCAGCTCTAAAGCTTTGTACCTCCTCCTGTCCTTGAAGATTTCAAAAGCACAGTCAGTAGGGGCAGCCCTTGAGGGAGAGGGAGAGGGGTGATGAGCAGCTTTGTAGCCAGTTGTTGACCACACTTTTCCTGTCCCAGTCTCTGCATGGAACCCCAGGCTTCCATGAGGTGAGTGGCCTTGGGGCCAGCAGGCTTAGTGCTGCAGCAGCACAATATTTCTCTTGCTGCATTCTCAGCCCTCCAGTCAGAGCAGTGCCCAGCCCAGGGGTCATTTGCTCTAGCAGTCCATCCCTGTGCATGGGACCTGCACCATTTTTCTGTGTTCTGTATCCTGAGGAATGCTTCTCCTGGCATGAGAAACTGCATGTTCTGACATTGGTCAAAGACTGAATTCCTGGGTTTACTGAACCTGAGGTCTGCTTCCTTACAGCAAAATGGCTCCAAACATGCTGAACCTGTGGCTCAGGGTCTTTTATTTTAACATATGTATGTATACATAGAAGTTTTCTTTCAAGGCCATCTTACTTTGTTAAATAGGTATTTGGGATGCTGCTAAAGCAAATTACTGTAGCTTTCCTTGTCCCAATTAACAGAGAAGCAGGGAGTGCAGATGATGGTGAATCTGTAGCCCATTATGCTGAAATATTGTCCTCACTCCTTAGGAAGTTCAAGAATACAGTTCCTTAAGAAATGATGGCTCATTTCACTTGGTTGTTCTTCCAGCAGTAGTTTTACTCACTAGTTATGGAAGCAGCATCATCCATGAGCATTCAGAGTGCAGGTGTAGCTGATCACTTTGCTGCATAGAAGGAGGTGATCCTCATCCCCAGTGTAGGCTGCTGGCTGCATCATCCTGTCCCATTCCTTTTGCTGGCACAGGTCCAGCTCAGTTTAGTACATCTGCAGAAAAGTAGCCCACTGGAAAGGAACAGTTAAAGGTAAGTGGAGTGAGCTAGGGCTTGGATGGATTCAGCTGGGTCCTTCTTAGGGGACTTCTCTTTGCACGGAGAGCAGCACCTTACACTGGCAGGGCTGGTGGAGGCAGTATCCAAAAGATCTGCTGATCCTGCCTGAGGTCTAAATAAAGAGCTTGCTCTCTGGATGGCAAGAAAATTACATTTCACACCACCCTAAGCAGCTCATCTCTGTCTCCCAGCACTCAGTTTTTCAGCAGGAGCTGCTGAAAATGCCCAAGTCAAACACAGCATGTGTGAAAGTCAGCCATGCGTTACAGGATGCAGTCGTGATCTGAGCGTGCACCTCCACAGCACTGTCGAGTTTTTTTGTGAGGGAAAAAAATATCTCAGGCAATCCAGCCTCCAGCATGGCATGGGAGTTGGTGTGTAGTGCTGCTCTGTGTGTTAAAACTCGCTCTTCAGGTGCATTTAATTACTTTCTTTCCTAAAAATTGATGGAGCATTCCTTTGTTTGAAAATCTTCCTGACGAAGAGATGATTAAATATCTCAGTATGTTATTTTTTCTTTCTTTATCCTCAGTAGCTGTAGCCTGGTACTGAATTTATCTTCCAGTGATCCTATCTCCATATTTTAATTTACAAGTGATCAGTGAGCTGTATATTGTTTTCTGACAGCCGGCACAACTCATGCTGGGAATCTTTTATTCCTCTCTCCCCTCCTTTCTCTCATGCAGAACTTTTGTGTGCATTTCAGGGTTTTGCAGGAAAAGTTTCTGGTTTTTGGTTTGTGAGGCATTTTGCTTTGGGGTACATTTGTTTCTTGCTGTTCTTTACAGTGACGTGGTTTCTATTTCTTGGGGAAAGTTCTGTTTTTCCAGCTGTGGGATCTGTCTTAAGGTCTCTGCCTTAGCCTTGGTTGGACCTGGGAGGCTGTCAGCTTCCCAGCTTTTTCCATCCTTGTATTTTCTGTACGTGCCAGCAAATGTATGTATGGCTTTTAGGCTTTAAAGATCCTTTCTGGGTCACACATGCATTCTTCCCTGAGACCCCACTTGGTTGCCTGCTAGTTGGTAAGCAGCTCCACAGGCTCTGGCATGGCTGGTAATCCCAGGCTGTCCCTAGCCAAGCAGATGCCCTTGTCACTGCCTGCAGTCTTCACATGCAGGGATGGACTTGACCCGCTCCCCCAGTGTTTGGTGGAGCAGAGTGCAGAGTGTCTGCCCTCTGACCGTGCTGTTTTTGGTGAGGGGCAGGGCATGGGGCCGTTTGTAGGTACTTTGGGATGATCAGACTTCTTGGTGCTGGAGCTGGTGGGGTGTGCACATCCACCATAGGGTTTGAGAAGGCGTGCCCGTTCTGCTTTGTCACAGCACCTCTGGCACCGTTTTGAAAGCATCAAATTCCACTCCCCAGGCTGCACAGTGTCCTTGAGTCCTGTGCCTGTGCTTGGGGCTGAGTGCTGGGCAGGGCTGTTGGACGGGTGATGGTCAGCATGGACGTGCACAGCTGCTTAAATACCGGGCTGGTCATGCTGCAACAGCAGCTGTGAGGCTGGGGAGTGTCTGGGCCGCCTGCTGGGCTGTGGACTTTGCAGCAACTTGCTAATCGTGTTGAAATGCAGGTCACTTGGTGGTGTTCAGAGTCACAGCCTCAGCTCTTTTGTCTGACCACATGGGAGGGGGCTGACCCTTCCTCAGGAAACAGGAAAATAACCTTCCCACAGAGCTGCTCTCCCAGTAATTCAGTCATGTCAGCCTGTTTGCAGGCAATAATTCATTGTTATAGGAATGCTACAGTAAAGTGACAAGTTAATAATGGCAGTAATAATGGCAGGCGAAGTCTAATGCTATTTCCCTTTCTGCTGCTTCTGTTGCACCAGCAGCCTCCCATGTTGGCTAATGCAATTTGCAACTTTACTAATCCAGTTTCAGGAGGAATTGTGTTCAGTTAAAAGATAATAGCCAGGGTCAGGAGCTGTGCTACCATGTTCCTGCCTTCTCTGGGGAGGTTGCCCCAGTGCTGGAAGCCTTTGTCTTTACTTTGCTGGGATTTCTGTGCTGTGGTTAAGCTTAATGAGCACAGTCCTCCTGGGAGCATCCTCTTTTTCTTCCGTTCTGCAAATGCCATTCTTCTAACACTTCCTCTCCAAAAGGGCTTGCACATCTTTTCCTTTTGAATGCTGGTTTGCTTCAACTACCCTACTAAAGGTGAGTCACCCAGCTCACACCATGCTGAATTGGTAGGCTGGCACGGCACCTACTTGCATTACTCCATTCAGTCATTAAAGCAGGAGTCTTTGCAGTATCTAGGGGGGTGGAAGAGGCTTCTCAGCCCTGCTTTGTGGAAGGGAGAAGAGCTGGCAGAGGTCTCAATGTTAGTATATGTCAAAGCCTGTGGCAGTAACATGCACACTGGTCTCTAGAATCCCAGGCAAACATCCTCCAGGAGGAATTCTGACGTAGAGTAATTTTCAGGCCCCGGGTGAGGGAAATTGTGAACCACCTCTGAGTTGTGACCACAGACTGAAGAAATGGCTGAGTTTTTGCCAAAGGCCTGGCCAGTGTCCTTCAGGGGCGTGCACTGAGTGTGCTGGGGAGAGACAGGAGTTCTTTGCAGGAAGTCACTGTGGGGCTGCGCTCATTGAAAAGAATCTCTCCTGACTGGCCTGCCAAACCCACTGTATGGTGTTAATCCAGGGCTGGGCTCAGGTTGGGCTGGCCTCGTTTCTGCTCCCCCTGCACACACACCTCACCACAGTGAAATCTTGGTGGAGGCTTTTAAAAGTGGGGCATTCTCCTGAAAAACTTTTTGCAACATTTCATCCGTTCTTTCCCAGCGAAAGTGTTCTCTGGAGGAGCTCTCCCCAGAGAGCAGCAGCCTCCGAAGTGGGACACCGCCTCCCTGCTGTCGTGACAGAGCTTTCTGGGGACTCTCTGGGAGGGTGCTGGCCATCCTCCTGCCCACCCTTCTGTGCCACAGCTGCTGGTTCATGTGGAGCTGGCTCCTTCCCCAGCGGATGGCTCCCTCCTCCTTTGCTGCAGGGATAACGTTCTGGGGTTTTGTTGTGGGGCTGTTTTGGGGAAACGGTATCTTCAGCTGCAATTAAAACTTTGCCATTCCCAGGACTTGGTAATAGTGGCTCCCAGGTGGGATGCAAACTCATGCCTGTTGTGTTTTCTTGCTGCCTGCAAGGCAAAATTATGTAAGGTGTTTGAGATAGAGCATCTTTTTATCACAGCATTTTTAGGTACACATTGCAAACTGCTTTGCTAAAGGTAAGTATTGTAACCCCAGCTTGATGATTAGGAAACAGAGGGGAGGGAGCCAAGAGGCAGCAAGTCAGCAGAAAAACCATGAATCACATCTCTGTCTTTGTCCTCCTCCTCTTAAGACTCTCCCTTCCCCCAAGTATTTGTATAACTGTGCTTACAACATGCTCAGCTTGAGGAGACTGATCGCCTGATTCAGGAGAAAACCCCTATTACGTATCAGCTTGTAGAGGATCTGGCTGTGAGGCAGCCTGCTGTGGTTGTAAGGTGTGTCTGACCTGAGCTCCCAGCTAGAGGTGCAAGCTTTGAGGACCAGAAGCTGCCACAGGCATCTTGAGATAATCATAAAAAACAAAAACTAAGAGTGTTTTAACCATGACTTGTTGCCAGTGTAAATTGAAAGCTTTAATTGCATATGTAGGCCAAATTACAGTACATTAAGGTACAATATCCTCTTTACTGGCACTCTCTAGGGAGCCGAGAGACATTGTGGCAACAGAATTATAGTTTGCAGATGATCTGCACGATAACTTCACCTAGACACAGGCACCTGTTCCTCTCAGAGAGCAGATGTTCGGGAGGCTGTTAAGAGAACATCAGCCTCTTGACAGTGCAGCAGAAAATGCCGAGTAACTGTGTCTGTTCACACTGCTGCGCCCACCACTTCTGCTGTCTGACACGGGGCCAGGGCAGCCCTGCCCTGCTCTGCTTCACCAAAACCCCAGCCCCTGGGGCACACCAGATCAAGTCTATATTTAAGGGCAAGCCCTTTCCTGGCTCTCTGCCCAGGCAAATCTTCAAGCCAGGAAAGGGAGTTTCTCCCTTGTCAGCAGGGTGAGGTTTCCCTGGCCCGGTGCCTGGGGTGTCAGATTTCTCAAAACCTCACTCATGCACCAACAGCTACAACCATTTCCATGTCATGGCAGCGTCTTTAAACGTGATCCTGGCAAGCTGCACTATGGACAGACTCAGTTTGCACAGGAAGAGGCTTACTATCAAAATGAGAAGAGATGGATGGACTCCTTGGTGTTGTATTGTACTGTTCCCTGGACCACCAACTTCAATATTATCTGTTTTTCCTTTTTTAAATAATTTTTCCCAAATGCAAAATGAGTTTTGTGGATTTGTTTGCGTATCTGTAAACAGTGGCTGATGGTCAGCCCCATGGGGGAGCAGAAGTGTGAGTTACCCCTCAATGATTCCCTTGTCTTAACCAGGATCTCTCCCCTTCATGGACAAGCAAACTAGACTGAGGGTGAAGCTGCCCCAAGGTAACATGTGTGGCACAGCATTTCCAACTTAGCAGTTATCAGCCTGTGGTCCATAAAAGCCTTGAATCATTGCTATAGGATCTGCACACAGTAATAAAGAAGAGATGGGTGCCCATATATTATACAGGAACCGGCACCAGGACGTGGAAGCGTTTACAGAATTGGAAAAGACTGAGAATGTCCAGAATTCTGTGGGAGGGAAACAACCTGCACTTGAATCTTCTGTGCTGTGCCTCCCTTAGAAAAATAATTAATGTTTGATGAAAAGTGCATTGGCAGGGATATCATTACATATCACTGATACCTCTAATCTAGAGGAAATTTCGTGCACAATGTTATGAACCTCTGCAAGAGTGCAGTCTGACAAAAGGAGGATCTGTGATTCCCTGCCAGGGAGTTGCTGCTCCAACTGGTAGCAGCTGCAGAAGTGCTACCTCATCAATATCTTGGGGACGCAACGCAAATGTGGGCAAATTCCTGACTGTGCTGGCTGCAGTGGCTGCCAAGGATGGATTGGAAGGATGGGGTGTGTGTGTGTGAAATTTAAGATCTCATTTTTGCTAGAGTTAATAAGATTGCTTTCTCATTACTCTCAAAAAATATTTCTTCCCAAAGCTTGCATGGAAGCAGGGAAAGCTGCTGAGAGGCAATCTAAGAGTCCTTGGATGACTTCAGGGGTCCATGCTGACATGGACACGGTGACAATTACTGTGATTATAGTCTGGGAACAAGCCCTCACTGCTTCAGTGGAATACATCTGTCATGTACAAGGTGCAGGTCTGTTGCCCCACACAGTAAGATTAGAATTACTCCATATCAGCTGCCTCATTTTCATCTCCTGGAGGTGCCACAGTGTGGGAAAAGCACTGAGACGGGAGCTTGCCTCTCAGCAGTTCTGCTCTGTGTGTACCCTGGCTTTGTCTCTGTGTGTGTGTGTGTGTGTTTCTGTGTTGATATTGAGTAACCCACCACATGCAGCATGTGTATATACTGCATTTTAATAGATATAGGGCTACTGACTTAACATACACAGTTGCTATAGTAACAAAGGTTTCCATAGTAACGGTTGCAGAAAATAATCCGGTTCCAATTAAAAATAAACTGTTTGGAAAGGGGGTTGGGGGAGAAAGGAAACTGCTGAGAACCACCTTCTCCTTTACTGGTTCATCTCCTAGGGACTTGGAAGATTGATTAATGCTCAAAATAACCGTTCTTAACCACTGGTGATCCAAAAAGGTGGGATGAGGGTGGGTGTGGTGGCTAAGGCTGTTGTCCCAAAGTGAAACAAAGGGAAAGGCGTATGTCTGAGGTATGGCAGAAATACAAGAGAGTGATGCTGACTCTTTCCATTAGGTTGAATTTCCTAGGGAGGAAAAACAAGGACAGTTTCCCTCCTTTCCTTCCTCCAGTATCTGCATGCCATACCACAGCCAGTGAGTCTCCATTAGCATACTGATTAAAGCCACGGGCAATCCAGGCTCCAGGGGAATGTCTGATGCAATACCAGGATGCCTATTTCAGATGTGATAGCGCAGAAAGCATTGCTGTGGTGGGAGTTCATCCCATTTGAAGTTGTTTGTGCCCATCCTCTCCCTGGGCACCGTCACTCATCACTTGTGCTGACAGGCATCCAAGGCCCTGGTGCCCAAGGGAAGCTGGAAGCAAAGCATGATGCAAAGCAAGGAACCCGTGCCTTGGTGAGAGAAAAAAAAAGATGTTATTGCTTCCTCACAAACACAGGATGCGTGGGATGTGTTTCCAGGGTATGGATGGGCACAGGTCCCCTGGCAGCCTTCAGTTCTTCATGCCTGTGGGGTCCCACACTTGATGTGATACTTGTACCTATGCACTCTTCAAGTTTTATTTAAGAGATTTGCAGCTTGTCAGCTGCAAAGCAACATGCCCCCTTTCAGACGGGTCCAGCTGTGTGAGGAGAGGTGAAGGAGGACAGGGCCATGGTGACAGAGCTGCTGGGAGGAGTGGTGTGTCCAACTGGGTGGGAGCTGCTCCTCTTCCTCATCTGCAGCCGCCAGGGGCTCCAGGGCACACCGAGCACAAGTGTCACAGGAGGGTGCCTTGTGTCCTCCCCTGTCGACAGGAATGCCTTGGCTCAGGGCTCGGGTGATAAGCACAGCGTTAGCACACACTGCAGCAGAGGCTCTGTCCTGTGATGGTACAGGGAGAGAGGAATTGGGAATCTGTGTGTCTCTCCTTACAGGAACTAGGGCTAATGATTCTGCTGTATCATCTTCAACACTGTGAGACTGCTTAGCTACAGCGGGAGAACTGCACTTGTGCTTGGGAAGTGAAGAGAGGCGATGGGCCTGTGGCTTGTCCTAGGCTGTGCAATTTGTGATGGACTTGGAGCCAGATCTCCTAGCTGTGGGAGCAGAGCTTGCTCCCTGCTGATCCCTTCCAGTCTGCTGCTTTCTCCCTTTCCAGTTGTGCCTTCACTTCCTCCCCTAGCTATTGCGTGTCTGTGGGATACATCTCACTGAGACGGCTGGCATGTGACAGCACTGGGGTCTCAGTTAATTCACTTTCTCAGAAGTGGTTTTCTCTGCAGCTGGTTAACAGCTCCATGTCCTGAGGTACAAGTGATATGATTTCACCATGAGAAAAACCACTGAGTTTGGGTGTAGTCATCTTACTAAGTCTGGTGCCTTCGACCATTATGAATTAAAAAGAGTCTTTTAAAGGTCAAACTGTGAAAAAGCAGCCTCTCTTGGTGAGGGACACTGTGGGAGGATTCAGGAGTAGATAGGGGTTGAAAGGAGAGATTTGGCAGAATATCTAAATGTCTTAAAGGCAAATGGGACCCAAGCAAGAGGGGGACTCTCTGGTCCATTCCAAATCCAGTGAGTTTCTTTGCTGTGTTAATGACCCACCTCTCTTCATCTTTCTCCATTCCCCCCTCACAGTGACCAAGCTGCAGGTAAGCAAGTCGAAGCGGAGCATCACTCTGGTGGAGAACCGGCCCATCCCCCTGAACTGCACAGTGAAATCCCAGACCAGCCCCGACTCCCACTTCGCTGTGCTGTGGTACGTGCACAAGCCCTCAGATGCTGATGGGAAGCTCATCCTGAAGACCACCCACAGTTCGGCCTTCGAGTATGGCACCTACGCAGAGGAGGAGGGGCTGCGGGGCCGGCTGCAGTTCGAGCGCTCCGCCTCGGGCGGGCTCTTCAGCCTGATGGTGCAGCGGGCAGAGGTGCGGGACAGCGGCAGCTACTACTGCCATGTGGAGGAGTGGCTGCTCAGTCCTAACCACGCCTGGTACAAGCTGGCAGAGGAGGTGTCAGGGCGGACCGAGGTTACTGTCAAGCAGCCAGGTGGGGTCCTCTTGGCATTGGCTCCTTTGCACGGCCTGTGAGATTGCCATCCTGTCCTTGCATCCTCATGCCTGCACATCCCTCCGTGGAAAGGAGGGTTTTCCCTCCTTTGATGTGACTCTTGTCCCTCTAGGCTGAGCTTGTGTGCCTTCATGGGGTGTCCCCACATGAAGGTTGTCCATGCCCCATAGTCTGTAGGGCCACTGCATCCAGCCAGGTTTCATCATCCTTGAGAGCATTATGTAGCAAGAGTGTCAACTAGCAACTTACTGAGAGGGAACCCGTGTGCCTGCCTGGGAAAGCATTTTTATGTCTTGCACACAGTTTAATTTTACTCTGTGCCTGTATCCTGGCAGGCGCAGGGAGCCTTGTCTCTTTTTTCCCTTTGCACATGAGATGGGAATAACGTTTAATGAGGTGGGGAGCTGGCTGCCAGGAAAGGAGAAATCTGCTCTGTGGGTGGTTTCCATGGCAGTGGATGACACTGATAAAGGTAAGCTGGTGGAAGAGCTAAATATAGCCCCCACAGGCTGGGGCAAAGGGAGAGGCAGGGAGGCAAGCACTGTCCAGAGCATTGGTACTTCATGAGGAAGCCTGCCTTGTCCTTGCTTGCTCCAGCTGCCTGCATCTGGAAGATAAAATCCCTCAGGCAGGATGGATGCAGTTGGATATCGGGGCTGGAGTAGGCTGCTTAGTGCATTTTCTCTGGATTTGGCTGGCTAGGCACAAGCTCTGTGGACAAGGGTGCAAGAGGGATATTAGATATGGTCCCCAGTGCAGCTTTGTCTGGCCACACATGCAGGAAGTGCAGCAGGCCATGGCTTGTTGTCAGTGTCAGCTCCTCATTTCTGTCTGCAAAGTCCCAAGATGGCTGAGGGGTGGTCAGGGATGGGGGAGCTGTGGCTACCCTCTGGGAAGTACGGTGCTATTTGTTTGCTGCAGCAGCGGTACCAGGGAAGTCCAGACTGGCCCCGGAAAGAATTGTGAAGGATTTAGGAGAGTTGAGTTTGACATGTCACTTCGCATAAAAGAGCTGATTCCAGTCGCCCTCACGTGTATCAATGAAGCTGTAAAAAACATGAAAGAGTAAAACCAGGGACGTTCCCAGGCAGCTAAAGACTGCATGTGATTTTGCCCTCATGCCACTTCTTGTTTTGCAGTGGGGGTTCCCTGTAATTAGCTGTCTGTTCTCCACCTTGCTGGTTTTTTCCTTTTTCCGCAACAGGGGGGCTTACTGCTTAGGGTGTGATCAGGTTACTGCCTCGTCCTAGGAGGAGAACAAGAAAATAATGAGGTGTGATCTCCCCTCATTAGGTCTCTGTGCACTTAGGACTTCCCAGGTCCTGCTGGGAGATTGTGTTTCCAATTCCCTGCACTGAATGGGTCATTCATGAGTTGGGGGCTAGCCTGAGATTTTCAGAAGACCTTAAGAAACACAAGCCTTATTTTCTTGTCCTCCTCTATTTTTTTTGCCCTTTTCTTTCTCCATCATTTTTTTCCTCTACTTCCTTATTTCTTTCATCACACCTAAGGATTGTGGCCATGCAGGAAAAGGCTTGTGGGGACACAAAGGACCCTTGCAGCCCTTGATCACGTGTCATTTCTAATGGGCTTTTCCCATAGATAACCGTCTGCAGGTCAACCAGACCCACAAAAACATCACGGTGCTGGAGAATGAGTGGGTGACCCTGGAGTGCCTGGTGAGCAACCGCACCAGCCCCTTATCCCAGCTGTTGGTGGAGTGGTCCGTGTGGCGGCCGGGGCGTGCTGAGAAGGAAGTGGTGGCCTGGCTGAGCCGGCAGAGCACACTGCACTACGGGGACCCAGCGGTGCTGGGCGACCTGCGGAGCCGGCTGCACCTGGAAAGCCCAGCCCCGGGCCTCTTCCTGCTCTCCATCCAGAACTCCACCGTGCGGGACAGCGGGGCCTACAGCTGCCGCGTAGAGGAGTGGCTGCTCGACCCCAGTGACCGCTGGTACAAGCGGGCAGAGGATCTCTCTGGGCTCATCACCCTCACAGTCAAGCAGCCAGGTGAGTGGGATCTGGTGCCATCTGCCTTGAGCAGCCCTGTGCCCTTTTGGGCAAACACAAGTTGTCATCTGTCTGTCAGTGACAGTGGGTCCAGGCATAGGACCAGGACCACAGGACAGACCATGTTGATTCCTTTTTCCGTGTCTTCTTGATTGCACTCTTGATTTTCTGGAAGAGTGTAGAGTAAGTTCTGCAAATACAACTAGATGGGCTTGGCATTTTGTCACAGTTTTTTCTTCAGCGCTTTTGGTGGATGGGATAAAAATAGGGTAGGCTTCTAATTTTACTTACATTTTGAGAACAGGTTGGAAGAAGCTACCTGTGCTTCCCAGGTGTGTGCCCCAGGGCCAAGATCTTTTCATGAGAAGAGGGCAGTGGAGGCACACTGAATCTTACTGAGCTTGCTGTCAACCAGCACCCCCAGATCCCTTTCTGCCAGGCTGCTCTCTAGCTACTGCTCTCCCAGTTCTTCTTGTGTGTGGTGTTACTTGGACCTAGCTTTAGAATCCAGGCATTTCAACTTGTTAAATTCTATTCCATTCTAGTCCAGCGCTCCAGTCTATCTAGATCACTTTGTACGGCTTCTTGTCCCTCAAGAGAGTCAACAGGACCTCCCAATTTGGTATTGTCAGCAGATTTGCTCATGGTACATTCAACTCCTGTATCCAGATCTTTGATAAATATACTGAACAGCACTGGCCCTGAAACTGAACCCTGAGGAACACCGCTGGTGACCAGCTAGAAGTAGCCACATTCACTGTATCCCTATGAACTTTGCTCTTCAACCATTTCTCCCCCCATCCCACAGTTGGACTGATGGGGAGAGGTTTAGTATGGAAAGGCTTACTGAAATTGAAAAACTGCATCCACTGCCTTCCGTTCATCCACTGAAAGAGCACACGACACAAGTATATTAAATTATTTAACCAGACTCCCCTTTTGTGAAGCCATGTTGGCTGTGTCTGATGACTACGTTGTTCTTTGACTGCCTTTCAGGTAGTACCCAGTATCTTCTCCATAATTTTTCCAGGAACTGAGCTTAGACTAACAGGTTTGTGGTTTCCTGGGTCTTCTTTCATGTTCTTCATGTAAATTTGAATGTATACTGGCCAGCTTCCAAAAAAGCACTTCCCCAGACTCCCAGAGCCCTTGGATGACGTTCAGGAGGCGTCCTGCCTTAACACCTCATGAAGCCCATCAGGCTTCGTGGACTTGTGGACACTCCGTTGATACATCTGATGCCTCACAATTTCAGAGTCTCAAGATGGAGAAATTACTGTTCCTGGACTTGTCATCCTCTGGCTCATGGGACTAGTCAGCCCAAGGTCTATCAGTATTAATAAAGACTGAGGCAAAAAAACCACTGAATGCCTCTGCTTTTTCTTCGTCGTTATTAAATGGTAACTGCCTTCAACAGGTATCAGTTCCACATTTTCTTCAGATATCTTGTTGCTATTAACAGCCTTTTAAAAGTGCTGACACATCACTGACCTGTTTCAACTCTGAGCTTTGACATTTGTGTATTCTCCCTGCAAATATGAACTACAGCTCTGTAATCTTCCTGCAGAGCCTCCCTTACAGAGATCATAAAATTTCTTTCTCTTCCTGAGCTCCACGAGGAGTTGCTGTTCAGCCAACGTTGTTTGACTTAGGACTCAGTGGAGTTGCCTGCTCCTGTGTTCCCAAAAGGTGATTCTTAAGACTGACCAGCACTGATGGACTCCTAAACCCTCAAAAACAGATTCCCAGAGTACTCTGCTAAGTTTTGCCTATTTTAACAACAGATAAGATGCAAAGGCAGTTTACCTTGGAAAATACAGATTCCTTAGTTTTTGGAGCATAGGACTCAAGATTAAATGTCTGTCTTAAAGGCTGTAGGGCAAATGTAGGAGAATTCTGGCTCTGATTGGGGCAATAGAGCTACATGAATTTGGAAGGCTAAATATTATTTATTTATACTATTTATTTATACTATTGATCTATATGCGAGAGCAGAGAAAGCAGCAGCACACAAGCAGGCAAGCAGTCCAGACACCAATCGTCTGTCCAAAACATCCAGAGTACATTGATAAGGCAGAATCCTGTACTAAGCATAGATTGGCTAACCTCTGTAAACATCACTAGGTTATGAAGAATTCTCCCAGCGTTCTCAAAACAATCTTGGGGCCAAAGTGTTTGGCCTGTGTTGTAGGCAACAGGACAGTTGCAAAACAAGTAAGAGTACAGTTTTCCTTCACTGAGTACTTTCCAGCTTCTACAGCAGCCAGTGTCTGCATGTTCTGCAGTGCTTCATGCCTGCCCATTCCAGCAAAATGTCAGCCTCATGACGGTGCAGTAGAGTTGGCCAAAGTGTGAGGTTCTGTAAAGATTTTAGTGGTCATTCCTGGCAGAGATTTGTACTGCGGAGGAGGAGCATTCTCAGGGAACAGCAGAGCTCTTATCTGCCACATCTTTGCTTGGGAAGTTTTGCTGGCCAGAGTGGCTTGAGCAAAGAAACCTCTCCATGTAATCCCTGTGCCGTGCTGGGGTGTCAGTACAGCTCTCCATCCAGTGTGATAATTGCCAGCCCTGATGGAGGCAATAACGAACAGCAGGAAAAATCTCTGAGGCTCCTTTTGAATTGCAGAAGAATTTGGAGTGGGAAGAAGAGAGGGAGTTGGGAGTGTGCTAATTAAAGATTTTTTTTTTCCTAAAAGTGCTTTGTTGTTGTTGTTTGTTTTTGTTTCATAGCAGTCAGTACTTAACAAAATGACTAATCGTGTTTGTGACTCATGTCTCATTAGTGAGGATCTCCAGCCTCATCTGTCAGGGCTATAATCATCAGCAAAGGGGGGGAAAAACCTCTCAGCTCCTTCAGACATCAGTTCTCCTCTTTCTGCTTAACCTGTTGAAGGTGAGAGAGGCCTTGTGTTAGTTTTGACAAGGCATTTCCTTCCCTTCATCCTTTTTACCTCAATAGTCCCCAAAATTTCATGATTTAACTCATTCCTATTTCTGCTCAGGGAGTCTTTGGGAAGATGTGAACTACAATACTCATATTGCTTATGGCCTGAAGAGCTCTGGCCTTAATGAAGGTCTTCCTCATGGGACCATTTAAAAAGTGTTCAGCAGGTGCTCTAATGAGAAGCCCACTGGGCACAGCAGCCCTGTGGCTGACAGAGCTGAGGGACAAAGCAGCCCCCTCCTGCAGAGACACCCAGGGTCTGCAACAAGGGAGGGCTTGCTTAGCTCTCTCTTTGGAAAGGGCTTTTTAATCTTTAAATGAAAGCTTAGATCCAGACTGATTGTGATCCCTGGAGTACGTGCTCTCTGGTAAGATGACTAAACAAACCAAATGTTAATTGCTCTTGAAATCAGCCTTTAATCAACTCATCCTAAGTTATGGCCACTGTGTCTCAGTTAGGCAAAAATACCTCTTTAGCCTTGCAACAAGCACTAGAGAAAAGAAAATGAGAGGAAGACTTTTGGAGCATTCTTGCTGCATCAGTGTTGAGACCATCTCCATGGCAGAACGTCTTACCTAAATGACTTTCCAAGCTGCTGGAAAAGGTCATCTGCTTTTCTGTCATAATGATTTTCAAATCCTTTGAGCACTCTCAAAGAAATAAAAAAGCAGGAGTGCAATAGCTCTGTGCAGCAGTAGGTGCGGAGGAATAGCACACTGCTCCTCAGCACGTGCACCAAACCTTGCTATCCGGACACATAGCATATTTGGATGAACTGCAGCAGCTTTCTCCTCTCATCTCTTAGTTGGGGTGAGGGCAGGCAGGGGTAGGATAGTGCTTGCAGCCTATTTAACCCTGTGCCAAGTGGTGCGTGGTGAGGTGAGGATGCTGTGCTTGCAGGGTTGGCCTCAGAGGTCCCTGTGAGTCTTGGCAGGCTGCATCAAGCTTTGAGTTTTGCTTGGATCATGCCCAGCACCAGAGTCATGACAGTTTCTGCAGAGATAGGTGGTTTTGATGATAGCGCAGCACTCACCTCTTGATTTTTGTCATCTCAGATCCCACTTTGCAAGTGGACACAGCCACCGCCAACCTCACGGTGCAGGAGAAGGAGTCCTTCCCGCTGGACTGCAGCATCCTGTCCCGCTCCAGCCCGGAGTCCCACTTTGCAGTGACGTGGTACAGCCTGCGGGCCAAGGAGACGAGTGACCAGGCAGAGGAGGCGGGGGAGGAGGAGAGGGAAGCAGTGCTAAGTGTGGGCCCTGATGCCATCTTCAGCCCCGAGGCTGATCGCTGGGTGGGCCGCCTGCGCTTCCAGAGGCTCTCAGCGGTGCTTTTCCGGCTGACAGTGCTGCAGGCTGGCGGTGCCGACACGGGCAACTACTCGTGCCGAGTGGAGGAGTGGCTGGCAGATCCCAACGGCATCTGGTACCGGCTGGCCGAGGAGGAGTCGGGGATGGTCGCTGTGCACGTGCAGAATGCAGGTGAGAAGAGGTGATAACTGTCTGGGGCCCTGGCCCTGGCATTCTCTGCATCTTTGGTTCAACCAAGATGAAAAGACCAAGGAGTGAGTGGGACGGGGGCAAGTCTGCGGTGGTGGTACTTTTTCAATCAGCTTAATGGTTCTTGCCAGTTCTTGCTTTGCCTTGAGTATCCACGCTGCACTTAGCTCTGTACTTGGGCTGCTCACCCACAGCATTTACCACCTGGTGTGTCTCCAGTCAGTGAGGATGGACCTTGCCACTCACTGGGATTTAACCCTCCCCTTTGGGGGCAAGTTGGATTTGCTTTGTGCAAGAGCATAGGCTGTGGGACATGAGTCTCCTCACATCAGCCCTTGAAGCTGTTGCATGGTTTAGAGGTCCCAGAGGTAACTGAGCTCATGAGTGTTTTGTGGGCCCTTAAGGGAGAGAAAGATTCTGAGGTGCTGCTGCCTTTGTGTAGCACCACTGAGAGAATACAGGCTTTGCAAGGCTCCTTGCTTTATAAGATATTATAAAATCTCCACCAGAGAGGACTCTATCACACATGAAAGAAATTCTTGGGGGGATAAAGCTGAAACATGCCTTGTTACAACTTCCTTCTGTTCTAACACTGTTATTTTTCCCAGAGCTCCACCTCCTGCTTTGAGATAGTATAATGAGCATCTGGTTTTCTGTGTTACTAAGGAAGTTTGCATGCCCTGATTACAGAGAAACCATGAAATGTGACCACCCTGTGTCTCTTTCCAGGCTCTACGCTGCAGTCTGTCATCTGCTCCAATGACGCCCTCTTCTACTTTGTGTTCTTCTACCCCTTCCCCATCTTTGGCATCTTGATCATCACCATCCTCCTGGTGCGGTTCAAGAGCCGAAACTCCAACAAGAACTCAGAGGGCAAGAATGGGGTTCCCTTGCTGTGGATCAAAGAGCCTCACCTCAACTACTCTCCCACTTGCCTAGAGCCACCAGTCCTCAGCATCCACCCAGGAACCATAGACTAAAGAGGCAGAGACACCCACAGGGATGTACAGAGGGAGAGAAGCAGAAATACACCGGGAACCCTGAGGAACACAGTGGGGTTTGTCGTTCTTGTTTCATTTGTTTCACTGTCTGTGCACCGACACAGTGGCTGAGCTCTGCCCAGCCAGCAGGAGCAGGAAGGTCCAAGGCTTCTTCCAGCAACTGTGGGAACATACCCCCTCACTCCAATGGACAGAGGCACTTGCTGTACATAGTGGATGTTCCTCTCGGACTAATTTGACTCACATCAGTTGCTGTCTTTTGGGCTGTTGCTTTTTTATCCTTTCTTTTTTTGGTCACTCAAAAGAACTGTAGACTTTCCCTACCCTCCACACAGTGTGGAGTTCCCAGGGGGTATTTGGTCCTGGGATGATCTCTTTGGAAGTAAACATATATGTTTTCCAAAACAGACTGTTTTTCCTTCTCAGACTCAGTGCCACAGTGAAGAAGGTCTTTGCCCAAGGTGCACTGAGCTAGCTCCTCTCTCTTCCAAAACAGATGAAGTCAGGTCTGTCCCCAGAGGGGTTCACTGGGCTTTCTGTCAAGAGGTCCATTTCAAAGACTGGCTATAGCCTCTGCATATTCTTGCCTCCATCTTACGTTTTTTCTCAGGAGGGAGCAGTTCACCTTTTGGGAGTGTTCCCAGGTCTTGGAGAGACTGAATATTGAACATGCTTGTGGCTAGGACAAAAGCAGTTTAGTTTGTCTCAAGGAACTGAAGGGGAAAGCCTGAAAGCCCTGACTACGTTGTAGCAAAGAGGGTCCTTGTATGGCCTCACCAGAGTCATGCTCCTCCCTGGTGTCCATGCTGCTGTCTCTGATGAAGCAGATCTCCCCTGTGCTCCAGTCATTTGGGAATGGGAGGCTTAATCCAGTCTCTGAAGGCTTCAACATGACCAAAGCAATGACTCTAGGAAGGAGGGAAGGAGAAGCTCCACATCAGGTTCAGAGTCCCTGGATGGTTCAGCCAAGGAACCCAGTAGCAAACATGCCACATAGTGGGGGACATGCAGTTAACCACCATGTGTCACGAGTTTTCCTGTGGCTGCACTACTCCCCAGTGTGAACCTGGACAAAGCAAGAGGCCTGCAGCACATCAGCACCCCGGGGACTTCCCTGTCCCCTTGGCCAAGAGAAATCTTCCCCCTGCCTGTATGTGCATCTGCGGTTTGTTTCTGAGACGTTAGGAAGAGAATCCATTTCTCCATAAGCTCCCTCTCCTGGCAAAGTCACCTGCTCTTGTAAGAGTCACTGTGGCAGGAAATGCTGTTCTTTCTGTGAAAGATATGGCTCTAATGAACCAAACCAGGGCTCTTGCCATGTGGGGCACCTGACCTCCTGCACCCCCTAATGTCAAGAACCCCTGCCCTGTCCTGTGGAGGAAACTGCCTCCTCCCCCGTAAGCGTTATGTCTGGCGGAAGAAAATGTTTGCCAAAAACGGCCTTTTGTTGTCTTCCTTGATGTCTTCCTGGCAAATCTGGCCATTTCTTTTTTTTGCAGCATGGCTGAAGCCAGCCGGGGGTGGACGGGTGCAGCCACAAGACCCCCACTGCCTCATGTGTGAGAGGTGCCATACCCACAGCCGTTGTCCTCTCCAGAGGGTCAGACTGCTCTTTGGGAGCAGAGGGGACCTCAGCAGATGCTCTGTAGCACTAAGTCAGTTAGACCCTGATGCCTTGACGTTTCAGAGGTGGTGAAGCTTCAGGTAGGAGATCTGCACCATGAAGCCTCGCTCCTGTCTGGGAGAGGACTCGGGTGGCTGCAGATTGTCCCGTACTAAGGTGTTTGAAGTTGGCCACCTCTGCACCTCCACAAGAACAGCACTGGTTTCTTCTGCTGGGAAGTCCCAGTTTCATTCATCCCTCTGTGAAGTCTGCCTCCTCGAGACGTAACTGCTTACTGGCCCCAGCATATGCATAGAATCACATTCCTATATCTGTATGTATCACATACCCACACACTTGCCTTCCCTTTCTGGCTAAGATGTCTGCAAAGAGAAGAGTGGGATGAGAAGTGAACGGAAAAGAAGAATCAAGGTGCAAACAGCTGCAGCCAGCGGGTATTGTTTTCTAACTGTACTATCTCATGTATGTACTGCTCCTGGGCAGGAACTACGACTCACTTCAGCTTTAAGGAAGAAGAGAGAATGAAGTCAGCAGGAGCCATTCTTTCCTGGGAGAGCTCTGTGCTGCACCTGAGCCACGCTCCTCACCATCCCATCTGTCCCAGAGCAGGGCTCGGATGCCTGCCCCATGGCCCTGTCCGCCTGGGTGGATGGGGTCTCTTCCTAGCCCTGCAGTTCCTGCACAGAGCCCAGGCTTTCCTGGAAAGTGGCTCCCACAGTGGTCCCGGAATGTACCTTGGTGGTGACATTTCTCCATTGCTCTGGCAGTGTGTTGTTGCCCAGTCTCAAACTTCTCTCAGTTTTTATAAGGCAGGCTCTACCTGTAATGAGTTTTAACACAAAGCTTTTCAAACCACTCTCTCTGCAGTAATTTTCTGTAACAAATCCAAGAAGAAAGAGAGAGGTCCTGTCCATGCATGATGTGGAAAAATGTTTGGGATTTTTAAAAAAAGAAAAAAGTGGGAAAAAAAAACCCAACAAAAACTTTGTACTATGTTGCACTAAAACATGTTTTATACAACACACCCAAGAGCTGTAGTAAACTGTGTTGAAATTGTGAATCCTATTGCTGCTGGTTTTTGTCAGATCTAGGCCTTTATTATGCCTTTATGTGCACTCACAGCATAAAGGTGTGCTGAGGCCCTCCTCTTGGGAACCCTCTGCTAGCCCTACTCCTTGATGCAATAACTTCTCTCCCTACCATTGACAGGACATCTTCTCTCTCTTGCAGCTGGAGCTTGCAGACACCTGGCCCCTCTGATGTGATACCCCATCCATCCCTCAACCCATGCCAACCTATTCTATAATAGAATATAACATATAACAGAGGTCTGTCAGGTCTTTTTATTGAATGGGATACACTGGTTTTAAAATTGTTCTGAAAACAGTAAAAGTACTTTGCTGTGTCATAGTCCAGATTTGAAGAAAAACATTTTATTAGAATTATGCATATCAAATGTTAAGCAAGTTACCTGTAGTATCCTTGATGAAAGCAGAATATATTTCACTGCAGACGCTAATGTAAAATGCATCCTGTTAATTCTCATTGCCCACTTTTGCCTTCAGTAAGGATTTGGTCAGGAGTCTTGAATTCCCACACTCACTGAAATAGGGAAGTAGCACGATGCATTCTTACCCGTATGGCAGAAGTGGTGTGGAACTGGGTAAAATGCGCTGCTCACACAGCTTTCAGGGCGGGTTTGGGGTTTTTTTCCACATTCATTTGAAACAAAAAATATCCTCTGCTGAAGTAATTTTATAAGAGAGTTCTGTTGTCCCCAGACACAACGGACCGCTTGTGCCCCCTGCTTCCCTCATAGGGGCAGGATGCTGGTTTGGGGCATCCCGAGTGGGGTTGGGTGCCTGTCCTGTTCTGGTGCTGCAGCGTGACCAGCAGGGCTGCACTGGGTGCTCCTGCTGCTCTTGAGGAGCAGACGATGTCCAACAGTCACCTGCAGCACAGGAGGGATGTCTCAGGGAACCACTGTGTGCTCCCATCAAACCACCAGCCCCAAACTAGCACCAGTGTGACCTCCCCACTGAGGGAAGGCAGGTCCGGCTCTGGCTTACATTCACGAGATTCAATCCGGTGGGTTTGCAAACCAAACGGGTCAGTGTGCCTGTGGGGTGCCCTGCCGTCTCCTGCCTAGACGATGCTGTACAAGTCCTTGGCTACCTTCTCCAGGCGGTCCCTGTACTCCAGGTGGGTGTAGAGGGAGGGGGGAACCCCCCGGAAGCCGTGAATGACTCCCCACCAGCTGGCGGCGATGGTAGCCGTGGAGTCGCTGTCGCCCCCGTGGAAGAAGGCGCGGCGGGCCAGCTCCATCCAGGAGTCTCCTGCGCCCAGCAGGGCGTCGTAGGCAATCATGGGCGCGTCGTGCCCGCTGCTGCCTCCCCAGCCACTGTAGCTCAGCGAGGTGTAGAAGGAGTCTCTCTCTTCCACGCCATACTTGGCTGGGAACTTGGGCGACGAGACCCCGTCCGAAATGCCTCTCTCTGCCAGGTATTTTTTCCATTGCTCTTCGAAGTAATTCCTGCCAAACAGGACAGGATGGAGTTGGCTGTAAGTTGTCCCAGGGCAGCAGCACATAGCTGAGTACCATGCAGGTGCCAGCTGAAACTGTGCCATGTGGAAAGCCTGGAGCAAGGGCTCAGCAAAATGGCTGGTGGCTCCCATTTGTCAAAACTAGGGATGTGATTTACAGTAAGAGGCACAGGACATGTTTCAGTGAGTTAGGTTTCCCCTCCCTCCCGCCACATGGGAGCCCAGCACCTGCAGGATTCAAAGGCTCAGACTGAGAACTGAGTCATCCTCCCAAATTCAGAGCAGCTCTACCTCTGTGTGTGCCCCTGCACACAGAAATGCAGTGAATATGCGGTCAGATTTGGTAATAACTTTCAAACTGAGCTCAGCCCTAAGCATGATGCTGTTCCCCAGCCCTGCTTGCCATCTTTCATAAGATCACACTTGCACGAGATGACAAATCTACGTACTTCATACTGGACCCAAAAAAATGGTCACAACCTACACGATCCAAACACGACCTGCTTTTCTTTTCCCCCCAAGTTAAAGTATTCTGAACTGATTTGATCCTATGGCAGGTGTGTGCTGCCCTAGGAGTTTACCGTAATGTGATTACTGAAACTTCAATATGAGCAGAGCTCGCCCTGTCATACGAGGGCTTAAGAAATGGCGGTGCAGGGGGTGCAGCTTACCATTGCTCCATGTTCTCCTTCACAAAGAAGCCAGACTCCTGCACGTAGGCTTTTGCCTCTGGCAGCACCTCCATCAGCCCCTTCCCCCAGGCCACGGGGGGCACGTTGTTCACGGCGTAAGCCGCAAAGAGGGCTGAGGCCAGGGCTCCCAGGTAGCCAGTGGGGTGGTGGTGGGTCATGCGCCCGCTCTCGATGCTGACTTTCACCAGGGTGTCCAGCTGGGTGGGGCGGGAGAAACGCAGCCCGATGCACATGGCGCGCATGGCGGCCCCGCAGCCGCCTGCCCGCGGGCTGAACGGGATCTGCCAGCCGCCTGGCTGCCCTGGATCCAGCTTCATGGTGCTTTCCAGAGTCGTGGCACCTGGAGACAGGAACCGCAGTGCCCAGGAGAAAGAAGAAATACAAACGTCAGCAGGAGATAGCTTGGGAACGGGGGGGAAGACAGGCAGGGCAGTGGGGAAGAAAGCATCATTTTGCATAAGGGATTTGAGCTTCTATTTGAAAGCTTAATTTGTCTGCTCACATACATATCCTGCATCTTCCTCAGCAGACCTGGTAATATTTGTTGGTGAAAATAATTAAAAGGTCTAGAGGGTAGAAAACACTTCACTGCTCATTTACTGACGTGGTTTATATTTACATTTTGTGTTTGCCATAAAACATGTATACTAGTAGATATATACACATATACCTAGATAGATCTCTGTAAACAAAAAGGTTTGTAAGATCTCTGACACAAGGTCAAGTCTAGGTAACTGCTTTTTCACTTCTAAAGGACTTCTAAAGGCAGAGGAGACACAAGCTCCTCAGGAATCTTTCCCATTGCCTCAGTAATGGAAAATGTAGTGACAGAAAATGTTTTCCAGCTCTCCCTTGCTGCATTTTAAGTTTCTCAGAAAGCCTTGAGTGTAGCACCTCTCTCACCCCAACACAATCTGCATAACTGGCTTTACTGTACTCCTCTTCCATAAGCTGAAGACCAGCTGTACTAGGAGAGACCAAAGGTTTGTCCAGCTCACTAGTTCATCTCCAAACACTGCCACTAAAGGGTAACTACAGAAAGACTATAAGAAATGGGGCAAGCCCACCTCATTTTTTTTCTATTTATGCTATTTACTTTTTAATGAAATTACTGTGCTTCTTCAAGTGCTGCTTCTTCAGACTATCACTTGTTAGTCCATCACATCCATAGGAAGTTCCCTGCAGAGCTCTTGGCTTCTGCACTTCCATGTACACGTTAGGCAGGAGGGTTTGGTTTATGGCAGCCTGGTTTTTTACCTGCATTTACAGCACCCTTGTAACTGAAATATCTCCAAATCCATGCATAGATTTAAGACTGGCTTTTGGACACATGCTAAAAACAACAGCTGGCCACTGTCAGGAATGATGTCACATCCTCCTGGGCCAAATGTCTTTAGCTCTACTGGGAGCAGTCACCACCAACCCCTAACTGAAGTGCCTGTGGGTTTGCTTTTAGGATGTCTCAGTGTGGGAACATATTCAGGCCTCTAAATTTCATGTAGTTTACTAATTCAGTGCTGGCTGCCACTGTATCAAAATTTTTGAGAGGGATGTCAGCATAATTTCCAATTTCATTATAACTAACAGAAAATTAAGGCATTTTTCTAAAAGATCTCACCATACCAAGCATTGTACCCAATGACCTGAAACAGGACAGTAAAATGAACCTGTCAAACAAAGACACATTTCCAGAAAGCTGTGACAACTAGTCTGTTTGTATATTCTGGTAAAAGAGAACTTCTTCCAGGAAAGCAAGGGGAGAGGAGAGGGCACAGGGACTAAGGTAGCTTAAAATCAAAATCTGCATAACAAAAGCAAAGATTACTCTTGCTGAAACTTCAAGAAAAAACATTTATCCAGGACATGTCTGGGCAGGTTGAGACCACACACCTCAGTCCTTGATAAAAAGTGAGATTTTCTTGCACTAATTGTAGCTAAAATAAAAATGAAGATGACAAGGCTTTAAATTGAAAGATTGGTTATTTTGCAATACAGTTTGCTTACATCTTTAACTCTGTGCAAATTATTTCAGGAGATGACTACTGATACCTTGCAAGTGGAAAAAATGGTGAAAAACCAGTATGTGACAGCTGAGATGATTTATTATTACAAGTATTATGCCTCCCTTTTAAATAGTTAAAATATTAAAACATTGGAAAGCCAATTTAGGAAAACTAAGCTGGAATCACATCACATCACTTTTTTTAGAAACAGGTTTTTAAAAAAACGTTGTAGGGAGTTTTTGAATCAGGAAATTGTTTTGGAAATCCTTCACATCCTGGTTAGGAATCCTTTGTACTAACAACAGGAAATTAAAAGTAACCTAAGCATAATATTGGTCTAAAGAAAGAAGAAATATAAGGAAAAGTAGTGTGCGAATTAGTGCAACCAGAAAAAGTTTCAAGAACAGCTGGGCTTAATTTTTGGGATTTTAGGCTTTCATTCCACTTACCTAGACTTTAAGAGCACAGACAGTAACAGTTGTATGGCGTTGATCAGTACATATAAAAAAAGGAGAGTTAAAGAAACCACACCGTGGTAAATAATTCCAAAGGGAAAGGATTAGGACCAAAACACAATTTTGAAGCAGAAGGTTTCCTGAAGAAGTGCTGTCGTCCTACCATGAAAAAAAGTATGTCTATGCTTGCGTTGCTTAATTCATTGCCTTTGTAATCTGCAAGGAACAATTAATTTGGGGCTGTGGCACATCACAAATAGCAAGAGAGGATGTAGGGATTAGCTCGTCACTCAATTACTACCCCCAGAGTACTCTCCTGGGGCTGTGTCCCTGAGGGTCCCTGCTGTGGCTGACCTATGACTCAGAACACTGTGGGAATCCCTTTGTTACTCATTCCACTGTGTTCTCAGGTCTGGACTCCCTCGTGAGAGCGAGCCATCAATGTGACTTTCCCTCCACTGTTCTCAGGAAATCTGTGTTGGGCAAGCATTCCAACAACGTTCCTTTCTCAGCCTTCAGGGCTGCAACTCCCTGGTGAGTACTTAGGCCAGAACAGCACCACCATGGGTTATGTTCTCAGTTAAAATCCATTTATTCTGAACTGCCAGAAGAAGTTATTAACTTTTATCATTAGGACTTACCGATATGGCATGGAGACTCAGCTTTTCAGGGAATGGATTATGTATTCCCTTTAGTGAGAATAAAACTAAGAGTTGGGATTTAAACTCTCAAAGCTGAACGCCTTTCCTGTACCTGCAGCAGGAGCAATTCTGATTGCAAGATGTTAAATTGTCTTTGGACCCACTAAACAACGTGTGTTTCCTTTTTTACCTAGATAATCTGACTTTTCCTTGTCACTTCTCTTAATGCCCATAGAAAGTTTGCTTTCAAATTCTTCACTTCCAAATGGGAATTTCTTTTGGGCATATTGCAGCTCATATTGCTCAGTTTAGTCACAGAAGAAATGCTGCAAGTGTCCTATTACCTTTAGGTATTATTTACTAACATTTGAATTTTAGGTTCTTCTCCTTTTCATATTAGGTTTTAGTCACCAAGGTTAGAGAGTGAAAATCCTTCCAGGTGCTGTCTCACTGCCAGCTGTGGTTAGTCCATCTGGCGGGGGGAACTAAACCATGCTGCCTCACCGAAACTGCGGTGAATCTCTTGGAAGTTCGATCTGCCAACTTCAGCCGTCCTGACAAACATCATTACCCCTTCCTAAATATTTTATTAATTAGGGCACTCTAACAACTGGGAATAGAGGTGTTAAAAGATAATTTCGTTCTTTACACAAGGATAGAAGCCCACTGTGAAAAGGTAAGCAGAATAAATTCCTGTTCAGGTTTCCAACCTGATTTATTTTGCAAATGTACAGCGCCGACACACTATGCTCAGTGGCAAGATTTGGCCTTTCCCATGTTTAATGTCAAGACAGAAACTCTTGACATACTCTGGCCACTCCAAATTAGCATGTCTAAGCATACATACAATTTCAACGGATAAACTTTGCACAGGACTGCTGAATTTGAGTGTTTCCTGGATACTTCACGATTCCTGCATTGGTCAAATTACAGGCCCAGCATAAGCAGCTCCAATTTAAATGTAATCCAAGCATCCAGGAGATCCTGGGCCACGAGCACAGAAACAGATGGAATCCTTGTGGAAGAGCTGACTAAGGAGGGCTGGGTGGATTAGGAACCACAGGGATATGTTGTACATGTCTTGGCTAGTGCAGCCCTTCCTGAATACTGCCAGGCCCACTGCTTTAGACAGAAACTCAGCACCCACTGTGTCTCTGCAGAGAAAAGAGAGATGATGGAAGTACAGGGTTCAGAAAAGACAACTGTAGCCTGACTGTCCCATCACAGAAAGCAGGCATGCAGTCTGCCACAAGCAGACTTTGGGTTTAATAAGTGTAATTATTCCAAGCAAGGACTTGGTGTCTTTAAATATATTTTGCATGTAATTTGTTGCATTTATGATGAGAAGTTCTGTATTACTTCTCTCTTAAAATGTGTTACTTTAACACAGGATCTCAGGGTGTTCGTTGCAATAGCTGAATTTTTTATCCACTGAATGTAGGAATCCCAAGTGCAAAAGCCATCACCCTTCCTGAGCTGAGGCTAGGCAAAAACACCTGTCTTGCAAATGTGGGCAAAACAGTGTCTTTTTCATCTGGTTCCAAGAAGCCCAAACCACTTCAGCATGCCTTATTTTCTTCTCTTTCAGTTCAACCTGAAACAGGCAGCAAGTGTGGAACACTTTTGCCTTTACATGAAGTACAGCTAACACTCAAAACAGCCAAAAGCAGAGCCGGGGCCAACCCCAGCTCCAAGCTGCAGGAGACACGTAAGCAACAGAGAGTATGATGGAGGGGGTTACCTGGAGCTCTGCCCTCCATGTCATTCATGCACTCCTTGTAGTTCCTTGCAAGCAGAGAGTAGAGATGTGGTAAACTTGGGTTTTTCCCAGCAGCTACCAGGGCTTCAGCCGTGGCCAAGTGCATCACGGTATCATCGCTGACTTTCCAACCTTGGATGCTGAAGTTGCCCAGTCCCCCCATCTCTGCCAGCTCCTTGTGGATGACTCGGCCACTCTGCTGGAACTCCCATCTCCCGTTGTAATATCCCAGTGTGTCACCAACTGCACTCAGCACTATGGATGCCACATAGTTTTCCACCTCCTTAGGACACATTTTTTGTCCCACAGCAACCTCAGTGTAGAAGACACTATGAAAAAGAAAAAAAGAGAAGGAGAATGAGAATTAAGTATTTCCCAGTTCAGTATAGGCCCGTCCTGCTAAGCTCCAGCAGGCAGGATACCCCGCCTGGCACATGAGTCTCACTCGGAGGTATTTCTTTACAGCACATGGACCCTGTGAACCTACAGTGGGCAAGAGTGTGGCAGCTCCTGGGCACCCCAGCCCTGGGCCAGGGGCACCTGGAGATGTCCTGCTGGGACGCTGGCAGCAGCCCAGGATAACGCTGCATATCATACCTGACTCAAAGACCAAGGGCAAGACTGCTGAACCATGAGTAGGATATGTGACCACAACAATGTTCTCTGCCTTTCTGAGTGCGTGAGCAAGCTCAGATCAGCACCCAGCACCTTTTGTACCCTGGGGTAAGGTAAGGCTGGCCCCCAGGGGTACCAAAGTAAGGGCTACGAGGTGAGGTTTAGCTGACCAGCTCAGCTTAGGCAGGGCCAAGGCCATGACGGTGATACCTGGCCCTGCTCCTCGGGCAGGCTTCAACAGCGAGTGCTCACACAGGCAGCGCTCCCAGCCCGCGGGTACTTCAGCCATGAAATATCAACCACGCCCTCCCCGAAAAACCCTCCCCAACTCAGGGCTTGTTTCTCCTTTTCGCTTGCGAGAGGAGGAGGCGGCGAAGGCAGGCAGGCAGGCAGGCCGGCCCGTCCGGCCCCGCGGGTACTTACGCAGCGAGCCGACCGATCGCCGCCAGCCCGGCCAGCAC
>VWZN01005134.1:151310-198641 GCA_013396955.1 Regulus satrapa
CCGCTCCCAGCAGCCTGCGAGGAGCCCACGGGAACCCGCCCCGGGCCATGGGGCGCGGTTCGGCCTTCGCAGCCCTGGGCCCGGCCCCTTTAACCCGTCCCGGGCCGCTCCCCTCGGCCTGTCCCTCCGCAGCCTCCCGGGGCGGTGTCAGCGGGCACGGCTCCTCCTCGGCAGCCCCNAAAAAAAAAAAAAAACCAAAAAAAAAACCACAACAAAAAAACCACCAGCCCAGAGAGCATTTCCCTTGGATGAGAAGCCCCTGCCTCCTCCTGGCTGAGGAGGATTCCACTTGGTGTCTGCGCTGGGGACAGATTTTGGGAGGGCTTTCCTCAGCTTTGGGTTATGCTTTGGGTTATATTTCCCCTCCTTGCTGCAGCCTGAGCAGAGCCTCCAGCCTTTTCCAGGAATCTTTGCCCCTGTTCCTGCCCCTCTATAGTACCACAGACTTGCTACTGAATCTGCGGGGGGAAAAAGGAACTCTCTGACGTCTTTTTCAATGTTAGAAAGTCACAGCATTACTTTATTCTGGCCAGGATGTGCCATTATGTCATGTCCACCATACATGGTTCTTTACTAGACTTCTCACCTATTTATACATAAAAAAACCTCCAAAGACATTCACGTTCATTGATCCTAAATTACATAATTCTTAATATTTGATCTCCTGATAGTTATTGATTGCTTCACCTTTGATGCTGATTACCTCATAGTTTGGTTCTCTTGTCTTTTCCCAGACCGCGTGTTTCTGACCCCATCTGGGGTAATGTTCACTATGGCCATTTACTTCCTGAGTATTTTCTGGCAACTCCCAATCTGTAGATGTTGAACTCATCAGACCTCACCTAACCTCTTTGAAAACATGATGTGCAATGCAGTTAAGTGACATCCAAGAGATGTGAGAGAAAAGTTTTGAGGGCTCCTTGCAGACAAACTAAGATAATGATCCAGCAGCAGAGGCCATCAGCAGGAGCTTGCAGAGCAAGGGTGGGAAGAGCAGCTGTCTTCAAGCTCGAAGAAGCTAGGATCCCCAAAGGGATCTCTGTGTGTGAGTCCCATGGGATCTCCACAAGTGGATGAGAAGAGCGTTCTCCATCAGGGAGCACCTCCATCTCCAAGATGTTCTAGAGAAGCAATGCCCTGGCTCAGACTGCGGTGTGGGAGGTGGGCACGATTCTGCCCCTTGGCACAGATGGCCTTGTGATGCTGAGCGCTACAAAGAGTTATACTCGCCATGTTACCAAATGTTTCACCATTCTGGGGGGGGTTTGTTGTGTCTTTCATTAATGAAATGTAGGCTTCTGTGCACTAGTGGCCAGGACATGCCTTCTGGAAAGTACTACGTTGGAGCAGCTTGCTGCCCTGCCCCTGCCATGTGTTGGACACGGTGGTTCTAAGTTTCCAATTCTAAGAATTGGAATTCTTAGAATTGTAGAATTTTCCTTCACATTCTTTTGGAAAAAAAAGGGTAGTTCTTTCTAAGTAAAAAAAAACGTGGTGCCTTTCTAGAAGAGCTCAGGGTTGAGGGCTCCTATGCGAGGGGTCTGTGAAGGGTAGCACTGCAGCGCTGGAGCTACAAACTGGTTGACACCGTGCAGGACATTTCCTCAGAACTACATGAGGCCTTCAGGCCAGGAGTTAGAAAAAAGGTGAACATTAAAAATATATGGTGCACTTAAACATGTCAATGTCCCCATTCTAGACCCTACAGCTGTTCCCAAAATATGACTGCAAAGGCACATCTGGAATTCTCATTTTTCACTTCCCCTATTCATCTTCTCTTTGCCCCTCCAGACTTTCCACAGAATCTTTTTGGTCCCTAAAAATATATTCATTTTGGACCAGTGCCAAACTCTTACCAGTCTCTCATTCTCTTAATAACACCTTTTACTCTGTAACAACAGCAGGCGCTTTTTTTTTTAATTTTTATTTTTGTTTTTATTTTTGAGTGCGAAATATTTCTGGGATTATCCCAGTTCTCAGTTCCCAAGTACATGTCTGTCACTGGCCAGTAAATAACAATGCTGTGTATCAGGGAAATTCCAAGCAGGGGCAGCAAGTGCCATGTGAGGTCTGGGTCTCTGTGGTGAGCCTGGGCAGAGTCCTGGAGGGGCGGTGGTGTGTGACCCTGCCTGCCTGTGTGAGGGAAGCACTTACCCTTGCAGGATGCCCCTGCAGGACCAGAGGTGCCTCTGGGCAAGTGGGTTTCAGGGAATACTCGACTTTGGTCTCTTACTGAAAAAAAACCAGAGTTATTGCAGAAATGTCAGCTTTGTTCTTTCCAGGTTTGTCTTCTTCCACAAACTGTCCAAGAGTGAACCTGACTCACTCTCCGGGACAAAAGGGAAATGGCAGAAAATCAGTGGCATCTCCTCATTGTGGCACCTTCTGGTATACTCATGATGTTTTCAAAAGCCATCTTTAATGCAGAGTTAAAAACAAAAATGTAAAAATTACTACAGAATCTAAATGTTTCAAACAACTATAATTCTGCAGGACAGAAGATAAGCAGGGTAATTGCCTTAACACAGAGGGAGGCACTGCAATGCCAGCTTGGGGCAGCCAGGAAGGTCAGGGACAAGGGAGAATCTCATGGACTGTGATCACCTTTTTCTTGTCCGCATCTATAAAATGAAACTGCAAACTCATTCCTACTGCCTCTTCATCAGGTTCATGACTGACATGTTGGTAAATGGGAGAGTGTGGCCAGGGACCTGCAGAGTACACTCCAAATCCTGCTTTTGAGTCTGGGAACATCAGTGAAGCAATCCCAGAGAGCTCTCCTGGAGCTGATACCTGGCTCCTGTTGTAGATCTGAAGCTCCAGGGCTGACAGGCTGGTTGCTCCTTGCAACCTTGATAAATCAAGTGACATTTTCCTTTTAGACTGTGTGCTGGCACTGTGTTCCCCACTTGCATGGTGGTGGTGTCTGAGGGCCTGCGTTGCTGTCCCTTCAGGTGTTTTCTTTGCAGGAGCTGCTGGCAGTTGAGTCCCTGTCCTCTCAGAGAGTATCAGGGTGGAGGGGAGCCCATCAGAGGTGTGTCCTGCCTGCCAGCAGAGGGGCCCATCAATCCTGCCTTACAAGCACTCTCAACTCACCCTACAGCACCAGCAGGCTAAACTTGGAGGTCCTTGGCACTTGCCAGTGAAAATAAACCCTAATGGAATGTGGTTCTTAGCGATGGGAGGAGAGAAAGTTTTATCATGCTATAGGTTTTGAAACTAATGCTCCTCCTGCATTGTGCAAGCAGCGATGTTGGTAGTGTTAGATGTGCTTTCCACTTTGGGAGCAGGTTTCTCCTTTCTGTGGGAAAAGAGACAGTCTAGGGAACATGGTTGCAATCCACAGGGTAGAAAAGATGTGCCAGGTGCAAGGGAAATGAAGAACAGCTGCAGGAGAAGGATCTAAGTCTTCTGGGACAGAAATCACTGTCCTCCAATGCCAGCCAAAGCTCTGCTGAGGCCTCTGGTTTTGCAAGGATAGAAGTAATGTAAAAATAAGGATGAGAAAGGAACAAGGTTGGTGAGTAAGGGCTTCTCTTTCTTCTGCCAGCAAGTCGCAGGTGTGTTCAAGATGTCTGAGGAAATCATGGGTTGTGTACAGGCACAAGCTAAGATTGAGGGAGGGAGGGAGGGAGGGAGGGTTGTAGGCAGTAGTTGAAATTTAGGAAAGAAGGTTGATTGGAATGATACTCAGAAATTCCTATTAGCTTATTGGAGGGGCTTGTAGTACCAGGACCTGGCATGCTGAAGGATTACTTTCCTCAGCTTGAATGTTTTAAACCGAGTAGGTAAAATTGTAGTTATGATAGGTTAGAAAAAGCCCATGGTGGCTTTGAGTTACTTGACTGGGTTGTTATATTCCATCACAGAGATGTCTTTGATGCTGGGCTGTGACCAGAGCCTTCTTTCTTGTCTTTCTCTTGTGGCTATTTCTTTACCAGCTCCCTCTGTCATACTGCTGTTCTTGGGAATGACACCTGCTTTTGAGCATGTACTGGAAGAACAAAAGGGCATGAGAATTCATGAGAAAGGGCTTAGGAACAGCAAAAAGTTCAACACTTGAAAAGTTACTTCTGCATTTGATTTTTCATTAATTGAATTTCAGAGAATTGGGAAGTGCTGGTTTGTGACGGAAGAGGAACATGTGAGCAACATAGCTGAATGCTCTATTTTACCCACTGGTCTGACAAGGCTTAAAAGTATCTGCCTATGTTTCTTTTCTCCATTGACGTGCTTTGTGTGATGTAATTCAGTGATGACATTGTTCTGATGCATGGAAAAGTCCTCCTGGAAGGAAGAGCAAGGACACTGACAATGGCATCCGCTCTTCCACCTTAACCCTCACCGTGTGCACATACCCAAATTTGCAGGGCAATGAACCCTTTAGAGAGGTGACCAAAGACACTGATGCTGTGGTCAGTCCCCTGGTGTGTTCCCAGGATGAGCCTGGTCCAGCAGAAAGGACAAGCAAGCTCCTGACAGCGATCACCAAGCAAAGAAAGCTGCTAACTGAAATCTTTTGCTCTTAAAACTGAGACAACGCTTGAGATATAGGAGGACATGGTCACTGATCTGCCAGGTATGTGGCTGCACAAAGCTGCAAGACAGTGCAAGAAAATCTCGTTTGGGGAAAAAAATCTAAGCATATTTCATGTGGTGTCAGACCTCATGTTGTTGAAAGTTAAGAAAATAACTCCAAGAGACAGAGAGAGGCACAGGAATAAGGATGCTGCTCTTCTAGGGGATTTAGAATTGCTGTGATCCATACCTCTCCAATGACAGTGGCTCTGCACTGCCTCTGAGCAGTCACTCCTGCTTGGAGCAGAGGAGAAAATCACATTTATGCTTTCATCCTGTATCAAAGACCCCATCCCTGTGCTCTACCCCAACCCCACAACAGCAGGAGCACAGGACAGCTCCTTGTTTGACATGGATGTGACAAGAGCATGAGCCAAGGGCTCCAGCTTTGTGTCAGCACAGACACTTGCTGGGTGTGGGAAATGTTGGTCTCCAGTCTGTCAGCACCACTGTTGCACGGGAGTAGCTGGGGAGCTGTAAGAGGCAGAGGAGTGTGAGATCTTTTTGCATGCCGTTCACGCTGTTCAGTCACCTGCTTGCACTGGGACCAGCGCTTGGAAAGTGAAATGTTGCTTATCCTGTCCTAAGTCCTCAGAGCATAGCCTTCTTATTTTCTTTCACTGAGCATCCCTGACATGCCAGCTGATTTGATGTAACCTGCTCATGCGTGGCTCGAGTTGTTTTGGCTGTGATAGTAAAACCTGCAAGGCCACACTTGGGCTGACATTACTGTGTCCAGCCATAAACAAGGCTGGGTACGAGGAACGGCTCAGAGCCTTGGGCTGTGGGCAGATGGAAGCAAACCAGAAGAGCTGCTTGCACTGCTGGCTGAAAAGGCTGTGGGTGGTGGTGAGGAGAAATGAGGGACAACGTCATTGCCCTGTTCAGGAACTGCCATGTGAAAACACAGTCCAGTGGTGAGACTTTCTACCAGTAGCAAAGGTCATTGCTGTCATTAAGAAACTGAGGCTAGAGAGCTGTGTAAGCTGGCATCCCCATACAGCCAACTAGCCTGACCTCAGTAAATGGGAAATGAGATCAAGTGCAAAATGAGTTTACCAAGGTTATCTCATGCCTGGCTATCTTAGTAGGTTTATTTTTATAAGATAATTGACTATGCAGACAGTGGACTTGAGCAAGGCAGCACTTACACTGCTACAGGCAAAGCCATTAAGCTGGAGACCTGGGGGATTAATGTGAGCATTGTAAGGATTTACCTAAAGAAAGGATGTCAGGAGGTTGTGCCTCAAGGGAAGTGAGCTGGGTGGAAAGGGGTTATTAATGATGCTCCTCAAAGAGATCTTGTTTACCCAACATGAAAACAAACTGTAATCAGATTTGGTCAGACTTGAAGGGCTAAGTCACTGCAAAGACTTCTTAGGCTACAGGAAGAGAAGAACTGATGGCACCAAGGGCGGAAATGTGGGAAATAGGGTAAAAAGCAGCAGCACAAAGGACAAGCTTGCATATTCAGACAGTAGCTATAACATGTTTTGCTCCCAGCTTGTCCTCTGCCATTTGAAAAATACAGAGTAAGCAGAGTTTCATTGAGGATGAGTTCTCACCATAGTGTAACCAAGAACAAGAGGAAGGTGAGCACATCTGCTAAAGAAGCCAAACACAGCAGCTGTGCTGTGGCACTGCTTTGTCTCTCCTGGCAGCTTTTCATGAGCACATTTAGATCTCGGGCCTCCCCTCAGTCTTTACCCTAAGTGGAAGACAAGATACATTGATGGAAGATCTCTGTTCTCCAGACAGCCTCACCTGAGCCTCACAGTTAGGGGTGTGACCTCTGAAGAAAGGCAGATTCTAGTCAAAGGCATCCATACCTAGCAGCCTGAGGATTTCCAACTTAAAAATTGTGATACCCATTTAAAAGGGGAAACCCACAGCTCACACTTTCAGAAAATTACTCTCTTTTGTGTTCAAATGGAAAAGAAACAAACCAAAGCTAGCCACCACATGTAGGTTTGAGGTTATGAATGTTTTCAGGTTTGGTTCTTGTTTTAGGTTTTGGGGGCTTTTGCTTTTGTTTGTTTTCTCCTGAACTCCCCCTCCCACTTTCAAATGTCAGCTTGGCAGGTTTCTGGAATTTAGTCCTTCTGAGCTTTGCTTTCTGAAAGCCCTGAGTTTGCCCTTCCCATGTTGCTGTCTGATCTGTGTGTACACTACAGTGAGCTATGTCTGCTAATGCATCAGCAAGGGCAGATACATAGCTGTCTCTAAGAAAGCAAATTTGCCAAGAAATGTTGTGTTTGGCAAGAAAACTGCTCCAGCATGAAGAGTGGCCAGTCTGTGGGTTGCCAGCACAAAACCTTGCTGCAGATGGAGGTTTTGGAGGTTTTCTGTACAGCTCAGTCTCCTGAGCACATGCAAAATGAAACCAGCTAATGTGTGTTTCCTAACACACATATGGGCGTAATTTTTCAAAGGGCTGGAAAAAGCAGGAGCCTTGACAGTGCTCTTCTGACCACTGAATTTCTTCTTTCAAGAGAGACAAGCCAGAGCCCAATAAGGATATTGCAATTACAGCCTCAGCAAAAGGAACAAACCCCTTTATTTTCTTACTGTTGGTAGAAATACACGTTTCTTTTCTTCTTTTTCTTTTTTTGTGGTGGATTTTTTAAATAAATCTGTCTAAACCATATCTGATGTAAAAAAAAAAAAAATCATCCCAGCATGTTACATTTTTTTTAAGTGAAGCCTAACAGAGCCAAAGCAGAGGACAACAATGCCTAGCAGCGCTGATTACAGGTAGTGCTTTCAGCTCTGCTTTTAACAGAGCATATAATTCTGGTTTTTGGGCATGACTTCCATTGAAAACAGCATGGCATTTTATACACATATCTATGTCAGAATGGCATTTACACTTACAAACATGGTGCTTGTTCGTATGGGAAAATTGCAGGTAGGAACTGGGCTGCAAGATAGCAGCATGCTCATTGGTTCTAATTAATTCCTTGATTACATGCTCCTGAGGGCACCAGGGGTGATTTACTTTTCTTCACTCTCAAAGGCAGGAGAGGTTTCAACACAACAATTTGGGTGAAATTATTTATAACCTTTGGAGCTGATTCAATGCCCATTTTTTGTCAATAGTCCTTTCTCTTTTTCTCAGTCCACCGTGTCCTGCTGCTGATGCTGGTTCCAGAAAACCCATGCAACTCACAAAGATGGCCAAGAAAAGCAAATTTGTTGAACCAGATTCCAAGGAGGCATGAAGGATGAATGTTCAGGGGTGAGATTTGTCCCTGCCTCTGATCAACTGTATGGAAGTAATTACTGGGATTTTTGTAAACCGGCATCTTATAAACCAAGCATCATGGGAATCAACTGTGGATTACTAAAATCAAAACCAACATTCTGATGAACAAAATAACACTTATATTTTGTCAGTCCTTAATCATTTTGACAGATTCTTCAAGCTGGCAGGACAAATGCCCAGCAGACCTCACAGAGAAGGCAGATCTACAGTGCTGCTTCTCCAAAATGGTACTTCACAGCTTGATTCATTCCTTTTGCCCGTGCATTTTCATATTCACGTGTCATCATCTTGCCACACAGACTTGAATATTTACTTATTTACTTTACACAGTTTGCACTGTGTCAGTTCCTCATTGTCACCGTGGTTTCGTGATTAGGACAGTGTGAATTTCCATGAATCTCTGCAAAACTTCTAGGACCAAGGTCCTCACATTTTGTCTCTGTGTGATCCAATCTGAAGCCAACTCAAAACCTTACACTTTTTTTCCCCCTGTGAATGCAAGGGTAACACAGGGAAATACAGTCCTGGACAGGAAACAACCCAAAAATCACCTTCCCCTTGATGCAGTCACTTGTGCCAAATAGCAAAATGCCTGATTAGGCAGGCTTTCCAGGGATCCGCCTGTCCTCAGCTGCCCCCTGGCACTGCTGGCACCTGGAGCAGGGAGCACAGGTGCCCTGCCTGCAGGGAGAGGCAGGGCTCCAGCAGCCCTCTGAGGGCAGGGAGTGTGCTCTGAAAAGGCACCCTGCATTTGCATACTTTCATGTAATAGCACAAAGAAAAAAGAAAAAAAAAAAAAAAGGTAGGGACATGATGGTGATGATGAAGTAGTAGTGAGTGATGATAAAAGCCACCTCAGCAACAGAGCTGCCATGCCCTGCCAACCTAAACTGCTTGTGAAAACAGGACAAAGGCTCACAGCCCCATATGAGCCAGCAAAGCCTGCAATGCACCCAGCCCAAACAGTAATTTAAGTCACAGCACAGCCAGAAACAAAGCTTGAGCTGCTGAAATAGTTGGTGGGAGTATTAAAACCATGGAAAAGGGCTGCCGTTCGTGTCCACAGGCCTGTGGCTGGGAGTGGGCTTGCACATGCAAAAATTCCAGAAACAGGACAGGATTTCTCCCAGGTCCAAGCTGCCCCCACCTAGAACTCTGGCTGCCCTTGGAGTGCCAACTGGCTCCTGCAAACTGACATCAAGAAACTGGGGGCGTGAGTTTTCTTTCCCATGGTAAAGGGCTGCGATTTGTGTCCACGGGCCTGTAGCCAATACAAATCAGCCTGTGTTTTCTTCCCAGCCTGGTGCTGCCAAGGATTGTGACTCCTTGGCAAAATCATTGCAGGCAGCCCATCCTGCTTTTGTCAGGAAAACCAGTGTGTTTGCAGCTCTGTCATCACTCACAGGGGTGGAAACCAAAGGAAATTGCATCCTCCTTGATGAGCACCTCTGTTACAAGGGAAGAGCTTGAAGGAACTACCCTGAAGGAAAGGAGTGGATGAGGGCAGCTGGGAGTGCCTGCATGCACAATCCTGTCACTCTTTCCTGCAGGGACTGTGTGAGCACTGTGGTTGCACAAACAGGGATGCCTCACTACAGCAGAGGACCACAGTCTTTACAGTAGTTTGCTGTGAGGTAATTGAGTAAGGTTAATCCCAGATTATTAAGGAATTTCATCAAGAAGCCCCAGTGCAGTAAAAATCAAATATCCACCCACGCAGTAATCAGGTCAAAGTTACACTTACATCAAATGATGTTGGTACATTTTACATTTGCATTGCTGGGATTAATTTCCCACATTTCCCCCCTCTCTGTTTCTCAGTTCAGAAGATTTTCTACATTTTATTGATCACTCCTGACTTACCATGGCACACCAGACATGTTACCTGTGCTTTCAAATGTACCATGTCACCAAAGTACATTATTTGTTCATTTTCCTTTCCTTTCCTTTCCTTTCCTTTCCTTTCCTTTCCTTTCCTTTCCTTTCCTTTCCTTTCCTTTCCTTTCCTTTCCTTTCCTTTCTCTCCCCTTCCTTTCCTTTCCTTTCCTTTCCTTTCCTTTCCTTTCCTTTCCTTTCCTTTCCTTTCCTTTCCTTTCCTTTCCTTTCCTTTCCTTTCCTTTCCTTTCCTTTCCTTTCCTTTCCTTTCCTTTCCTTTCCTTTCCTTTCCTTTCCTTTCCTTTCCTTTCCTTTCCTTTCCTTTCCTTTCCTTTCCTTTCCTTTCCTTTCCTTTCCTTTCCTTTCCTTTCCTTTCCTTTCCTTTCCTTTCCTTTCCTTTCCTTTCCTTTCCTTTCCTTTCCTTTCCTTTCCTTTCCTTTCCTTTCCTTTCCTTTCCTTTCCTTTCCTTTCCTTTCCTTTCCTTTCCTTTCCTTTCCTTTCCTTTCCTTTCCTTTCCTTTCCTTTCCTTTCCTTTCCTTTCCTTTCCTTTCCTTTCCTTTCCTTTCCTTTCCTTTCCTTTCCTTTCCTTTCCTTTCCTTTCCTTTCCTTTCCTTTCCTTTCCTTTCCTTTCCTTTCCTTTCCTTTCCTTTCCTTTCCTTTCCTTTCCTTTCCTTTCCTTTCCTTTCCTTTCCTTTCCCTCCCCTCCCCTTCCCTTCCCATTGTTTTTATCTGTAAACAAGATTATGCTTGTGCTCCAATCTGTGCCAAGACAAAGACTTCTTCAAATCTTGCTTTTTGAGTTTTTTGTGCTTTAAGTTTTCGAGTCTGAAGGTTGGGGAGAGCTAGGGGGAAAAACAAGAAGTCTCTGGAGCTGTAGGAATTTTATTATTGTAATTTTCCTTTGTAAGATGAAAGGGATTTTCTGTAACCTGAAACTGCTGGATTTCCTTCTTACTTCACAAAGTAATTTTATTTTGTTATTGATATTGTGTAGGAGACAATCAGTCTTTGTGTGAAAGGCCTAACTTCTCAGGATGCTGGAACCACTGTGGTAAGACTGCTTTCTGCCCTTCTCTTACAGGCAGAAGCAGGAAAAAGGCAGAAGAAAAAAAAAAAAAAAGCTGTCATATAATTCCACTGAGAAACAGATGAGTATTACCAGCTGAATTCAGTTCATTTTCCACATAACCCTGTAGTCCGTGTACTGGTTTTGGAACCACCAGACGCTGACAGTACAAGAGGAAATGGCTTCAAGTGGTGCCAAGGGAGGTTTAGATTAAATATCAAGAAAAAATTATTCACCAAAAGGGTTATCGAGCCCTGGAACAGCTGCCCAGGGTATGAGTCTTCATCCCTGCAGGTATTTAAAAGACATGTAGACAGTGTGCTTAAGGACATGGTTTAGTGGTGGACTAAATGCAGCAGTGTTGGGTTAACAGTTGGACTAATTCATCTGAAAGGTCTTTTCCAATCTAATTCTATGATTTTTTGGAAAAAAAATCCCAAAAAATGTTATTCTGCTTTGAAATGGGATCATTTCTCTGATAAAGATGCTTTTAGGTCACTTGCAAAATCATTTTTGGTGATACATCTCTGGAAATATATCTCAGGTACTTCCCATCCAACCTGGACATTTTAGTATTAAAAGCATGTGGATGTGCTTTTAGTTCAGATTAACACAGATTGGAATGGCTGCTCACCTTGAAAACAGTGAAAGGTATCCCAGTTCTGTCGGAGGGAATGTGGTTATGAATCCTCAGTAGAGAGTAGGTGCTGTGTTTTTGTTTACCCAGTTCTGACCTTTCTGATATGTCTCAGAGATTTCTCAGTAAAGAAAGGGAGGTCGGGGTTTTATTGTATCTTCTTGACAATCAATAAATGTTCAAAGTAATGATGTTCGACTGCACTGGAATTGCATTTCTGCAGGGGTGGGAAAAGTTGGTGATGTCAGTAGGTCTACAGGAGAACACTAGCAGCAATGTCTTTGAAAAGACTTCCCTTTGAATGCAAAGGATTTCTACCACAAGTGCTGATTACTGAAATTAATTTTCCCTACACAGCACATATGCTGCAAAATTTCACTTTTCTGCTTTTTCCCTAATGGTTTTCTGTGAAATCAATGGAAAAATGTAGTTCAGTAATGCTCTCACATCTTCCTCTTTTCTGCAGTAAATGTTTTTAGCAGAACTTAACCTTAAATCTTAGCTTATCTTCTGCAATACTGCTACCTAGTTAAAGCTGTTTCTGGAGAAGATAGAGGTGAAATGCTGAAGGCCTAATCAAGTGCACAAGTAACCTTATTTCTGTGGGGATTTTGCTGTGAATTGGTGGGCTTATATTATTCTCTGCAGTGCTCAAAAAAGCAGTGTCTTCTGTACTGTGACTACAGTATGTATGGGTCCTTCAGCTTTGTTAACATCCTAAAAATGCATAACACCTCTTCCCTTCAACTGATGGATTCCATTAATCAAGGATATGATACGGGCTTAGGGAAGCTTTAAGTGATGGAAAAATTATGACTTCTTCCTCTGCTCAAAGCAGAACAAAGCACTTGGCTCCTCCTCTCTCTCTGTTAGTTCAGTCTCCTTGCAATCAGAGAGATCTCTGGAGGTACCAAGAACTGTAATACCTAGAAAAATAGAAGGAGTCATGAGTGAGAATAACATCCTTGAGTTCAGCTGTCTATCTAAAATTTAGGCAGATTTATCTGGTCCGGGTTCTTCTGTGTGTAATAAGGAATTGTGGTACTCCCTTACTACAGTCTAGCAGATTATGAGCTTGGTTACTTTCCCTGGGACTACTCATCCAAAAGAAGGGTTAAATCCTGAGGAAGAAATGCAGATGCAAATGTAACAGGCTGGAGTTTCCTTCTAGTTGTAATATGCTAATGGCAGAAATATGTATTTTTTAAAATTTAAAATGAAAGTGAGGTGATAAATTGTACAGCTCTATCAAGGTCGCCATAACCTTGTAACAATAAGGACTCATGATTATACTAGCAGGAGAAAGTATTCCATCTGACTCACAGAGAGGCAGTCCCTGCCTGAGAGCTGGGGCTGTAGCTTAGGGAAGCCACCTATGGTTGGCTGTATTAATGACGTTTTCTCCTTCTCTGAGCACCATGGAAACACTACTACGTAAACACATGGTGCTGCTGTCATCTGCATTTGCAAACCATGCTGGTGGAAAATGCATGGACAGGGTACAAATGTAGAGGATTTAGATCATAGCCCAAGACACAAAATACAGGCACTCAAAACCCTGCAATGGAGAAAGTGCCAGTCTGACTCAATAACAGACTCCTCTCAGCCATTTAATATACAATGATTTTCTCTCTGTGGGAATGTTATAACCTGTATTTGATTTCTCTACATAATGCCATCATTTTAATTATGTCAAAATAAAATTCTGATTTGTAATTCACCCCAGTCCATCTAAACAATCTAATTCAAGCAACCTGTACTGAAGAAAAACTGGAGCAATGTAGCGGTAAATTGTTTCTGATAAAAGAGATGCATTTCATTTAATTCAAAATAATTTAAACCAGCAAACCAGAAATCTGCATTTAAATAAATTATTTTACTCGTTATTGGTATTTGCACTTTGTTTTGCTCTCTTTGAAGGATGTTTTCATTGGTGTGCAACCCTCTTGCTGTGATTATTACATCTGAATAAAACCCCTTACACTGTAACCCCTTGCACTATACCAGGGTGTGGTGTTGGAGATTGTGGGTTTCAAATTCTTTAAAGGAGTTAAGGCATATTCTGTTTGTCATAAGGTTTTATTTGCAGGAAGGCATTCATCTGAAGAGTGAGTTCTAAGATAAAGCAGTCTATAATTAAGTCTTTAAAATCAGCTCTTGTGCTGCGAAGGCTTTGGCAAAGTCTCTGTGCTGTAGGTCTTGAGTGGCAGAGATTTGTCAGGGCCTTGGTCTCTTCTTTTCTTCTGTGGTGTGTAGAAGCAGGATCTCAGGTGCAGGCCAGCAGGGATGCAGAGAATCAAAGAGCGACTTCTGACTCTTCGAAAATGGCCTATTAATTTTTAAATTAACTAGTAGTTTCAAACATGATTCTAAACAAAACTTACTACACTTATCAGAGATTCACCTCTAACATATGAAAAATTATGTTTTTCTTTACACATATTTATGCATATTTTCTATCTACGTGTGTACTTTCTGTCTGTTCCATCTTAAAAATGCAAACAATATTCTACACAAACACTATCTATTTAAAGTAAATGAGTTAATCTTATTTTTCTCTTAAAATGCAAACAATATTTTTGCTTTGTCTTTGTTATATCTTACTACTAAGCTAACAGGACTGTGTAAGGGTTTATCAGGATTTCAAAGGCTTTGCTTTTTCTGAGGCACTTAAAGCTTTTCTTAAAATACTTAAAATATATTTTAGCTGCTTACTTATTTACTCAAAATGATAACTAAAGTGTTTACTTATATTTCTACTTCATATCTATTTGGTTTAATATATCTTAATTTATCCAGAGTGTTTAATTCAATATTTGCTTTTTTCCATTTTCTTGTGGGGTTCTGAGAAACTCATGCTTTTTGAACCCCAAGACCAGGGCTTATTTTATTTCGCAGAAGGTTGTGCAGTATCTGTACAAATCTACATCATTTAGCATGCCTTTATTCCCTCTTATTTACTAAGTGGTTTTGTTTTCTGCCCAGGATTTGCCCTGGACTGGTTTGGTTTGGCTACTTGCACTGGTGACGGCTCTGCCCTTCCAAGCTTCTTAGCAGGGATCATCCATGCCTCTCCCGTGCCCCATCCAGAGCTGGGGCCTTGAGTGAGTGTGTGCTTTCTGGGGAAGGCAGGACCCAATGCTGGGGAGGCAAGTGCTCCCTCCACTTGCACAGGCTGGTGGAAGCTCTCTGGTGACACTGTGACCATCCATCCACATTTGGCCATGCTGTCACATCCCTGTCCAGGTGCTCAGCCATGACATCCATCATGTGCAGCCTAAGCAATCCGTCTTAAATTTTCTTTGGAAAATCCATTTCTTGTTGGATTACATCCTGATGGGCCTGAAATGGCAGTACGGGTATTTTGTTTAATTTCAAACATAATTTTATACAGCTATTCCCAAAGCAGCATCAGGGTTTTGCTTAGTTGCATCTTAACCTCCAAAGCCCCCAGCACTGCCTGACACATTCAGAGGCAGGGTCCTTCGGCCTGACACCCTCCTGGCTGGCGGAACACCAGAGCATCCCCAAGGGATGAAGGGGGCGACGGGGGCGGCGGGCGCTGCGTTCTTACGCACACCCCTGGAAGGAAGCCGTGGGCGGTGTGAGGTGACTTATGAGGCTGAGCAGCCTCCCGGTGCCAAGACTTCCCCCTGCACCCTGACAGAGTGTTTCAGCAGCCTGTGACAACAGCCAGGCACCCATGGCCAGACACTGAGCCTCCTCCCTGTCTCAGGGGTGGCCTCGGTGCTGCTCGATCAGGGAAACAACAGGTACCAAGGGAGGGAAACGGGGCAGGCTGGGCTTGTGCTGGGGATCTTTGGTGGTGGCAGCAGGCAGGAAGGAGAGGGACGCAGTGGAGGGTTCTGTGACTCCTCAGGCTCTGTTCCCCTAACCATGTTCCCCTCTCTCCCAGCCCAGGAGCTACAGCAAGATGATGAACTTGCCCTCCTCTTCACCAGCGCTGGCGTTTAGGACGTGGCTGGGGCTCGGGCTCTTTGTGCTGCTCTGCCTTGGGATAGGTAAGCAGGAGCCAGCATAGGAGTGGGAAGGGGCTGGGCACCACCAGCAGCACCCCATGTGATGGTCAACAGGGAATGGTGGCCCTTTCCAGGCATCACCCCTGATGCCTTCTGCAAAGGCCAAGCCCAGGCCAGGGTTTGGGGCAGCTGGAGCTTCACTGGGGAGTCTTCAGCTCTCAGCTTCCCCGGCCCATTGCACCAGGCTGCTGGCTCACTTAGAGGCATGGTGATCTCCCATCCCAGCCGGGGTGAGAGAAATGAGGGTGGTTTTGGTCAGCTGATGTCTGTGGGGAGCACATGGCGCAGCCCCTTGGACTTCAGCTTCAGTGGCGGGGTGTTTTCTCCAGCTTTTTGGGTGGCTAAAAGTGGGTGCGTGGTGGGAAAGATAGGGGAAGTTGGAAGCTCTGAGTGCTCTGCACCTCCTGGGCAGCTCAGCACAGAGCGGAGTGAGTTCTTTCTCCAACAACACAAATCCTTGTTGCAATCCTGCCTGGGCTGTCCCCTGTCCTTTCCTGAGGACTTGCCACAAAACTCACACGTATCTCACGTCAACAGGCTTGGGATGAGTCTTCTCAGATATGTGAAATGTTAGCCTGGAAATCACACAAAATTAACTTCTGAGCTGGAGTTTGTTGCGGATGCAAAATAAGTTGCGTTTATCAGCATTTTAGTGTTGAGTTGCAGCTAACGATACTCTAGAGCAAGCCTGGGCCGAACTGAGGCTTTCACTAAAAAACCAAGCAATGAAAAATTAGGAGCTTTTCATGCTGCTAATGTGAAACTGGGAGGTAATTTGATGCCAGGTTTCATTTTGAGTTTCAGTCTCAGAATTTTAAGATAAAACTTGGAGAATTTAGCAGTAGGAACCCAGGGCAAAGAGAGTATTCCTCTGACTGCTCTGGAGAATCCTAGCCCCCAGGAAAACACTGACTTTGACTCTCATCCATGGAGAAGAGCTTCCAGAAATCCCTGGATAAACCAGGATCCATAACAGAGTAAGCCAGATAATAGAAATTAGTGTAGTGTGTCACTGGGGTGAGAAACTTAGGTTTTAGGGAGTTCACGTGGAGTCAAGATGGAGGGAACAGGGTGTTGTCTCATAGTGCTTCTTCTTCTTCATGTACTCCAGGTCCTGCAGTGTTGGTAGCACAAAGGTGATTGGGTGAGATCTGTCACGGTTTTAGTTACGTAGGTAGATGAGAAATGGTAATTGGTAAAGAAAGAAAAATAAAATACATTTCTATCATTAATTGGGTAAAAGTGATTATAAAAGGCCATTTTGAACCATTTTGGTGGTGGGTTTCCCTGAGCATTGAAGCCGGTTAGGACGGTGCCAGGTTTTCTGATAATGTATTAATAAACAAGAAGATCGAGACATAACGAGTGTCTGGAGTCTTCTTCCTGACAGAGAACTGAGATAAAAGGGTCTTCCCCAGCTGGGGAGTACCCAAAAGTGCCCAGCACCCAGGGGCCAAATCCCACAAGCAGGGAATGAATTGCAGAGCTCACTTGTAAAGAAAGCAACAACCTCAAATGTTGCTCTGGATCTCTGCTCTTCTGTCTTCCCCTCGCTCCTTCTCCTCCTTCCGTGCTTGCAAAGCATTTGTCAAGCACAAATATATTTTGCTTGCATTTGCATCAGGCAAACAATCTATCATGAGCAGAACTGTTTCTCAGTACTTTAAGAGTTTTTGGTATGTTAATAATGTAATTATAAGCATATGGTAATTCGCCAGTCACGTAGTTTCTCTGAAGAGGATTCTGGTTCCTTGGCTAAAGGATGTATAGCTTGATGCATGCTAATATCCACTACTAGAAAAGGGAGTTTGATAATAGAAAATGAAATGTTTTTCTACTTGTACTTTTGGTGCACAAATTTTAGATGCTTCTCAAGCAAGAGGTCTGTGGAAGTTCCGGTGCCTCAGGAGCAGGGGCTTGGCAGACTGATAAGAGCAGGACAGCTGATACACTCATTTCTTCTCTCTCTGCACTCACACACACGCTGAACCCTTTCTCTCGGATGATCAGCATTCCTATATTAGTGCTCCTTGAAAATACATAGTGCAGTACCCACAAAGGACTGCATTTTAAAAGCTTTACTGGTGCTTGTGAGTGACGCTTTCTCAAGGTTGCCCACAGGGACCACAAGGACCAAGTCCTGACCTTGTTGTAGCAAAACAGTGGAGCCCTGGGCTGATCTGCCATCACCCTGGCAGTGACTTCCCACGCAATACTGAGCAAGTCACCACAGACAGCATTTACAGGGCTGACCCCATGAGGGACTGCTCATGACCACGTGAAGGCACAGTCAGGGCTGGCTTCCAGAGCCTGTGTCCTTGGTTTGGACCAGGTGTCCTGATGCTGGCATACCTCCCTGACGTAGCTGTGCAAAAGTTCACGCAGCATTCTAGGATGGAAACAGGTGCCCTCTCTAAAGCCTGTGTGAAAAAAAGAGTAATAGAGGGATTACATCCCATCAGCCTGGGATGCCAGGCTGAATTTCCACGTTGTAGCAGTGCAAGGCACTAATGGGGGACTTAATTAAAAGGGATTTGAAGGTTGTCTTTCATAGGAACTTCATGTATGTGCAAGCCATGTAGATCGATTTATTTTCCTTTGAATTAAATTTTGCTACTCTGACATTCACCTGAGGCACCCCACTGAAATATTAGTGTAATTTAGAGCTGCTTCTGGGATGTCATCTGCTGCTGGAGACACTGATGTCCTGTTGTCTCAGCAGAAACAAAGTGGCAGAACAGCAGTGGTTACAGCACAAAATTTTATTTATGATCTGCTGGTATCCCCATGGGCTTGCTTTTGTCCTGTCACTGCACCTTCACACCTACCTGCAAATTGTGGGATGTTCTCAGTCTCAGTTTGTTATCCTAGAAAAACATAGTTTGAAATCCCTCAGTATGACCTTTCCCTGCCCTGTGTGCAAACAAAGCATAGGCAATGACTTCAGGGACCCAGCAAGCCCAGCTTTATGTCCATGGAGTATTTTTACACTTCCCTGGAGTCTTTTCTTCCAGCTGGGGAACACTTAGCTCTTGGTTTCTTCCCAGGGGTGAAATTTTTTGAGAAGTTTTGGAGAAAATTCCCTACAGCTTTTATAAGTTACCAGAGAGTTGGAAGGAGGGGGAATATCCACTTCTGTGAGCAAGCACTGGCTCACAAGTGACTCATTCCAGGCCTCCTCTTCCCTTGTGCTACTCCCAGTAAAGAGCTCAAAGTGGAGCTGGGTTTCAGAAAGGGAAAATGAGGACTGAGAAAGATTCCCTGTTTTGTGGCCACCCCTAAATACTGAAGTGTCTAGCAATGAGCTTTAGGTGCTTGGTGTCTAATTTCTGTGCCAGTTCTGGTATGGGTTGTGCTGGGGCAGATTTCATAGGAGAGATGGCAGAAATTTTCTTTATGTACCAGATTTGTCCACTTGATCATTAGGTGCAAATTGAGTTTCTGACTTATTCCTCTTCATGCCTACAGCTGTTGTTTCTTTTTTTTTTTTTTTTTTTTTTTTTTTTTTTTTTTTTGGATGAGTTTCTGTCTCCTGTTTCAGACATATGGAAAAAGAAAATCTTTCAAAAACAAGGGCAATGGATCTAAAGAACTCCTTTTTCTGTCTGTCAGTGTATGCAGAGTGAAACCTGCTGTAAGAGCTTGTCTGGAGAAACAGAAATCCAGATAAAGCCTACTGCTTTTTGCTTATAGAGACTGTTTTACTTCTTCTGTTGAGTGCCTCTTAAATGAAAGAATTCTTTAGAGAAAAAAAAAAACAGAAAATAAACTTAGACAAGCTATGTTTTTACACACAAAATATAGTTAAATGCCAAGTTCATAAGGCTATGGGCCAAATGTTCTTTTTCCTTTTTCCAGTTAGATCAGAATGAACCCAGATAGCTCCAGTGACCTCGTGTTGCTCTGACTGCAATAGCTTTTTTGCATTTCTTGGATCACTGAGGAGTTTGTATCCTTTTTGCCATAAGCATGTTGGACATTCCTGCATTTAAACATGCAAAGTTTGGAATGAACACTTTAACTAATTGTAGTAGATTACCGGCAGAAGATGCCACCATTACACCCTCATCTTTCCTGCTCATCACTGCCTTGATTCTGAGTTCCAAGTGTGGTTTAATAGGGGTAATTAATCTGACATAAGTGACTGTTATTGACATAAATTATGTTATCCCTCTGCCTTTGTTGTGGTGAATTATTTTTTTTCAGTGCCAGTTTGCTTTTACATCTATGCTGTGCACCCTGGAGGCAGACGGATGCAGACAGGAGTCACAGTTGAGGGGTACAAACAGGTAATTGCCACCAAAAATGCAATCCTGCTCCTCTCTGGCTATGTGATCCTCCTCTTATTTGCATATGTCTGATCCCTGGATGATCTACTTCACCTTCCAGCTTGGCAGAAGTTTTCCTTGTTTCTTTTTTAAAAGATGGATATATTGAATCAAACTCAGGAGAGCCCTGCAAGGGGGAACATGTGGGATTGGAAGGGAAAAGGGAGCCAGATCCCCTCTGCTTGCATGGGGAAGGCAGGAGATCAGTGTAAGTTTGTTGTCTGGCTGCATTGCAAGGTTATGCCAGGCTGGGGAAGAATTTCCACATTCAGAGAAGTTCTCATAGAATTATAGAGTTTGTGTTGGAACGGATCTTAAAGCTTATTTTGTTCTAATCTCCCTGCCATGGACACTTCCACTAGACCAGGTAGCTCAGAGTCCTACCAAACTGGCCTTGAACACCTTCAGGGCTGGCGCATCCACAACTTCCCTGGACAACCTGAGCCAGCACCTCACCCCCTGCACAACAAATAATTTCTTCTTAATATCTGATCTAAACCTTCCCTCCTTCAGCTTGAGGGTATTCTCCCTTGTCCTATTGCTACATGCCCTTGTGAAAAGTCCCTCTCCAGCCTTCTTTAAGGCTCCTTTCAAGCACTGGAAGGCTGGTCTAAGGTCTCCCTGTAACCTCTTCTCCAGGCTGAAGGCTTCTCCTTCCTTTTAAACATGTGTTTCCCAGTATAAATGCTGTGCACGTGTGGATGTGGTACCTTCCACGGGGTGGCAAGGCAGGTGTGCTGGATGCAGTGAAGTCTGTTCACTTGGCAGAAGGAGGTCAGTTTTGTTTTAAAATAGATTAGCCTTACATTTAATTGTAGCTGCTCTGTCCCCTTGGAGGGGCATCACCACTGGGAGTCTCAGGAGTTCATTTGAGAATATGTAAATCTTTCCTAACTCCAAAATGCCACAGGCTTGGCTTCTGCTTTTTCACTGTTATGCTTTTAAAATACCATTGGTCCCAGGGCACTCACTCCCTGACTGAAAAGAAAATGCTGACTGATGGCTAATGGTGGCATTCCTACCTATCCTGCACTCAAAGGACATCCACTTTTTGGCGTACTCTAATTTCTAACATATCACATAAAGAGTTGTTAGAAGAGACTACTGAAGGAAGTCTCTCTGTACACCGCTGCTGTCGCCTTAGCAGGTGCCCTGTGGTGTCATTTTAAATGCCTTGCAGACAATGATTTGTTCCCTGTGCCAGAGGAAGATCTTCTGTCAGACACCTGCTCCTAAAAGCCGAGAGAGCCCCTTCCCTGCCCTGCCCTCAGTGCTCAAGGATGGTGCCTCCAGCAGCACCTGCCCAAGCCCCTCATTCCACTCCCTCTGCAGCTTCAGTAGGTTACAGACCCCACTGGATTGCTCTGGTTTCCTGAGTGTCCTCCAGTTAATTACCATTCTCCACGCTCTGCTCTTATCTAGAGCTCTGTAATCTCTCATCCAGCTGTGGGGTGACTGTTGGGGCTGTCTGCAGAGCATCCCTGAGTCAGTGTCTGAGCACAGACCAGTTTTCCTAACAAGATAACGGCTGGCAGGCCTGCAGTGTTGTTACCTGCACTGGCAAGTGTTGCTATGGCTGTGGGCAAGTCTTTTAGTATATATACATTAAAATTTGTAATTTTTCGACTTTGAAGTGGGCTTATGTGAGAGGTATCATACTTGATTTTCCTAGTTACTGGGTACTTTCACCTTCTATCAGTTTCAAGAGAGGACTGGCTGCTTGGGGAGCATGTGAAACACAGATTTAGTAAGCACTGAAGAAAACTGCAGCCTTAAGCAGTGGTGAGGACCTCAATTTCAGAAACCCCTGTAGCACGCATGGCAGTGGTACTGGAGGAATTAGGAAAATTATCTGAGAACATCTTCAGCTGGAAGATAAATTTAGAGGAAGTACAAAGTGATCCTGTCAGCAAGAAACAGAGTCTGCAGGGGAAAAAATTAACACATTTATTTTTGTCTGTCTTTGTGACAAATCTCCTGCACCAGCCCCTCTTACACAAATGCCACATCTAGTTTCTGCTCCTAAACTGGGAAATCGAAAGACTGCTGAGCAAGATGCAGGAATTTAATCTCTAAAGGAACCAAAATATGCAAATCTGAGATTTAGGGGCCCTCCCTGCCCTTTTTTATTCTAGCAGAGTCACATTCCACAGGCTGAGAATGGAGAAAGGGAGAAGGTTCAGAAAGACTCTTCTTTTCCTCCTTTCTCCAAGTCAAAGATGTCCTTCTGTCCCCACGACTATGTGTCCCTGCTGGTTTGCAGAGGACAAAGTGAGCTCTCCATCCTCTCCTCCCTCAGTAGCATCCATGTGGTACACTCTAAAGTGGGGGGAAAGATCTAAGACATGATCTAGTCCCTATCTCCAAGTAATTCTGGTTCCATATCCAGTTCCTTGCTTGGATCTGATCTCCTACCCGGTGCCAAGATGAGGAAATTGCTGGTGCTTTGTGCAGAGTTGAGATTTTACTTATGTACCAAACACAGCAGACTGGACATACCTGGACATCCGACTTGTCCCAGGCTGACTCAGAAAGCAGGAGATTTTAATCTCCACAAGTACCCAAACCTGAGCTGGAGCAAGGGATGTCAACTGGCTGGAGATGCCCCAAGGCCAGTGCTGCAGTGAGCCCCTCTGCCAAAGTATTTCAGATTCCCTTTTGTCTTCTCAGATGCTAATTGCAGATTGCCCTCTGGTTTTCACAGCCATGGCTTCACAGCTTCCAGGATTTCTTCACTAAAGGTGAAGATGTGCTAACACACACAGAAGAAAACAGCATTACAGTGGAATGAAGGCTGCTGATGGAGTGGGACACCAAAACACCCTGGGAGTGTTATAGTTATTGCCAAAACAACAGTATAGAACTGGGCAAACCAGGGTTACTTTTTTGTTTAGGAGGAATGTGGCAGCATAAAAATGGAAAGTGCATGAAACTACGTATGGGGTACCCCAAGGTTACAGCACAGAAGCAGGGATGAACTTCTAGAAAAACCTGTTCAGACCATTTCCCTACCTCAGACCTACCAGGCCATCATCATGCACTAGGATTAATCCTGTCACTTAACCGTGGCAGGCACACTTGGGAAGTGTGTAGCAGGTACAGGGAACTGAGAGGAATCACTACCGAACCATCACTGGTTTTATTTTTTCTTTTCTTCTCCCCTCTCTAACCGCATTTGGGATAAGGGAACTTGACCTGAGCAAAGCATTTGGATTCGCAGCTGCTTTACTTTGTCAAAGCAGCCCAGAGCAACAGCAGGCCCTCGGTTTGTGATGAGAGGTTGGGCTTGGGGTTGTGCAAGGGGAAAGGGCCACTCCTCCTTTTCATGTCTGCCAAGACCTCTCTTTACATGCCTGAACTTGCTGGGGTGGAGTCTGTGAAGAAGGAGCCTCAGAGGCTTGTCAGGCACTCATGCCTGGGTTAATCTACAGTCACAGACTGGTAGAGGACAAGCAGCAGGGCATTATAGAACCCACTTTTCCCTGTTTCATCCCATCTTTCTTAGTGCACGGGGTCTTTACAATGAAACCAGAGAAAGGCAGTGGTTTTACACACTTCTGAACCAGTGTCTCCACACAGAGGTTATCTAGCAGGGTCTTTCTGACATCAATGTGGTCACAGGAGTCACTGATTTCAACATAAGGCACTTCACATACTCCCATGTAGCACAGGACATTTGCTGGCTTCTGGCTCCATGGAAAGCCTGGGGAGAATCTCATTCCTCATTGGTAAAATCACCTGGGATAAAGAAAAGATCAAGGGGGAGTGAGTGTCTAGTCTTTTAAAGATTCAGCTTTTTAAAGTGTCTTGATTTTTGACACATTGACTGTTTTGCTTGGAAATCCCTGTAAAATGCTGCATTGCCCTTAAAGAATAAATCATGCAAGTTTGAGGTGAATGTGCTATTAACAGAAAATGAGGGGTCTGAGCTGCAGAATTACCTGCAGAGTGGGAATCCCAGGTGCATGGTCCTAGGCAAAGTCAGTGATGCCATTAATTTAAAAGTAGAGATACCAGCTGCTGTTGCAAAGATAAATAGGGGACCAGAAGGAAAGAAAGCAAAGCAAGGGTCAGAAGGGCAGAGAAATGGGGAACACAGGAGGAAGAGGAAGGCTTTGGAGCTTCTGTTCACTAGGACTTATCTGGATGTTTCCAACAGTTTGAAGCTATTTCCCCAGAGCATCGCTAGGTCTTTAGCTGCCTTTTGCTGTCAAATGTCTCTGCAAGACTTCTTTGCCAGAGGAAATCTGCTTTCATGTGCTTGTATGGTCAGGATAACAATGCTCTCTGTGGCTGAGGAATTTCTGAGTCAAGGCTTGGGCAAAGAATGCAGGAAATAGGGATACGGGATCAACGGCTCTCCCGACTCTCAGAGGAAACAAGAAGGAACAGTTTTCCTCTATGCTCCTTTCCAGTTAGCCCTGCTGTACGGGGCATCTGCAACACAGGCATAGTTTGGATGAAGCAAGCTTTTCTGTCCAGGGAAGAGAAAGTCAGCCCTTCCATCAGTTCACCATTGCCACATGCCACAGGCTTCCAATGATGGAGTGATGTGTGTGCATAGCAGGAGAGTGGGTGGGCTTCAGAGGGGTGGGAAGAGGAGGGATCTTTTTCTAGAAAAGCCATTAAAAATTATTTCCATGATGAATAACTTCCCTATAGCCTGTCTGCAGAGAGCATTCAGCACAGAAACAGCACAGAACTGGATTTTCATTTTTGCTTTGCAGTTCACCTCTAAAGTGAAAGGGGACTTTTGTAGGGCTGAATGACTCTTCATGGACTTTGGTTCCTTCAGGCTGGCAGCATTCAGGTTGCAGTTTCAAGGGTGCGGAGCCTTTTAAGTGTAGACATGACATCAGCAGGAGTTTCCAGCCCCTGCACATGTACTCTCGAGAAGGTTTTTGTTCTCCTTTTGGTTGCAAAGGAGACTCTGAGGGGCAAGGTAGAGAGAACCCCATGCAACTCCTGATGTCACTCTGACATTTACTGTACACAGTACACTATGTACTGTAAATGCCATAGGTGATATTTACTGTACACCTACTGTTCCCCTATAGCTGCAAAAGAAAATAGGAAATGGTCTTTATAGATCCCAATGTTTGACTGAATATTTGACTGGCCACTCTTTCAAATCTCTCCAATAATAAGAGCTGCAAGTCTCTTGCAACAAGTGAAGATGTGGTCAGTGATAAAAACACACGTACACACAAACACACACAGAGGTACAGGAGGAGGAACTTCAGAATCACAGCCTGAAGTGGGCTGCTTTTAAGGTGAACAGAAGGAAATGCTTTTTCACACAGCATATAATCAAACTGCACAAGTCATTGCCAGAGGATGTTGTGAACGCCAAAAATATATGTGCATTCCTGAAACAGCATTCTTGAAAGGACAAGAACTCTTCATGCAGGGTAGGTCTAGCAGTAGCAATTTAAATGCTGATGTCAAGAAATCTTGAATTGCAGATTGCAAAGGTTGGCAAGACAGGGCAGTTTCTCTCCTGTGTGGAAGAATTAGTTTGTCTCTCATTTTGCTACCAGTTGATGGCTGATAGAGGTCAGTGTGCTGAGCAACTCCTGGTCTGCCTCAGCTTGGTTTCTCAGGATTTGCAATACATTAGAAGGGGAAGTACAGGAAGCAGGGGAGAAATGTTGAAATGTCCCTTTGGAAGACTAGTGGAGTTGGCTGAGTGGAGGGAAACCAGTTAAATAAGAAGTTGCTCATTTAATTACATATTCTATTTTACTCAACTGATATTAAAACATTACGTCGTGTCAGCAGAACCTCCACAGTATTTTTTGTGTGTGTGTGTGATTCCTACAGATTTAATGTCAAGTATGCAAGTGGGACAGGGATGGGTGTGAGGCACGGGAGAGGAGTGAAACTTATTTCACAGAATCACAGAATCATTTAGGTTGGAAAAGACTTTTAAGATCTTTAAGCCCAACCTTTAACTCAGCCCTGCCATGTCCACCAACAAACCATGTCCCTAAGCGCCACATCTAACACGTCTGTTAAATGTTCATTTTCAGGCTTTGTGTCTGGGTTTTACTCCAGTAAGCAGCCTCAAGATCCAGCTACGCCAGGGCACTGGCTGAGCATCTGTTTTGTCTTCCTCCAGCACCGGCAGCTGTGTGGGAGCAAGTCACCAGGCTGTGCCACAGGGGTCTCGTTGTGACAGCGGGGTCTGTGAGTCACCTCAGGGTCTGTGGGTCACTGCTAAGCAAATGAGGCCTGGCAGGCAACCAGCTTGTGGCTGCCTTGTACACCAGCTGGATGTGAATTCCACAGCATCCCGGTCACGGCCTGGGCACTGCACTCTGCCTCTGGACAGCGTGGCTGCAGTTAGGCTGGGACTATCAAGAGGGAGCCAGCATCAGCCAGACTTTTCTGAGGGTGAGGCAGTTCTGAGGCTCAGCTTTGTGCATTGCTCAGCTCACATTCCAGGCAGAGGCTTTGCACATGGGCTCTCCCCTCCACTGATGGGTGATGACACACCACCTGTCAGGATTTTCCTGCTTCCTCTCCCAGGTATGTTTACTGAGATGTCTTCTGCAGGGAAAGAAAAGAGAATATTTTCTGTCCTAAAGACAGCTATTTCCTTGTTTTTCTACTCTCAGTCAGTGGAGTATAACAAATTGATATCCCACTTCCACCACTGGAGATGAGTGTGAAGGCAGCAAGGCCAAGGCAAGCAGGACAGAGAGCAACCTGATCTTCTGGACTAACAAAGCCAGGTGCACATCATCCCCAGGCTTGCAACTCAGGTGGAAGCCCAGCCATCTGCCCTGTGGTGCAGCACAGGGTTGTGTGTCCATGCTGGGTCACCTTTCAGCAGCAGCAGGAGCTCCTTGCTAGGCTGCTCCCTTGGATGTGAGGCCCTATGAGCCTTTACCCACTGGAAAGAGAAAGGAGTGGGAAAGCAATGTGGATCATGGCAGCAGGGTGCTTAGTAGGGGAATTACTGCTCACATGGTCAAAGTTGTATGTAATTTCACCCTGCAAGGGTCTCAACTTGCTGTTGTCAGCACATGGCTGTACTGCAGGTATGGCAGCAGCACAGTCACTGGCCGGGATTTGGGGAACATCTGTGCTGGTTATCATCCCATGAGTGTTCACAAAGATAAATTTGTTCTATCTAGACTAGGCAAAATTGTTCCTTTGCTAAGGCTGATGACAGTGTGGCTCCAACATTTTGTGTATCATTGTAGGGTTGATTCTAGTTTCTGAGATCTTGAAAATTTTGGGGTTTTTTCTTTTACAAAAAAAAAAAAATAACTACCAAAAATCCCCCAGCCACCCTGTACAAATAGTCCTCTGTGTTCCTGGTAGGCATGCAGAGAACCCAGTGGCAAGTGACACGGATTTCCCAAACACTGGGAAAAGGGAAAGCAGAAGAGATAGCAGTTTGTTCATGTGTGTTTCTATCCCTGTTTGTAAAGGGGCCAGCAAAATTTCTGTTCAGGCAAGCAGCTCTCCTGCCTTTGTCTTCAGCGATCCATGCAGCAATCCTTGTGTGCCCAGTGGGTCACGGTCCCGAGTAGAAGTGGAGCGTGATGTACAAAGCAGCGCCCAGGGATGGCTCCCCTCAGTGCAGAGCTGCAGCTGTAAAACAGCTCGGTGGGTGATGAGGGATGTCATCACCTGAGGGGAGGAGCATTCAGAGCCAAAAGGGGTGAGCTTTAGGCAGGAGGTCCTGGCACAAGGCTGTACCATTGACTCACTGACTTTGGTTTGCTCCTCACCTGCAGGCCAAGCACTGGAGAAGAAAATAGTCAAAAGCAAAGTGGGGGAAAAGGTCAGCCTGCCTTGCTGTCATGAAATTCCCAGCTCAGAAAGCCTACGCAAGTACCGGGTCTACTGGCAGAAGAACATTACGGACGTGGTGCTGGCCTACTCCGAGGGGAATATGATCTCCAAGCACAAGCGGTACTGGAACCGGACAGAGATGGACCCCTGGAACCTCACTCTGTGGATCTCCCCCATGGAAATCCTAGACAATGGCTCTTACCAGTGTGTAGTTCAGCGCAACTCCGTCGTCGTGTGTGACGAGTCCGTCATCCTTTATGTGACAGGTAGGTGGATTGCCTCCTGACACTTGAGGCTCTGCAGTGTCAGCTTCTGGGGGTGAAGGACGCTCTTCCAAGCTTATTCATACTGTAGCAGATAGACTTTGATCAGGAAGCCTGAAAGAGTGCTGGAAGGTGTGTTAACTGCTTCCCTTCCAGCAGCCTCCCTTCTTACCTTTCTAAAACTACCCCAGGTACTGAAAGTTTTCCCCCACCCCCAATCCAACCTCCTCCCTTTGATGGTTTCCTCTTGTGAAAAGATCTCTCCTGGGGCCCTCCGCAGGTACCACTGGTGATGGGTGCCTGGGTGCCCCTGCAGTCTTTGGAGCAAAGCAAGACCTAGCCCTTAGTGCCTAGCAAACATTCAAGCTGGAAGAGAAATAGGGTGGCCATAACAGCATCCCAGCCCTGCATGCAAACCCCTGTGGAACTGGCTACACTACAGCTCCACATTTAGGGCTGAATTCATCACGGAGCTTTGAGGCTTTTTACATTAAAGAAACTGAGTTCCTTTGTTCAAAATGAATCTGATTCTTCTCTTAGAGGCCACGAAAAATTCCACTGACATTTTCCACTTCTACCAGTGCTTTTGTGGCAGTTGATCTCAGTTAAAGACAGAGATACTGGTGACATATATAAATATAAGCATGCATTTAAATACCTTTAACAGCAGAGAGTTGCATGAATCTTCCAGACAAGTCAGTGAAAGAACATTCTTCTGGAAGGAGATTTGGCAACAGTAAAAGGACAAACTCCTGAGGTTTGGCCATTTCCTGCTGGCCTGAGAGCATATGTGCAAGGAGACAAATTCAGTGATCTTTCTGGGAACTGGTATGAAAAAAGGGAAGTGTACTGCCAGCACCCTTTTTTAACCATGAGGGTTGAGGAGTTAAGTGCATAAAAACCAAAAAACTATGGATCTCTTTTCCTGTCCACAAATACTCCCGTTTCTTTTCAGCCAGAAGTCCCCTTGCTGTCTTAACAGGCCAGCTGTAATAATTATGGTAATTCTGCTCCCTTTGGTGAAGTGGGATCAAGTTATTGTGGGGATCAGGAAAGGGAAATGCTGGAATCAGGCTGGGATATCTGAAGGGATTTTCCAGGCTGGATGGCAGTGTCATATTGCTCAACAGACAATGGGCCTGGAAGGAAAACTGTCTCTCCTTGCTTGCCATTGGTCAGCCACACAGTGTTGAGCAAGTTTCTTTCAACTGGTTGCTTGGTATCCTAGACCATGGGCAGAAAAAACTTCCCATGACCTATGGGGGAGTCTTGACCATGGGTTTTGGGGGCTGCAAACCTCACTGTGGCCTGAGAGAAGGGTAACCAAATCTCTCTTGCTTCAGCTGACTTCAGCAAGCCCCACATCACGGCAGAAGTATCCACTGATTCTTGCGAGTCGACTGAGATGGTGATAACGTGTTCTTCTCACGGAGGTTTCCCCAAGCCCAAAATCTCTGGAACCCTCAATAACATCTCCATGGAGTGGAATGCCAGCTGGGTGTCCGAGTCCAGCCTCAGCCCCTACAATGTCACTGGAAAACTCGTGCTCAACATCACCAAAGACGTCAACATCACTTGCTCCGTTGAATACAGTGGCTCTGTCAAGTCCACCAGTTTGTTTCTAAGTATGTTCTATCCATGTTTTTTGTAACAAAACCATTTTGTTGAATCCGCAGAGTTGCCTCTCTGAGAATGCAGTAGATTTTGTGCAAGTGTTCATCCAAGGATCCTCCAGTGATCCCACTTGTGAACTACACGCCAAAATATTTTAAAGGCTGGAAGATAGCCGGGATGGGAAGGGAGAGTTACAACAGTGACTGACAAGCAGAGGAGGCTCTGCTGCCCTACTGCAGCTGGGCTGAGAGCTGAACTTCACCCTGTTGTGACCTGGTAATGTCACACTTGGTGGCTCCCTTGGTGGCTGGGGCTGCCACCATCCTGTGCCACTCTGCACCAGCATGGTCTTGCTGCCAGCTGTGACACAGACCTGGTATTTGAATGGAGGGACCAGAGAAACATGTGCGCTTTAAAAGCCACATGCTGCACTTTAAAAGAATTTCCTCTTTTAACAAGCATGTTTGTCCCTGTTTCAGTGAAAGAAACTGTTAGCTGGGGTCTAGACAAAATTCTGCTAACAAATGTAAGATAGGGTTAACTCATATGAAAAGAATTCCATCACTGAGCATGGCTTAGAAGTGATGGCATAATAGATAAGTCTGTGCTTTGAAAAGCTTGAGGCACAAGTGGAAACAGCATGAGGGAAGGCAGCACACTACATTCCAGATGTTTTGCAGCAGAAGGGGATTTGCAAGAAAATTCATAAAACCAAAAGGATTTTTTAAAATGTTGTTACCAAAAAGGTATTCTGAAATGTCTCTGGGTCTGATGTTTTTATTGTAGAGATAAGGGCACCTACAAGGGAAGACAGAGAAGCAGTATTTTTCCTAGGGAATTGTACGTTATACATCAAGGTAGCTTATTCATCTATCTTACTAAAATCCAAGGGGCTTGTGGGGAGAGGTGCCATTCACCTTCAGAACAAATGCCAGGAACTAGTGCTTTATGAATATTGGCTATTGCTGCATGTAGAGCATAATGTCCCTAATGAAGGGAGAATGAGGTTATGAATAGCTCACTATATAGAAAAAGAGAGCAACAAAAACAAACAAAAACCAACCAACAACACACAAAAAAAAAGCCAAAAATACCCCAAACCCACCCAGTAATCAGAGGAGGGTGCAATCAACTCACAGCACAGCCACAACAGCCACAGCAGTCACAGAACCCCCACTTTTTGACTTTTAGAATGTGGAACCACTCCCATTTTGGTATGGTGTAAATGGTCCTCCAAACAAACCTTTCACGAACACTGAGTTACAGACCGAACAGAGCCTCTGGTAAATGTAGAAGGCAACCCCTACAGAGTGAGAGAAGGACTGAACGGCAAATCAGGCTAATTTAAGGAGCAGAATCTTAGGAGCAGAATGATGCTTACCTGTGCCAGATGCAGATGCTGGAAGAACAGAAGGTCTGTGCACATAGGTCTGCCGACCCAGGACATGCAGCAAGTCCTGTCCTGTATACAACATCTATTCTAAAATCCCAGTGATAGGATGGGACTTTACACCATCTCCACTGGTGAAAAGTCAAATGCTCCAAACCCACTGAAACTGATCTCTGCCACAACACTGTTCCTGCCATTCAGAAAAAAGTCTATTCTAGACTGTTAAATACATCATTCTCCTTCACCTGTGAATCGAAATGGAAAAAAAAAAAAAAAAATTGGCATCAATCAGATGAAAGCAGTAAGGAAAACTACAGCATACCTTTGAGAACAGAAATTTTCTGGCTGTGAACTCAAACTTTTTCCACCAAGCCTAGCTCATTTCCCTGAAACAGCTTATGTGCTTTTAAATATTTCCTGTCTCAGTCCTGTTCTGGACAAAGAGCTTTTTACATTCTGTGAATGTGTTAAAAATTTCAGCCCATAGCAAATGTAGGTGAATGGAAGAAATTTAGGTACCAGCTGTGTTTGTTTTTTCATTGAGTAAGTCCATTTTCAGGCTGAATAAGCTTGCGTTAGAATTTGGCCACAACCCCCGAAATTCACATACTTGCTCTTACATGAAAACGCCAATATCCAGTTGAGCCCCTTATTTATGTTTTGCTTCTCGTGTCTCAGGAAAAACAAACGACTGCACTGTTCCTCCTGTGCCTCCACCTTATAATGTCATTACTGCGTCTATTATCATTGTTACCACCTTCATTGTGGCTATCACCCTGGCAGCAAGATACCTCCCAAGGCATGGTAAGTGCAGCTTCCTTTTCAGGAAGGTGTCTCTTAGTGTTGATAGAGTTTCTGTGTAGGATACACATTTATAGAAACTTTACTGTCACACTTACTGTCACCTTCTTCTAATTTTTCTCATTTCTTTTTTTTTTTTTTTTTCCCTTCAGCATCCACTGTCACAAAATTTAAGTCTAGCTCATGATTTTCCTACATTCCATGTGCAGGCAACACTTGAGTTCAGGTTTGAGAGCGAGGAGGTGACAGGGAGTTTTGACAGCAGATGAACATATTTCCAAAATCAGGCATAATGAAGAGGTTCACAAAGGTTCCTTTTGATGTATTAAGATGCTTTAAGATATTTTAAAATGCCAAGAATCTTGGTGATCATGATAGATACAGCTGAGCACTGAGAGTTTCAAAATTGAATCTCTCTCCGCACCCTACTGAATCCTTCAGAAAGTCACTGAGCCAAAGTGACAAAAATACCTAGTTTTTGGGGCAATAGGAAAGACTTCAGCATAGCAATGTCCTACTTTTAGGAGAACACCGACCAGGAGAGTTAGATCTGTATTGTTTGTATGGCCAAAAATGGCACAGGTAAAGTGCCCCATCTTAGGAAGTCCTCAGTAACTCCAGACAAGTCTCCGAGAGTTTTTCAATGGCAAAGGGGACCTCAAATATCTCAGGGTTAGCAGACAGCTGAGTAATTTACTTTTTTTCTCTTCAAAAAAATCCTATCTGTTAGCTGTTGCTCCTAATCATATCTAAGCTGACCTTGCCAGAAAGTTCCTGAAGATCTGGGCAGGCATTTAATAGATTTATGAAAGCAGATAGGATTGAAAGTCAACAGCAGTAGGTGCCTTATCCACGCCCTGTGAAAAGCTTTGCAGAGTAGCCCTGGAAGAATAACAGCAGGCCTTGCAACACGTGAGGATAAATAATATCCATCTGACTTCTGTCAGGTCACTGGGGAAGCCACATCTGGGGACAAGAATCCCACACTGAGGGCTCTGTGCTCAGGCTACTTTCACCATCTGGCTGTGGTATTCCCCATTAGAAAAGGTAATTTTCTGGGCAGCAAGGACTCAGTTCGCTTATAGACACCTGTACATTTGTCATGCTCGTGTCTTCTGATACCTCTACTTCCATTTCAGACAAGTGCATTCCCAAGTCAGACATGTGGAGGTCTCATTACTATTTTTCTTTTCCCCTTCTCATCAACCACACCTCTATAAAAACCAATGTGACCATTGAGTCAAGCTGGGCTAATTTCCTTTTAGTGTTTTATCACGAAGAAAGGAAGCTTCTGGAAGGCAATAACTCTTGGTCACACCTGTGCACCTCCTCATTTTCCATCCCTGTCCCCTTATGACACCATGCCAGTTCTTCTCCCCTGCTGTTCCCTGGGGCTGTGTCAACAGGAAAGTAATAAGCAGGCTGAAACCAAGAAAATCACAGTTGATCACAGCCTGTGCTGCTAGCTGCATGTATAATGAACTTCTAATTATAGGAGAAAATGAACTGGAATTGGAAAATTTGGCTCTCAACAAATATAGGCTGAAAATTAAAAGGTTCCTTACCATTAAATTAGCAAGATCCTGGAGCACTCTGAGATAGCCTTTTATACAGGAACGGAATTGCTTTTAAAGCAGCTGTAAAAAGCATACCCATGTAGTGGAATGCAATCACCTACAAACATGGCTGCATTTACTGGAATTTCCCTTTTAATCCCACTTCCATAATATGCACAGGGAGCTGATTTGCTGAGTCAGGTAGTGCTATTTGGTTCAGCCAATTTTCAGACCAGGCATGGAAGAAACTGTAAAAGAAACTGTAAGAGCTGTAAGAAACTGAAGTCAGAATTTCCACCCAGCTTCCCAGTTTGTGTAGCTGTCCCATTTCAGTGTTGCCGTGCATGGGCACCTGTCTGGGAAGGGAAATATCTGCCCTAACTAAGAGTGCTTCCTGTGGGTGCTGTGGCAGGTCCCCTTTCATGAGCACTTGTGGGAGCTCAGAATAGGTCTGAGAGCACCTCTGTTGTTCTGAGCTATGGAAAGCTGAGTCAGGAGTTGCTAAGAATGGTTTCTGAGCTCAAAAAGCCATGCTTCAAAGAGCTGAAGTATGGGAGGGAAGAATAGAAAGGCAGAGCAAAAGTAAACGGAAGTAAGAGTTCTCAGATGTGTGATTGTTGTGGTGACCAAAACAATCATGTGCTTTGTTGAGGTTCACAACCGCCTACTCTTGAGGAGCTCACAGCCTATTTTACAGTAATGTAAGAATGGAAACACAAAGCACCTAGCTTAGGGTCACCTAAAGAATGTCTTAGGATTCATGTTGCATAATTTGTGCGAACACAATTGCACAAGATTCAACTTCAACTACTAAAATTCAGTCATAGATGGTGAGATAGTAAGGGGATCTGCTTAATCTGAGATCCTCTTAAAGCACTGAAAGAGTTTCTTTGTTTAACACCGGCATTCTTTCACTGGACAGGTAAACTGCAATTAGTGACATGTAACGTCCATGATTTTTTCCCTTCTGACCTTAGCTCAGCATTAGCAACTTGTTTTTGTACCAGTCTGAGGTTCTAGCCCAGTGCCAATGAGAGTAATTTTATCCATATAATGCTATATAGATAATATTTATTTGTGACAGAGCTTCCTATCAGATCAGACTACGACCACAGTCATATACTAACAAGAGATCTTCTCTTTCAGTTTGTTCTCACTGTTGTAAGTGCCAGGATTCGGTGGAAGAGGGCGTGAAAGAATATACAAAGGCACCCACGAGCTCTAAAGGGACAGCTGAAACATCATCTGTATGACCAGATTACATTTGCAGGTAGTTTTCTTCACTATTCTCTTGGCAAAACAGTTTCTCAAACACTATTAAATGTTTGTGCAATGTTAGCTCAAAATACCATGTATCATCCAGCTGTCAGGATCTGCAGTGACATGCCCTGCCATTGCCCCTGTGCTCATTTTATGGGCTTCCCAACTAAAGACAAGGCAGTCTTTTAGTGCCTGTCCTCTTGGGCTCATTTGTGAGTTACTCATCCCTACCTCAGGTGCCACATGTGGCTTCACCCCCTAGAGGTTCTGGCTGTGAGCCATTATGCCTGATCTGATACCTTAGATGGGAACATCACTGATGATAGAAATTGAGGATTGACCAAATGGTGGTAAGGGAGAGGGGAACAAAAGAACAACTCCAGCCTTCCCAGTATAATCAGATATGCCAGTCTACTTCTGAGATATGTCCATTCCCTTCAGCAGCTGGAGGAATGGAGAAGGAAAACTTTCCTCCTTCCAACTTGCCCAGAAAACACTCACATTTTAAAAGGAGTTACTTTCAATAATGGAGCGCTACGAAAGATGGGCCGGGGAAGGCTGGCTTGCCAAGGTTTTATGATTACAGAGGATTATATTTGCTTTGGCTTGAAAGTTCAGCAGTTTTCAGGGCTTCCTTCTCCAAAAAGACACTTAAGTGAAGAGACTTAAGGGAAGATTGGCAGCTAACTGTTCTTATTCACATCATTTTTGCATTTCCTGCTCTCACCGCAGAATGCAGAATTGCCAGGGTAATGCCATAGAGCAATAGCTGTGGGGTCCTGGAAGTCACGAATTTTTCAAACTGGGCACGGTAGAATCTAAAAGTGCAATAGTCTTGAGATTGAAAGGAGGGGAAACTCTCATTTGGGCCACTCGTCTCATTTCCAAACCTGACCACCCACTCATGTTTTCCTCTGGGGAAGGCCCTGTCTGGAACAGATACTAGAGCCTTGGTTTGCATGAATTTTGGGGAATTTTGTGATTGCGAGTACACCTACAGAATAAACCCATTCTCTTTCAATATAAAAGTTTGCCAGGATTTTCCTGTAGGTGGCTGGTGCTTCCCAACTGCAGCGCCTGGGACAGCTGCTGTCTGTGGGCTGGGATGGAAGCTAGGCTTCCTTAGTGGCTGACTGCCACCTCGTGATGCACTGAGCCATGCACTGAGCTGCTTAAATAGGGAAGCACGTTCATTAGTCATCCTCACTCCGTTCCCAAGGTCTTTTCAGGGAGCGCTGGAGCAGGCTGCAGCAACAGCTCCGAGTTAAGGGACCAGGAGCCCTCTTATGAAGAGGGCTCTCACAGGTGATACCTGTTTGTCGGCTCTGCAGCATTACTGGGGTACATTTAAGGTGTGAAAACATAAACAATCTGTGAAAACTTTTCCTCCAGTCCCTCAGGTTCTTCACGCTATGCATCTTGCACTGCAGACTCCACCGTTGGTTGCACAGTGATGCTTGCTGCACGGACCCTTTGGCTCTCTGCAAGGGGGTGGCAGCAAGAGAAAACTGCTCACCATGGCTGACAACACAACCTCCTGTGAATAAATGCAAACCCCCACCCATGCCACAAAAGCTGTGCGGTGGTCTCCTTACGACGAGGTGGCTGGGATTCCAACTGAGAGGACCCTCCATGTTCCTGCAGTGGGGCAGAAGGATGTCACCAGTGGCACATCAGGGCAAGACTTCAGGAAGCTCTGGCTTGATGCTGCTCCTCTGAGAATCAGGGGCCTGCAGAGCCCTAGCAGGGAGCCCATGCCCGCCTACCCTGTCAGTAACATGGAACTGCCCTTTGGGAGATCCCAAATCCTGACATGCAACCTTGTCAGTTTGTGCCTCCATGCTATGAGTGGGAGCAGCTAAAACTTCTTTCGTGTTCAGGCTCACACAACTATCTGCTCTTCCTGCTGGAGGACTTTGGATTTGGACTCAACCATTACAGATACACGAACCTTCTCCCCTAAAGAGGCAATAGTGGACACATTTTTCATGAAAAAAAGACACCTTGGAAGTGAGTCTATGGGCCTCAAGCTTATTTGCAGTGCTGCAAGACTTTTTAGGGAATGATACACACTGACAGCACTCCCAAGAGCTAATTAATATTGCTAATCTACTGCAGTGGCACAAGTTCTCATAACCTTTCTCTCCTGAAAGGACAGCCTTACCAATCCAAGCACTGGGGCACAGCTCCTCCATTCAGTTGCTGTGTGAGGCCTCACAACCTGTGCACACACATGGCCAAGCTTTCATGTGCATTCTTTCCAACCCACACCTGTAAGCCCCACTGGAACTTGTGTGACAGCCAGTGGTGTCCTCGTGTGTATCTACTGTAATCAAATGTAACTCGGGCCTTGCTTCATAAACCAGGGGTCTGTTTCTGTGTGTACATCTGCCATGGGATACTTGTTAGGGAAAGCTCTGCAGATTTTGGCAGCACCTCACAGCAACACGAGGATATTTACTTTGCACTGAACTTACTTTGCTTTCTGCCAGTGTTCTCTCTACCCAGCCAGCTCTAGAAGGAATTTCCCTACAGGATGCTAACGTTGGACAGGACTCATCTGATCTGGGTGACATTCTTGCCTACTGTGTAGGAAAAAAATATTTCTCATTTTGAGGGGAAAGGAGGAAAGTGCCCCAACCCCCAATAAGCTTCCTAAGTAACTCTGCCTGCTAACCTAACTCAACCCTGCCCTTAGTTTGACTGGAATGTTTTTCCCTTTTGCTCTGCAAGCTGTACCCATTCCCTCAATGTTCTATCCGTGTTATCAGGGCAAACTAAAGTCTGAAAGCACGATCCTCTTTTTGGGAGGTGTTGTCACTTGAGCTGCTGATGTTCCTAGGACACAGCAAAGACACATTCCATCCATTTCACTTTTTTTCTAGTTGGTACATACTGAGAAACTGCTGGAGAAAATAGGAGGATTAAAAGTGGTTTATAGAATACTGAGTTCTGAGATTAAGTAAAAAATAAGACAATGCTACCTTTCTACTCCTGCAGACTCACACTGTGCCATCAACTTTTTATTTTTACTGCTTTCCCATTGTACCAAGTATAATGGGAACTTCAGAACATTCTTCAGAGGAGTTTTTGACACAGGAGGTAAGCTGGGGGATAAGAAAACCATTGCACTTGTGTGTTGTGGCTGCAAAGAGAACATAAGTAACAGAAATCGGGGCGTTTTCCAAAAGGAAGCCTGACTCTATTGCAGGACTCGGTGCATGAGCGATGTGTCTCACACTTTTCGGGTTTCCCGTTCTTTCAGCCTATGCTTGTTCCAGCACAAACCACCCAGCTTCTTGCAGGCTGACCCTCTCTTGGCATTCACTTCCAACTTTGCTGATTTCCAACACTGTTCTTCCCTATAAGCACACTGCAATCGCACCTTGCCAGCCACGCCACAGCTCTGCTAGCTGTACCAGCAGGTTTTCCCTCTCACTATCCCATGCTCTCTCTACTTCTGCTCCTGACCAGCCATTGTGCAGCCTCCCAGAGAAGGGTTTGTCTTTTGCACTGTGCCAAACTTTTCTACATCACCACAGACTCCAGCGACACTTCCAGTAACTCCTTCTCAAGGAAACCAAAAATTTCACTGACAGATATGTCTAGCATCAGATTATTTCTATATGCTTGATGGACAGGCTACTTGGTTCATTTTTCATTAAGTACTAATACTCTGGATCGTGTGTTCTACTGCCTTATGCTGTGTTCAGTGAATTGCACACAAATGGTTTCTGTGAGACCTTCTCAGCTTCTTATCTGTGTCATGGTAGTAAGCGAGCTGCTGTTTCCCACTGCTGTTTTGTATATAATGTTGTTTCCTGGGGTTCCTCTTTAATTGTATTAAAAAATAAATGGTAAACTCAGATTCCTTTCTTTAGTAATAAAAGATGTCTGTCTATGCACTGGGTAGAACCTCTGTTACTCACATTAGCCACCATTTCACAGCATCCAGGTAGGCGATGCAGATGTTGACAAGGCTGTACCAGGTACAGCTGGCATCAAGCCACAGCTCTGTCTGCTGTGCTGACAGCAATGACAAAGTGACACTCAGGTAACCCAACTTGTGACTTCCACACCCCTCACATCTGTCAGTTTGCCAGGGGTTAGCTGAGCAGTGTAGCTACAGATCATCCTTCCCCCTCCGAACAGGAAGTTCTCTGCAAAAGCAAAACCCAGTGTAAGGTGTTCCCAGTGTACCCCCTGTACTTGGGTTACCTGCTCTGAAGTGGAGGGTCAATAATTTCAGTGTAGTGCTTTTGCTGGGTGTGGAGGGAGTTGGGGATGTGAAGAGTCCCTTACAGGTGTATGTAAAACACAAACTGTGAACCAATTCTTCACTCCCCATTCAGGAGTCTAAGAAATAAGGGCAGGCAACTAAATTCAGCAGGAAACTGAGAAACAATTGGCTGCGGATCTTGAGTGTAGCTGGAAGCCTCTGCTTCCCCTGGCTAATAAACAACATAAGAACATGTAGCAGCCCTCCCTTGCACAGAGAGAAAATCCACACAACTGCTACACCTTGGCTCTGCCTTCCCTCCCATGGAAGAACATCCCTGCATCAACAGTCATGCACAGAAAATTAGCATTCTTTAGGCATCACATCAAATACCACCGAACAGGAATAGAGACAGAGCAATGACACAGCTAAATGTCATCAGAGCTGCTGCACAGATAAGAGTGTGGGATATTGGGTGGAGATGTAATAGCAAGAAGAAAGAAGATAAAAAAGAAGAAGATAAGACATTGGAACTTAAGCTACAATGGCAAAAAAAAGTGACTTAGAAAGGGCCTATTTTCTTTTTTCTTTTTCTTGGGGGGGGAGGCAGGGGCAAAGGACAACACCATTACTGCATTACTGTCACCAACACATGCAGAGCTTAAAACAGGAAGAGGGAAAGATATATCCATCTCTTTGCTTATGCAGATCCTTCACTTACACACAGAAAATAAAAATCAGAGCTGGGTGATGAAATACGCATGTTTCTTCAATGGAAAAGTGAGTTACACTTGGATGTTTAAAAAATTAAATGCTCACTTCAGGAGTCAGAAAACACAACTCCTTCTTGAAAGCAAACTGAGCCCAAAATCTACTTTGGGTGGGTGGAATACACCCTGTGGGATTGACTGTTCATATTTCAATCAACAGTAATTATCTGGAAAAGCATTCAACCAGAACAGATTCTTTTATTATGAGAAGAACACCCAAAACACCTGCCTGGATGTAATTCCTTTTAGTAGGAGAAACATTTCCAACAAAGAAAGGGAACAATGATGAGCGACCTCACCCTTCTGAGTACAGACCATTTTACAGTAAGTACAGCACCACACACAGGTAATAGCTCTGACTTAACAGCTCATTTCTGGAACAAAATAATAGAGCTGGCATTCTCCTGGCTCTTGCCTTTGTTACTGCCTGGGTGGAGGAATGTCCTGTGAGATCTTAGAGCTCTTCTCAAGGAATATCCCTCAAGGGATATTGTGTTGCTTTTCTAGCACCAACACTGTACTAGCATAAAGAGCTTATGGACACAGTCCCCACTGCTTGGATGGCTTTATTGAGTGTCTTGAATGACATTTCCCCCAAAGGTCATCCCCTAATTTCCAACTTGCAAATGAAATTAGAGGCCTTCTTGTTGTTAAAACTGTCCACAGTGCCAAGTCTTCCACCGTCACCACCAGAATTAAGTCATGTTTTTTGTGACCCCCTCAGGCTTCTATTGAGAAACCCAAAACATGCCTTTTTCAGGGTATTTCCATATATTTCCCAGCTCCTCCACCCTTCTTCCACACTGACTGCAAAATACCCCAAGTACTTCAGGAACCAAGAAAACGCCATCAGCAAGTTCTTCAGGCACTGTTTGAAGAGCAGCTTTCACCAGGGCATAATGAACTCTTGGAATCAGGCACACGAACCATTCATAGGCTCCTTTACCTTAAGTATTTCTACATCATGGTGGTTTGATTTTCAGCAGTGAAATGGGTTGTAGATGAGACTTTGGAGCCCTCACTTCCTGCAAAGCTCGATGACACTTCCTGGTCTGTAAAGTCAGTATTTCCTCTTTCTCAGGTGGAACAGGCTTGGCCCTTCCAAGTTCTTTGTGCAGTGATATCCATCCCTGAAGAATGTTTTCAGCAAAACACTTTTTCACAGAACACAAGTGCATTCACAGACAACTTCCACAATCCCTTGATTGAAGGCTTTTACAAGCAGGATTAAAACGCTATGTAGCTTCTTACAAGAGATATCTGGGGAAGACTCAGTAGTTCTTCAATTCTGTCTCCGTCTCTGGTCTTCCCTGGGCATTGTTTTCTGTTTGGCCTAAGATTTCAGTCATACTGAGCCTGGATTGCCTAAGGAGAGAAGAAAGAGTGCAAAGTGGTTTTTATGCCTCTATCCTCCTGACAGAGACATGACTGCAGAATCCTAGCTCTTGAAAATTTCTCCTAGAACTAATAAATTTCAGTAATTCACATGACCAGTGCCACGGCATTTTTTTCTCCCAAGCCTCCAGCTATCCTCCTCCTTTCCTCTCTTTGATAGGGATGGAAAAAAGGCAGCAATGCAGGAAAGATTGGGAAGACTAAATCAACATTTCTAAGACTGGCATGTGAACAACACCAACCACCAAGGGAAGAACTGAAGTTTAGGAAACCTAGCATGTCGTGGTTCCTCTGAATGTTTGAACACACAGACCCAGACACCCTCCTATGACTGGAAGGGGCAGAGCTGTTCCTCACCACTCTGCCAGTTTCTGCTCGTACAGCTCCCTGCGCTCACGACTCCTCTTCTCCTGCAGGGTCTCACCAACCAAGCCGTACATTGCCATTAGGAGGCCACCTGCAGGAACCCTGAAGGAGGAAGCAGAGAAATCACCGGTCACCCAGGGGACACACAACAGCAATCACTCACTGGCATCACAAAAGGAGCATGCAGGGACCGGATGCTGCAGGAGGGGAGCGTCACATTCCCAAAACTCACGTCACACCGCAGACTAAGGTACTCCTGTTCTACTGTCACCCCCCAAACACAGCCTCTCTTCAGCTATGACTCACTGTAGCCCCTGTGATAACATGTTTTGAATTTACTCCTTGACAGGCACACAGAGGACAAAGGGGCAGAAGGATTTATGGTGCCCAATGAAGACCTCATAGAACACCTAAACCGTATTTCAGACAGTGACACACCTGCTTAGCTTCCATACAGCTCTGGAAGTTATTGTGTTCTCACTTGTGGTCTCCCTAGGCTGCTTCCAGGCATGCCCACAGCTGACACCATCCTGATGGCGCCAAGCAGCACAAATAAAGCTCATTCTCTTCTTCAGGTAGGATCCCCAGATTCACTTGTGAGGATATTTACAGGTCAGCACTTGGAGAAGAAATTGCAGCCCTGCTTGAAAAGTTTGATTTCTCCTGTGTTAGAGGCCACTGTCCAGAAGCACAGAGCCTCTGAGAGGGAACCAGGGGCTTCTCCATGCCCCAGGGTGTGGCTGTTCAAACCTAGCAATGCCACAATAATGACGAACTGACCCCAAGTAGAAGGAGGCAAGGAAAGGTGTCTTTACTGAGAGAAGTCCCAATATTTAAATATGTTTAGCACAGGTCTCGAATCACACTTCACAACACTGGTGAAAGACAGATAACAGCTTCCAGGGGAAACATCACGTACTCAACATGAGCTATCTCTTTCACAGTAACAGGTGCAGGATGTTTTAGAGAGCTCTCTCTGATTTCCCATAGCAATGTCCTTGAGATTGTTATGGGAAATCAACGGCCTAACTTGAGAGTTTTCTCCATTCCGGCTGGAAGCGCAACCACACCAGGGAACTTTAGGAGATTCATGACTGCAAGACACACACGAAGACAGGTGTCACCTAACAGCCCAGCCCTGCAGCTCCTCTCTGTTTCCTAATGGCTGCTGCCTCACATTTTAGCTTTGGTGGCGCCTATGTTATTCCCTCTAATAACTAAACTGCACCAAATAAGATGCTCTACTGGCAGCACTGAGCTCTCACTACTGAGAGAGCAGCAAAACACAAACCAAGAAACAAAGAAGAAAATAAAAACAATTTCAAGTTTGCAAGGAAAGTGATTGTCATGAGGTCCCAAGAGAGATACAGAAAATCCCTCAAGGCAAGAGAGGAAGTTCCTGGGAAGCCCCACCTGCGATTCCAGGCTCGGTATGTGCAGCAGTCACGACTCACCCAAATGCCGTTCCAAACACAATGCCACCTGCCAGGCCCTGCAGGCCCAAGTGCATTCTGAACAGGGCTCCTGTGAAGGCTGAAAAAAGAACAAACCCACTGAAACCAGAAACAGACAGCCCAACACAGGGAGTTGCTTAGCTACATTTCTCTTCTCCATGAGTTGACAGCTTTTAACAGAGCAGAACCCAAGTGCCATGGCCAGTGAGAAAGACCATCCCCACAGCCACCATGGTCCCTACATTGAAACATTACACAAAATTCCTTCCGCTTCAGAAAAACGGACAAAGTTTTTCCTGTATCATAGAAGTATGTATGAAAGTAAACTCAAGCTCTCACTAGGCTGGAGCATGATCTCCCTACACCTTTTTTTCTGTTCAACACCACCTAATAATAGTAGCTGCCATGTAAGGCAGAAAGGATCGGTAAAAGCGTATCTAACTGTAAGGGCAGTAAGACCTGTGTAAAACTGAACAAGCAGATCACTTACCCAGAGCCCTGCTGCCAAAAGTGGGCATGCAAAACTTAGCATGAAAAGAGCAGCCTATAACAGTGTACCAAATTGCTACCAAGAGAGAAAATAAAAAATGCTTTTCCTGTTAAATAGGCGCTTACGAGAACAGGTTATGCACCCAAGTGTTGCCTTGACCCCACACAAGCATTTTTCACCCAAAATACTCCAGCAAGTATCTTGAAGACAAATTGATAACCAGAAAACTCCCCAATGGTTTCAGCAATGCACCAGTATCTCTCTTATAAATAAAGGTATGCAGCAGGCAAACAACAGAGCAGAGTCCGTGGAACAAGAAGCAAAACCCAAGAGCACAGAAGCTGCTCAAGCCCAAGAGATGTGGATACTTGCTTGTGCTTTTCTGCTACAACCCTTGCTCACAAACAGAAGCACGCAAGGTTACAGCAGTCTTACCTCCTGCTGCAGCAAAATTACTGATGGTGGTTTTATCTCGGTACGCAGACAGGCCCGTGCTCACCACACTGCAAAGGTAAGGCACAGAAGTCAGCAGTTGCACATGGAAAAAGAGAGGTAGCAAAACACAGCCTGAAATAAAGCTGTGGATTTCATTAAGCCAGCCCCTCAGGTTGTCTCTAACTGTCTGGCTGCCCATCTGTTCAGAGCACACACATCCCAGCCATGACTTCTGTGACTTTACTGAGGACAGCTGCACAGACACAGGCCAGGGAATATCACAGCTCCTGAACTGGATCTGAGATACTCTTCCTTTTTTTGTTAATCAAAGATTTTTCTTTCCCATCATATAGAATTAATCAGAATGGTTTAGGTTGGAAGTGATGTTAGAGATCACCCAGCTCCAAGCCCTCACTGCAGGCAGGGGCTCCTTCCAGGGGACCAAGTTGCTCAGAGCTCCATTTAACCTAGCCTTGAATACCTCCAGGGATGGGGCATCCACAACTTCTCTGAACTACCTGTTCTAGTACCTAGGAACATATAACATAATCAAGGGTAAAAGAATGTGAGCAATGAAAAGATCCTCTAGGTCAGTCAGCCCCGATGCTGGACACTTACCCCAGAAGCTGATCCGGGTGTCAGTAAGATCTTGCCTTGTAGATACCCCCCAATGCAAGAGCCCAAGTCACACTCATCATTACATCAGCAGGGCCACCCCCTCTTGGGGCATCAGGCTTCCCTCTGGGGTAGGTAAACCAACTCCTCCTAAACATCAGCTAAGCCCCAGAACACTCAGTCCAGCAGCCATGTACTCCCCAGCCTCCTGCATGACATTGACAAGTCAACAGCAATCCTCCTTTCCTTCCCAACACAGATAAACCAAATAATTTGGGGTTTAATTGTGAAACTTAAATGTTTTCACAACTGCAGGATGAAATTTTCAACTTGAGCTTTACAGAAACGATGCTGAGCAGCAAACAGCTTCGTTCAGAACGTTTTCCAGAGGAAAAGGGGCTGATCTGACTGTTGGAGAGACATCTGGTGGAAAATGACGAGGTTACATGTAAAATCCAAATAAATCCAGGAAAACCCAAAGAAATCAAAAGCTCCAGGAGAGAAAGGAAACAGTGCGCTAACTAAGCCTAAAAACAGATACTAAACTAAAAGGAGACACAGATACCAAGAGAGTGAGGAAGGAATTCAGAAAGGAACAAAAAAATTAGGGAGACAGAAATATAAAATAATGCCAGTCAGTTCTGGGGGATCTTAAAAGCGGGAGAACTTAAACGGAACATACCTGCAGAGAGAGCCAGTGCAGGTTTAAATTTATAAATTTACTACTCTGAACAACAGNGAGGAATTCAGAAAGGAACAAAAAAATTAGGGAGACAGAAATATAAAATAATGCCAGTCAGTTCTGGGGGATCTTAAAAGCGGGAGAACTTAAACGGAACATACCTGCAGAGAGAGCCAGTGCAGGTTTAAATTTATAAATTTACTAGTTTGAACAACAGGGAAGGAGATATTTCTAGTTTAAAAGGGCTTTGCCCAGAAGACCATGCTTAGTTTGATGTTCTATTGCCAGAAACACACTGGAACTCCTAAGGAAGAAAAACAGGGGAGAAGAACACTCTGCATTGATTTTATGTGTGCAGGAAAAATGTGAAGGCCTAAACAGGTACAGAGAACTGGTAGGTCTGATATTCAGCAACTGCTCAGAACAAGAACAAGACAATCACCTGCAAGTGTCTGAGGACAAGAACAAAGAACTGTAACACCAGTGTATACAAAGTAGGAGTAGTGACAATTTTGAGTACCACCAGTGTATACAAACTAGAAGTAATGAGACATAGCAGAAAGGATAAAAATCAGTGTGGGTTAGAAAGCACCTCCAGAATCTGCCAACACACTTTAACACTCCCTCAGAGAAAAAGCACAAAAACAGATGAAGCAAAAGCAGAAAACAGCTGTCAACAAAGGGAATTACAATATTTAAGTCAGTAACCGTGGGGATTAGATGTACAAACATTTAGGATTTGTGTCGATTCATTAGAAGATGAGAATTCTGGGGCAATTCTAAAAGGTTAAACCCCTTTCGTGCTCCTGCCTGATCAATCAGACTCACGTTAAGACAACACCAGGAGCCTCAATCAATCACCAGAGCTGTGGGCACTGTTGGCACGGAAAGCTCTTGGCCACTGGTGCTGAAGGACAAGCACAAGGCAGCCCTGCTCCCTCTGCCATCAGGAAACACTCACTTGAATATCGTGGCAAAAGCTGCAACTCTCCAGCTCCAGCGCCAGCCATAGCGGATGAAACTCCGGAGACCAGCACGGTGTGCGGATTGCTGAGGGGACAGAGAGGACACGTCACAGGTCACAGCCCCCTCCTCCTGCCAGCACCATCAGCCTGCTGCAAGCCAGGTCATGGGACTGATGTCCCTTGGGATTGGTACCCCAACTCAAATCAAGTCAGCCACCTTCAGAGGAAAAACTGCTCCCAGCCACCAACAGGAAAACTAAGAATCAATTCTTAGTCAAACTGGAATGTCAACTGTTTTTTCTAATCTTGCTGCTCGTGGACATCTGGGTGAACTGGGACAGCTCTCTGAGGACAATACAGGAAGGCAGCAGAGGAGAAGGAAAACTAGAAACTACTTAATTGAGTTCATAAGTATTAATAAATACTAACCATCAATAAATAATAGTAAGTAATAACCATCTACATTAAATGTTAACATCAAGCTCTGCTGTTTAACAATGGCACTCTAAAGTTTGAAAAACAGAGTTTTTAAAAAATATGTGATAAATAGAAGCTTCACAAAAATTAAAAATGTTGCAGGTAATACCATGAAAGTAAATAAATTTTCTCCCCTTCCAGTGCTTGTGGTGCTTAGGTGCTTAGCGTGGGTTAAGATATACCAGAGAGCCACCAGAGTGAAACCAGGCAGCGGTAATTTGCAGGTCACCCCATCAGAGGCCAAATCTAATTGGAAGTGAAGCAAAATTTATATGAGGCAGATTTTTAAAGAGCTTTTCTTCCTAAAAAGCCAGGTAACCAACACTTTAATTGAATAACAAATACCTAGAAGTTTAAATACATCTATAAAATGTCACAAATGTTCTTTGTTGTGCTGTTGTTCTAAAAGAATTTTAAATGTCTAAAAATGACTCACATTAATAAGACAAGAGTACAATCCCAGTTTGACGCTATGAAGTCTCCTGTCAGCACACTAAAATTTAAAAGCAGGAAGCCTTTTCGAGACACATTAATCAGCCGTTCAACACAGCGGCAAACTTTGCCACCAGCTTTCTCTGGAAGGACACTTTTCCGACGCTACTCGCGTTCGGTAGCGGGGAACCGCTAACTCCCTCAGCAGCTGACCGGGCCGGCCGCCCGTACTTACTTACACTCCCAGCGAATTTTTCCCCACCAGAATCGGGCAAACACACGCGTCCCGTACACACGAGGCTCCCCCGGCCTCCCGCGTCACCCCAAACCGCGGCTCCAAGGGCAAATCCCACGGCCTGCGCCGTCCCGAGGCCTCGCGGGGACCCTGCGGGCCCCGGGGCGGGCGGTGCCCGGCGCTTCCCCCGTGCATGCCCCGGGCGCGTACCACGGCATCGGCGCGGTTCTGGAAGATCTCGCCGTGGCTGCGCTCGATGAAGGCCTTGCGGGCGCTGACGAAAGCGGGCAACCCCCCGTACAGCCAGCCCACCA
>VWZN01005134.1:198649-227004 GCA_013396955.1 Regulus satrapa
CGGCCCCCCCCCGGCAGCCCCCCCCCCCCCCCCCCGCCGTAAACGCCGACTTGGCGATGTTCACCGTCTCCTCCGGGTACTGCTGCTGCTCGCTGCAAGGGAAGGGCACCGATGGCAGCGGGCCGGGGGGGCAGGGCGGCACCGCCACGACNTGCTACCGATTCACGACTCCGAACCTTTGCCCGTTTGTGCAGGGCCGGGTTTGTTCCCTCTGCGACAGGGGAATCTGAGCTTTGGGGGCTGTGATGCCCGGTCCGCATTAGACAGAGGGGGTGCAGCCCCCGGGCTTTGAGGCCGCTGAGAGGCAAATCCTGCGCAGTGAGATGGTGCTCCTTGCCTTCCCTGAAACTCGCTCTGTTGTGAAACCCTCCTTCCCTCGGGAAAGGGCTGATGCGGCATTCCTGCCTCGACCGTGCTGGCACAGATGCAGCTGTCACGTATTAGGTGTAACCCGTGGGACAAGAGCCCTGAAGCGCCTCCAGACTCAATCGTGAGGCCTTTCACCAAAGGAGTGAAAGCTCCCCACCAGGGGAGGTGCTTGAGCCTTCCCACCGAGCCTGTGCATATTTTTAACCCGTGGGACTTGAATTCCCAGGATTCTTCCCCCACTCCCGCCGAACCATCACTTCGGCCAAGGGCCACCTAAGCTGCAACAATCAAAGTCTCATCGCCAAGATCTAAGGGTGGAACAGCCGGAGCTCTGCAGACCTCTTATTATTCTTCTGATGAAGCAACATGCATCCAGCAAAACTTCATTTTTCTTTGTTTTATTCCAAAAAGCACTTCATTACAAATGGTTTTAAAATATCATACAGAGTTGTTCAGTTTCTTGGAGTGCTGTCTCTCCGTTGGTTAAAAATAGAAGACCAGAAAACCCGTTCCATTCTGGCAGTTTTTCTGGGAAACCGGGATCTTTTAGTGGTCCATTCTGTTTCCTTTGCTGGATGGGATAACCCCAGCACTGGTCCCAAAACCAACACACTGCCCCAACAACCAGCACTTGATCAATAGGACCAGCTGCTGTGTTTCTGTACCAGGGCTGCAAGGCCTCTGTGAGGGCACATATGCCCTAAAATGTTATTGTTCCATGCAATTTTCCTTTCCCCTGATCTACACTTGACTGCAAACGGGCCATCTCTGTTGCTACCATCCTCTTCCATTATAATGTGCTGCTCTCTCAGCCTTGAGGCTGCTTTTACCATCAAGGGTGCTCCCCGGGACACTCTTGTGCCCCTCCTGTCACCCCACACTCCTGTCTGGCAGCCACAGAACATGCTGCTCCCTCCCAGCCTCTCACCTTACGGGGCACAGAGCATTTCAGGAACTGCAGTCCTGGGCTGAGAGGCTGTAGAGGGCATAAACGCAGCAAAAACAAGCAGCGTGTGACTGAACTCAAAGTGGGGGTAATGTGAGCAGTAGCTGGTACTGTGTGACCAAAGACATTTCCTAAACCAGGCTGAAGGAGATGAGAAAAGAAGCGGCACAGCTGTGGGGAAGAAAAGCAAGTGTTGAAGTGAGCAGATGTATTACCAGTCTCAAAAAAAAAAAAAAANCAGAAGGGAACCAGAGCAGACTGCACTTTTGGGAAAAAGAAGAAAAGAAGTGCTGAATCTACCACTAAATACTTTCTCTGGGTTCCTAAGGGTCCTGAGATGTCTGGCCAAGCAGCTGGTGAGAGATAATTAACAGGGGGGCTCAGTTGTGCAGGGCTGTGCAGGCACCCAACTCATCTGTTGGAGGATGAATCTCTGTCTCAGTTGATGATGTCTCATCATCATCACTGATGATGGCCACATCACCACCATCTGCTGCTCCCCTGTGAGCAGTAACTCTGCAACAATCAGTTTTTCTTTCAAGGGCATGTGAAAGCCTTACCATCAACCTCTAAAACCCAATATGAATATAAACATAAACTCTAAACTATCTAGAAATGTTACCCCCAAATCCCAGTACCTGATCCTGTCAGAGAACACCTAATACCCCAAAAGTGCTATTAACTAGCTGAGAAAACATTTACTAAACTAAGGGGCGATTATCTGCCAGCTGAGTGCATCCAACAATCCGTATCCCTTGCCATGACTTTTAGTAAAATGTCCAGTAAAATTACCAGCAAGGTTTCTCATTGACTGAATGGGATTTAGGACCCTTCTGAGACAGGCAGTAACTAAGGGCTAAATGCTAACACCACCCCTCCTCTAGGCATGACTGACCTCCCCATCAAACAGCCCTAATCCAACATGCTGCTTAACGTTCTTGTGGTCACAATATAACCAGGTCCCACTGCCTGGAAGCAATGTCCATGTCAGCCTACTGCTGTTTTCTGTAGTTCCAGTGTGAGAGGTGAGTCTGAGAGAGCAAGAAATAGGTTCATACTGATCTTCAGATTTCCACAGTGATCAGCTTAAGCTGAAGAGAAAAACAGAGAAGTCTCTACAGTTCTGTTTTTGGCTGTCCAGAAGTGATGGCGCTGTAGTTCTTCCTCCTTTTCACTTTGTAAGTTAAGGTTTGGGAATATTCAGACAGCAGATGCTCCCAGTAGCAAGAGATATCCTCCATCTCCAAGTGCTCAGTGATGAACTGACGTCCTCTAGAGACATATAAGGCACAGTCAGGACTGTTTTCCAGTTCCCACAAGAATCATTAGTTTTGGTTTGGGCGTACATCAACTTTCACTCTTCCTTGCTTCAAATGAGAAACAACACACACTGCTCCGTACTGTTTATTTTAGTTTTACAATTTTCATTCATGCTCACAGCTCTGACAGTTGCAGTGCTTTTGCTATCCTTAAGGTTTGCTATCTGGGATAATAAATATCAGATTTCACTTATCACACAGAGCTGGGGCAGCACTGATGCATGCCGCTTCAGGCCAGCCTGGACAGATAATGTTTACAGTGCACACACAGCTCCCAGAAGCCAGCTTGCCTCATACTGAGACAAAAGCTCAGCTCAGAGCTGGCAACCTCTGCCAGCTTTCCATGGGGTTCGTGACATGGGTCACATGTGAACCAAAGAGCTAAGCACAGTATCCTGTTCTCTGCTTCCCTCTGCTTGTTATAAGTGCTCCAGCCCTCCTTATGTTATTGCAGTACTGCACCTGACTAATATTAGGTTGTCTTTGATGGGCAACCCCTTCAAAAGCAGTGTAAGAAAATGTTTTGGAAGGAGACTAACAGCCAGGGAAGACACACTGCTTACCTTTCTGAAATTTCTTGTGCTATGGCATCATTTTCCTTTACAAACTGCAAGAGCTCCCTAAAACAAAAACACACACAGGAAAAGCTGTGAAACAACTGGCTCAGTGGAGAACATCATCCATTAGCTAAATTGTTGGGGAGGGTGAGGTTAAGAGTCTACAAGTGAGTGAATGTGCTGCCCTTGATTGTTTTACATCAATTCTGGACAATATCCCAAAATGTGGGAGCTAACACACTTTTGGCCCACTGGTAAGTTCTTCTTCCCCCTTATCTCTGCTGCCCACTTGCAAGTTTAAGTGTTTAGTGCCTGCTGATCTCAGTGAAAGACTTGCTCCAGAGAAACTGTACTTCCCAAACAATATCAGCAAATGATTCTCTGGGGACAGTGATGAAGAGAAAAAACCATGACCTCCAAGAGCCTTTGCCTGATGCCTCGCAGTGGAGGTGCTTCACGGCCTACCACAAACCATCCCACCTTCCCAAAGGCTTCCCCGGGGTACAGAATGCTCCACGGAGCGGCTGCAGGCCTCACACCTGACATCAGACAGGTCTGACCGCACTGGGATGTAGTGGACCCAAGGCTTCAGCTGGGGGTAGAAGAACTCCAACCACTCTTCTCCAACATGAAAGACGAGTGAGCCACACAGGAAAAGGTGTTTCAAGCGGAAACTGGCCGCCACTCCCCGGAAATTAAACAGGTACCTTTGAAAGGATGAGCAAAGAGAGGGACCTGATTACACATTTTGTGTGAAGAAATGCACTAAGGTGTGCTGGTCTCACAAGCAGCAGCGAACCTTCCCTGAGAGGCAGCAGCTGAGCAGCACACCAGTTACTAAAACAGCAGAAAGGCATTGGTTCGAAGCTGCTCACAGGAAAGGTGAACTGAATTTAAGGGTGTGCTGGGTGAATTTCTGCTGTCTATCAAAACTCAGTGAGAAATTCAAGGTGTGAGGCTTTATTTCTGATAAAGGCACCTGCCTGTGACAAACTGACTAGGCCTTGTGGATAACTGCCAACAAGGCACGGAAGGTCACAGCATGGATTCCGTGACCCTATGGGGTCATCCAGAGGCTTTGTCAACCACAAGGAAATTTCTTCCAATTCTCTCTTGCCTTGCAGTGAAGCTTTTCTGTTAATCATTGTGCTTTGCCACATCTATCTCAGGTTATTTTCTCCTCTGGGATTCTGCTTTAATCTGAATGTAATTGTTTCACATTAACTTGGGAATGCAACCCTAGGAGGCTAAATGGGCCAGCACACAACAGATGGACTTCGCAGATAACAAAGAATCCACAGTTTTGTTTTTGGTATTTTCTGCCAAGTTAGTAAAGTGGGCTTGACTGGGGCAAGGGGGTATTTCTCTTAGCAAACTGTATCTCATGGGGATGTTTGTTTGTCTACTTGTTTTATCAAACCCACATTTCTCCTATTATACGAAAAGCTGTTTTTCCTATGGGTAAACCTCCCCAGAACACATAACTTATCTTTGAAGTCAAACATTTTGGGATGGGGGAAGAGAGTTCTTCCTTTAATGAAGCTATTTTGGGTGAAATTAGGTTTAGATATGATATATATATATTGGGCAAGATGGAAATTACAGCTAAATTTAGTTCAGCAGTAAAAAACAAGGAGTGAATCTGAAATTACTTTGCATCCTCTGTATTACCTAGCATCTCAAAGCAGGGACGAGGAGCTCACTGTATTAGGAACTCAACAAATACGTGTAGAGATGTAAGAAGAATAATGGTCTGGAAGCAAGGAAATGCCTCTGTCCAATTCCAGACACAGCTTCCACCATCCACCACCTCAGCCAAGCCAGCTTGCTGTAACACCTACACTGAAGGGAGCAGACAAAAGTTCATGTTGACCCTAGCACCCTACAGCAAAAGTGTGTGAGAAGGTCTCAGCCCACACCATGTGACGGGCTGGGGAGCACAGAGTGGGGCAGTGTATGCATAACAGAAGGGAGAAATCTGGGCTGCTGTCTAGTAATCGTATTTTTGAAATACGAAATGAGACAAATCAATCACATTTGCATAAAAACACAGATTCGGCCAAATGACTGAGCTCCTGTATTAGCAGATTCTGGCTGGCAGAATCACAACTAGCAGAAGAAGAAGCAAAACATCTGACACGTAAGTGCATACACACTAAAAGTTTAAATTGTACATAGAAACCTGTGAGAGTGTTATACCAAAAAACCCTCATTAAGTAGTTAAATAATAAAAACCTTTGTAAAGCAAAACTGCATTCTCTCAAACAACTTAAAAAGTATTAATCAATACTAGGTCTGCTCAATCAGATTTCAGGTTCTCTCTTTTACTGCATACACCCAGTGGCAGCACTTACCATGCTAAGACTAAGCTCCCAAAATTTTAACTGTCTTACATCTGCTCACAAGCTTTCATATCTACATGAAGTTGGTTGTTGAATTAGACCTTAAAATAAAATGAGACCCTACAGCATGCAAGGAAAGACTAACCCACAGCCCATGAACAGCTTTACTAATCAAAACTCTTACTTGTATTTGCAGTGATCAACCAGTGGAATTTCCTTTGCAGGAGGTTTTCCTAAAGTGTCCTTAAAATAAAGAGAATTAAAAAAAACAAACCAACAAAAAACCCCACAAAAGAAAACAGTAAGCTTCAAATGGTTATTTAACTTGTTTTCCTTCTCAGTTAGAAACAAAGGTAATGTATCAAAACCTTCCATTCCCACTTCTGAGAAAACCTTCTCTGGTGGGCTGTTAGAAGGATTATAAAGAATTCCCAGCCCTTCAAACATGAAAAAAAGCTCAGTAAATTACACACTGCCTGTAAGTGAATGCCAGCACAAACACATTAAATGATAATGTTTTGCTGGCAGCTACGGAGTGGAAAACAGCTTGGGACAATGGACTCTGTGAAGCCAAGTGTAACTGGATTAGCCAAGACAGTCTGGAGAGAGCTGGACTGCAGACTAAGTAAGAAACTAAAAAGTTATCAGCAACAATTATCAGAAAGTTATCCACAATTGGATCAAGAAATGGAGAAAACAGAAAAAGGTTTGAAGACTGACAACACCAGAGAGACAACTCAGAGACAAAAGGGGAAGGGTTGGCCAATTTTGTTGTTGTGGGAGAGGAGGAGATTGGCAAAGATTCCTTTTCTTATGAGTTCTCCTTTCCTTGAACAACAAGTGTAGAAGAAGGAAGAAAAGCGTTTGGCTTGCCAGGCTCTAGAGACTCCTTCCTTTGATTTGTCAGAGAGGTGCGGCCATCAAGGGAACTACAAACCTCCCCCACTCTAAAGGATCACCCACAACTCTCATCAAAGCCATCCCGCAATGCCACCCTTTCTGGCCTTCACACTCAGAAGACACACAAACACCCACACACCTTTTCAGATTTCCAAGCCTGGTTTTTAGTGTACTCAGCATCAACAAGTTCCGGGTTTTCTCGGGACAGCAGAATGAGGGGATCTCTCTCAGGGCTTGTTCTGGAAAAGAAATGCTGTCACTAATTGCCAATCCTCATGACTCAACACAGTTAACAAACTGTAGGACTTGAGGCGCTGCTTCTTTCTGAGGCTGACCTCCCTGTGCACCCCCAAAGCATTAAGAAGTGTGTACCACAGTGTATTTCTGTCCAAGGGTATATTAACAGAAATGAATGAGTTATGGGTACCAAAATTGCTTGACTGACTGTATATTTAACAGTATTATTTAAACAATTCCCAGGACAAATCCTGCTTCCTTTATCCTGATGGGTGCCAAATGCTTTAACTCCCACCTTAGAGATAATTAGGAGATGCCCAACATCCTTAGCAGTGACGCTGAGGGGACGTTAGAACACTGATGATGAACAATGTTACGACATCCTGCGACACATTGCTCCTCACCACCCCAGCCTACCTGCTAAGACGTCAAATCCTTCCCGACTGGGGAAGGGGAAGAAACAAAGTATGGGGTTTAACATTGTTTCAAACTGTGACTGGAGAGAGGCCAAATATAATCTGCTCTTATCCCCCACCGCCCAGGTAACTCAAAACCAGGATATTTCTTATTCAGTGTGGAGCACTTGCACAACAAATAAAGCATTCACATAGGCAGGAAGCATGTACAGCAATATTAAATATTTAAATTTGTATCAAGCACCTGTATTTCCCTTCACAGAACAAAACAAGTGGGTTCCAGAGGTGACGGTTTTAGTCATTAAGAAATAATGTGGCAAATCCATTAGGACTTCTGTTTCCAATATTAGGTGATTATAATGAACTAATTGCAAATGGCAGTTCTTGTGGAGAATAATGGTGAAATGCTGTTGAACATGTCTCACTTTGCTTCCTTTTGGAAAACACTCTGAGTTGCACTTAATTAAAAATTAGCTCTTGGAGACACTGAAATGTCTACATACAGAGAGTTGTCACAGCCTCTGTTGTTAGAATCTTCTGTTGCAGGAAAAAATGCTCACCTGGATCCTCGGAAATATCCCTTAGAGATTTTTTCCTTCCATGGCCATTTTTCTGCAGATCTGAAAATAGTTTTTTATAAATGGCAATAAGTGAATTAATATAACCATGAAACAACACTCTCATCAGCTTTCACAGCATGATGGCTTTTTCTATTCTTCATTTTTGATGGAAATCACTTTCTTCATTACAGCATTAAAAAACCTCTCAGCCAGGTCCAATGAAACTGGTTTTCCTGCAAATACTGTGTTTAAGGCAACATAATATAGGCTACTTTCCAGAACACCTTTCAGGCAAAAAATAATAAAAAAAAAAGTATTACATTGAAGGGTATTAAAAGTTCACCTAAGATTTGAATCTACTTTTTGTACTGTGCTTTATTTTGCTGTACTTCACTGAATATGGATAGTGAAAAATGACTAGGTAGTTTCTAATCAGTCATTCCCCACTACAAAACAAAACTACCACTCAAGAAACAAAAAACCCACCGAGTGTTTTGCACAACACAGGAGTTCATTGTTTTTCCTAATCACTTTGATTTTAAAGCTAATCAAGTCCTTCATAATAGCAGTTCACCTGGGGTTTTTTTCTGCCAGTGCAGTCATCTGCCTCACTACCTTGTCAGGAGAACTCTGACATACTTTTCTACTGCACCTGGTGGAACATGCAGGTCCTGACTCCCAAGCTGATCTACCTGTGCAGGTCAAGCTTTGCATCTCCTTATAAACGAGTGACACAAGCGAAAAGGCAAGGATGAGTAAATGCTGTGGACCTCCATAACACTGCCACACATTAAGCTTAGCTATGAATAATCACGTGTATCTTCAGATTTTGAAGCGCAAAAGATTCAACTTTGCATCCAGATGTCAAGCCAATTACACAGAATTGGTTTTTGCTATTTTGTTTCTGTGTTCACTCACTGTTGCACAGTGATTTGTCACTCTCCATGGGAAGAAACCCCTTACTCTGCTGGTAATTCAAAAGATCCTGCCAAAAGGAAGACTTCCAACCAGAAACATCTTCTATTTAGCCCAGTAGTGACTCTTGATTCTTAGGAATAATTCTAGATTTTTCTATTGCACAGTGACAGTCAAGTAAAAGCAGATCTAAAGAAGGCTTTCCTTTAGCCTTCCAGAAGCTTATACAAACATCCTGGATCATCCCTGCAAAAAATACAACTCCTCAAGAAGTAGTTAAAAAGAAAGAAAAATACTTCTGTATGTCAGGGGAGATTTTTGCAGGCAAAAGATAACGGCTGCTTTATTGACAAACCTGTTCTCCCCAAACCCCACAGTAATCCGGCCCTTACAAGCATGGAGGATGCGCACAGTTTGTCCTCTGCATTCCTTACTAAAGGGTTGCAAACTGAGGAGCTAATCCTAACTTCCAGTGACATCATCCAAGGCTTTCGTGGAGAATTCCTACACAGCAATTAGCCTGTAGGTAGTTAATGTGAGGCAGCAGGACAGATCACAAGCCAACAGACCTATGGTCTTCGACATCAACACTGGCCCAGAGCTGCTCAGTGCAAGATGGATTTTTTTCGTCCATGAAACCTCCCCCCAAATATAACCATTTCCAAAACATACCTTCTGAGGTCCTCTCTCATGAGGTCCCAGCGCCCTAAACCTGTTGGGTAAATTGGCCAAACAGCTGGTCCTCCTTCCCAAAATGTCCAGGCAGGATACATGATATCATTGTATTCAGATGTCTTGAGAAAAATGAGAGTAATACAAGAATGAGAGTTATATCTGCTTTGGTTTACTGACTGAGCCCACCAGTAACAAATGTTCCTTCTGGGAGCTCTGTTTGCTTTCTCTGTTATACATCCAAGAGAGGCCACAAAAGCTTTGCAGTCACCATTTGCTGGGCTTACAGAATCACAGAATTATTAGGGTTGGAAAGGATGTCTGGAAATCATCTAGTCAAACACTCCTGCCATGGCAGGGTCACCTAAAGCAGGTTACAGAGAAACACATCCAGGTGGGTTTGGAATGTCTCCAGAGAGGGAGGCTCCACAACCTCCCAGGACAGGGTTTATATGAAGACAGCTCGATACTGAAATGCTTCAATGATTTTTAAAAGGCTTTGTCTTGCTGTGCAATGACACGGGACTTTCACATAGAAAACAGTGAAAGAGATCCATGATGCAGTTGATCAGTAAATAGCAAAAGACCTGAGCTCAACTCACCTTCCTAAAGGCATATGTGTAGCTACAAATGTTTTTTTTTATGTTAAGTGAAGAGGCATTATTGCCACCTCAGAGACAAAGGCACTTAGACACTAAGGTTTCCAACACTTCAATTCATTCCAGACTTCCTAGAGATCACTTAACAATTCACTGTAACAAATATCCAGATCATGTAGGATGACGGGATTCTACACGAGATCCAGGTCAAGAATTCCTGTTCTTCACTCCTGTTTTGTTGCTTAAGTCCCCATATATTATTGGAGGGAAGACTAGCACTTAAGATTAAACCCTTAGTTTACACGAGGAGTAAACTTCCTACACAATTATTCATCTATCTGTCACCTGGAGATACTGGAGAGTCCAAGGCCACCGAGGTAGTTAGGAAGTTAGTGCGTGTGACATGAACAGAGGCTGAGGAATGGGTTTGCCCGTGCACAGGAAGAAGAGGCTTGGGGGAATGTAAATGCCATCTCCTACTGCTAATGGGACAGTTCAGGAGGCACACTCTTTTCTGAAGTGCACAGCCAGAATGAGTGGCAGCAGGCTTTGATTCAAGAGGAGAAGCTCTAGTTAGATAGTGGGAAATATGTTTTCATTCTGACAACAAGTCAAATTCTGTCTGTGGATGCCCTGTCCCCAGGGATGCTCAGATCTGAGCAGGATGCAGCCCAGAGCCGCTCCTGCTCTGAGCAAAGGTGCTGGGCTGGGTGACCTTCCTAAGGTCCCTTCCAACTTGAAGGAGTGTGTGCTTCTCTGTCTTCTCAGTCCTGCTACAACCAGGCACCGGTAACACACCACAACAGCTCCATGACCAACTTTCTGAGGCGCAGAACAGGACAATACTTAATTCCTTTATACTTCCAGCTTTAGAAAGCACATGGGACCAGCACCCTGAAGTCTTCCTAACACTGGCTGCTGAAATGTGAGTCGTGCCTGGGTCACTGGGTTTCAATTAAGATAGGGTTGAGGTTACAGTTCAAATACTACACAACAGTGACAGCAGAGTTCAGTTTCTTGCAGGGTCTTGCAGGGTACCCAGGGGCAGAATGCAAAGCTTAAACTTAACAGCTGCAAAGATTAAACTCCTGCAACCTGCTTTGCAAAAATGTGGGTTCTGATGGCTAGAGTTAAGACTGTTCAACGGTCAAGGGGCAAGACAGCTTGGCTTTACTGCTGCATCCAGCAGCGAACATGGTTATTGCCTGTACTGAAAATCTAGAGAGAATTTTAGGATCGCTGGGGAATAGGCAATAGTTATGGATCACATTATGGCTCGGACTGCATGAGCTGAAGAGAGGTTCAGAGTAAGGTGCTGCAAGTCAGCAGAAACAGAGTTGGCTTTCAACTAGCAAGACCAAATAGTTCATTGCTTCTCCTTGCTGTCTGCTGGATTTCAGCCACGAATAGGATTTGTTGGGAAAGTGCAGGATTTGGGCATACAGGGCATACACTAAGGCAAAGCAAGATTAGCCAAAGCTTAAGGTACAAGAAAATTTTGTTAGAAAGGATGAGTGAGACACTATGCTACAGTCAGGTTTAACAGCAGGAGGGCTAGGAAAACATGCAGGAGGGTTCTTGAGTCTGGGAACAGAGAAGCAAAGTGCAATTGTCTCCATGCATGTGTGTTCACATTTGCAGGTGGAAAAGGGAATCCAAGAGAAAAGGGTTCACAGAAGATGACAAGATTATAAACACCCATCTGTGGTACCACACAAAAGGACTAAAATATTCACATTAAATGAGATTACTGTATGACAGCTGACATGATCAAAATTACTTAATATTGCTGATAAACTATGGCTACAATTTTAACAGAGGTATTGTAGCAAATGGGAAGAATATTGGCACATATCCCATCCAGCTGTATAGCATTTCACTGCAGCAGAGTGGTCACTTTTTGACCTGGAAGAGGAGCTAATGAGGGAAAAAGCTGATTTATCAAATTAACCTGCCACTCTGTCTGTGAGAAAACTGAAAGTGAAAGAAAACAAAGGGCAATGCGAAGCAAGCGATTTTGACACACAGAAAACCTGCAGAGAAGCATCTTCAAAAATATGTTCCCAAGCGAAATAAGGACACGTGCATCTTGGAAATGCTCAGCTTTTAAAGGTGCATGTACCTTGCTGAAGGAGAAGACAGGGATAACAGGTTTCATCCACTTGGGAACCTGGGGGTAGTCTCGCACGTTGATCACCATTTCCATGTCAGGAAGACGGTGGATGATCCCCAGAATGAAGTGTTCAGCTCCACTGCATCTGTGGAGGAATCACACATGGCAAAAGAGTTACAAGGAGGCAGACTCCTGCAGTCTCTTGCAGGTCTTCCCTTGCACAGAGGCAGAAGAGATGGTGAGCCTAAGTCATACTATGATGCAAACTGGGAACAACCTACACAGTCTCCAGCTCCCACTGCTGTATGGACACCAATGAGGCAACACATCCTATTAAACCTGGCCTGATCGGAGCTTTCTCTGGGATCCTACAACCAATCAACCCTTTGTACACTGAAGTGCAACAGTAACACTTTCCTATTGATGCATATAAGTCTGCTTATTTTCTGGGCTCCTGCTCTGATGAGGAATTCAGACCTCTGAAATATTATTGTATGCAATAATCTCCAACTTGGCAGTGTTGGAAGTACTCTTCTGTCCCATCTAGGGAGAGCAGACCCTCTGCACAGCTCTTACCTTGCAGGGAACATGCAGTCCTGCTCACGATACAGTTTGTTTTTAATTATTTGGTAGTGGGTCCCAAGCTTCCGGCTCACCACGTCTGACATTGTCTCCTTGGAAATGCCACCTCGAAAAGGAGCCAGGTCCTGCTTCCAGACACTGAAACAAAACCATCAGCCACTGTTATGTACCACAGGCAGGATACCCTGCATCAAATTACTGCAGTGTGCAGAGGAGGTTTCTAGCTAAAAGAAGCTCCATGTAGCTTCTAGGAGCTCTGGTGTGAGAATTTTAGTCACTTGGAAGTTCCTCAGAGACTCATAGGTCCAAGTGTCACTCTTTTACCTTTGTGCTGTTTGCCTGAACACAAAGCCCAGCACAGGACAACTCTAGTCACTCTCTCACAAAAGTACCTGACATACCCTGGCATGTTTTGGGTGAACACCCTCAGCTCACTTCACCCTTGTGCTCCGGCTCTCCATAAATGATGGGGCACACCAAGACCAATTTCCTCTAAATGGCATGCTGCGTAGACATTAAAAATGTAGGCAGCTGCACGAAGCACCATCACCCAGGAATACTGGGTAAGTGAAAGCTGGCTCGGGAGGACAGGCCTATGCAGCACATGTCCTGTGACTTCTGCACATCACCAGTGAGCTCCAGGAACACAGGATGAAGCACAAACCTGATGAATATAAGAAAACACAGGAGGAGAATGCAACTTACATAAATTTAGTCTAGAAGTCCTGTGATCTAACTGCCTATAGAATGTAATAAACAGTGTCAGACCGTAAGGTTAAGCCAAGGAAACCTTCTTTGCTTTTAGGTAAACATTACATCCCTGTTTCAGTTTTAGAAAACACTGTCTGTGTGATCCCACTGTGCGTGTGGGGGGGGGGGGGTTCAAACACTGGTACAGGTTGCCCAAAGAGGCTGTGGAGTTTCTTTGACATATTAATGTTGAGATATTCAAAACCTGACTGGTCAGAGTCCTAGCAACCCTACTTGAGCAGGAGTTGGACTTCATGATCTCAAGAAGTCCCCTGCAACCTTCAGAATTCTGTTGTTTCCTAATTGGGTAGAGAGCAGCAAAACTATATCAGGAATTGCCATCATAAAGATAGTCTGACCACAACAGCATGAGCAGTCTGGCAGGAATGCCAATGGGATGAGCTTGAGAGCAGGAAGCGAGTTGCAGTGCCATGGCACATCCACAGCCATCCTCACACCATGTTTGCCTATCGTGCTCTGCAGCAGATTTGAAGGTTGTAACCACTAGGGAAGGTGTTTGTCCCAAAGATGGCAGGAGCTGGTGGGTGTATGTTTAAAGATTAAGGATATGTCCTTAGGCTGTATCTGTATTGGAACTTAGGAAAAAGACTGGAAGGCTCAGCTAGAAGAGACTTTCCCTGATCAATATTTCAAGAGCAATGAAAATCAGTCACTCCAGAGTTTACAAACAGCAGTTCAATATGACTTATCTGACCTTAAAAGCCAATATAGCACTCAAACCCCAAAATGAGTGAGCACATCTGATACTTTTAAACAGGAGGCTTGAAGTTGGGCATCTGTGTTTCTGCTTCTGAAATCCTAATCCTAAAGGCAGAAGAACAGATCCTTCCTTTTCCTCCTTTTTAAATAAAAATGCTGCTTAAAGGCAACAAACCCCCCCAGTCCTACTGAGTGAGACGGCAGAAGTGGATTGTTTAGAGAAATGTCACCAGCTACGTGTATAGTTTATTGTGTGGTCATATATGAAATGCCAACGCACTGCATGTTCAGTTGCAGAGGGAAACAAGGTGTGTCACCAGGGGCGGTCCCGTAGCTGCAGATGTGACACCTCAGGGCCAAAATATTCCCTAGATAATCCCCAATCCACCAGTGCTGCAGAAAGTATTCCCTCCTATGTCCGGAGACCTGAGCAGTCTGAAGGAAACCAGTCTCTCACCTTTGGTGGCAGCTGCAATTTTCCTTTACACACGGCTCATAGACTTCCACAGCTTTCTTAATTTGGCCAGTTATCGTTTTCCACTTGGCATCTAAAACACACAGGAAGGCAAAGCCAAAGGATTCGATCCATCCCCCAGCAGAATAAGCGGCGGGGCGGGGAGGCGGGGAACGGGCAGACGGTCGGGCGCGCCTTCCAGCCCGCGGTCCGCNCGCGCGGCCATGGGAGCTGTAGTTCCCGCCCCAGCGCTGAGGGGGCGGGCGGACATTCCCGAGTCGCGGCACAGTCGCGGCGGGTTGCGATAGATGGGGCCGTGCTGCGCCAAGTATCGGCTGCCCAGAGGAGCTCTGAGTGTGCACCTGGGTTAACACCCCCCAACATCCTCCTAGCTCCGCCCTCGGGAATCCCGCCAGCCTCACGCTAGTGTGGGTGCCCGCCTGCTGGCACTCGCTCCTTTTGTGCGTTTTTGGGGGAGAACTTCCCTGGATGCCTGGATTCATCAAGCAGTTGGTCTAGCCTGTAAGAGGCTTTTTCTCCTGACCCAACCACTCGCTGTTGCCAAGGCCTAATTCAGTTTGAACATCTAGGGTAAAGTCACAAATTCCCTTGTTACAGTATAAAGGTTCAGACGGATTTGTATAAATTTCTTTGCAGCTTCGGGGCTGTGGACTATAAGAAGTCATAGAATCATCAAATGGTTTGGGTTGAAAGGGACTTTAAACTTGTTTAATTCCAACCCCCCTGCCATAGGCAGGGACATTTTTCAGTAGAACAGGTTGCTCGGAGCTCCATCCAACCTGGCCTTGAATACTTCCAGATATTGGGCATCCACAGCTTTAAGGAACCTGTTCCAGTGCCTCGCCACCCTCACAGTAAAGCATTTTTTACCAAACATCTAGTCTAAACCTGTAGTCTAAACTATTTTGGTTTTAATCCATAACTCCTTGTCCTGTCACTACATGCTCTTATAAAATATCTTGAGGTACTTGAGGAAGGCTGCAATTAGGTCACCCCAACGCTGCCTTTTTTCCAGGCTAAACAAACCCAATTCTCTCAGCCTTTCTTTGTAGGAGAGCTCCTCCATACCTATAGTCATCTTGTTGGCCCTCCTTTGGACTCATTCCAACAGGTTGATGTCCTTCAAGGATTAGGTGATCTTTTAAGATCCCTTCCAATTCAAACTATTCTATGACTCTACAAAAGAAGAGAACTGAGAATCAGTCGTTGAGCACCATCAACATAATTTCACTTTACAAAATGGTTTGTAAGAATGCAGTATTCAAAGCTACCCTCCACTTAGTGTTTGGTATTTGAGTTTGGGTCAGCTCAGTCATATTTGGCCATCTTACAGGAGACAGGGCACTCAACTGGGCACTAGATGCAACACCGCAACACCCATGCTGATGCGTGAACAAATGAATGTAGGCCAGAGGGTCTGGGGATAAGAAGATTCCATCCAAACATGAATCCAGACCAGTCAATCAAAGTTTCTTCCCAAAGCTGAATGTAGGAAGGTCTGTCCCATCTTCGTAGGGTCTGTATATTCAAATGTGAACACTAAACATTCATTTTTCCTAGCTTGGTGGCTTTGGATTTCAGGAAGAGGAGCTGTGGTTGCTCATCAATAGGAAGGAGCCACATTTACACTATGTTTCTATAGAGTGAACTCTGATTAGCCACAACAGACTCCAACTCCACCAGTTATAAAGGCCTCTTTTGTGTGAAACTGAATTGGTCCCGTAGGTATTTGTAGATTTGGGTGGAGAAATGTTTACCAGAAAACAGACCAAAGAGGAAAAGCATGTGCTGACAAGGAGTGTGAAGTCTTCCCAAGGACTGCTAAATTCCAAAGACCAGTAGTTCTACTGAATTTGCAAGAGCTGATAAAATCCAGGCACCAAATCTGCTCACTCTGTGCAAGGCCACAAGTGAATATTGGGATCAACCCCCAGCTATGTGACTGGAGGGCAGCAGCTCCTACAGGAAAAGTCTGAGAGCTCATGTGTGCACCCATTGAAATTAATCACTTCGAGGGACTTTCTGAACACCTTCTTGGAAGGTGGTAATGCCAGCACAGCCCTCTACGGGGTTTGTTCCTATGAGGGAATAAGTGGATCTTTGTATATTATCTGCTATTAATAGTAACAACTTCCTAGCGTGAAAACCTTGAGTACTTCTGGCTGTCTCATCCTAAACTCTTGTTGCACGGCCAAACATTTTTTTAAGCAAGTCTAGGGAATGAATCCCTCCTTTTCATCTTCTCAAGGTCCTCTGTCTTCCTTTTGATTTCTGCACAGGGGTCTGTTTTCTTTCTTTTCCTCTACAGTCCCTCTTAGAGCTGTAGTAGTCACAGATCTAACTACAGGCTAGTCTGAAGATTTCCCCAAAAGTGTGAACCTTAGTAAGGTAAAACCAAAAAATTGTCAGTACTCTTAAATATCTATACTTGCTTCCACTGGCCTCACTCAGTCTTAGCCATCTCTACATCATTAATCCACCCATTAGTTCTAGCAAAGTTTTTTGTCTTCCCTCTCAGGTTCCAGACCAGATTTTCCTGCTTCTTTCCTGGCTGACTGAATAGAGACATCAGCGTGCTCTTCCAACACCATTGCTGTTTGTTTCTCACAGTTCTCTACTAGTCTCCTACACAGCCAGTAGAGCTGTAGTAGTTCACTCAGTAGCAAAGGTTATTTCAGGTACTTTCTCTGAAGCAAATAGTAGGAGTGGTAGTCAGCATAAATGTTTAATGGGCCCTGAGAGCTAAGACTTTAAGATGAATCTCCTTTTGAAGCTACATTTACAGCCTCTGCTCTCCCAGGCTTTGTATAATGAAAGCACCCCAGGCCACTGTGGTGTGGTTTTGGCATGTGCTGTAGTTTCCCCAAAGCACCTTGGATGGTTGTAAGCCTCAGAACCCCTTGACTCTCACTTCAAACACAGCTTTTGCCTCACCTTCTCTACCTTCTTAATTTCCTGTAAAGCAAGAGCTCCATGCAGGAGCATCTGGCTCTGATCTTTGATACCCTCCCTCGAACACAGCCCCTCCCTCATTCTTTTTCTCTGCCAAATCAAGCATAAACACCCACAAATTTACTTTCATCCTGTTCCATGTGCCCAGAGTGGAAAATCACTTGGCTGTAAATCTGGTGTTTTTGCTTTACATATTCAACATAGGTTAGAAGAAGGGTGCTCAGGAAAGAGTTTGGTTCTCCAAGCTGCTTGTAAGATTGAGCTGAAGAAAGCATGCTTCCTCCATGTTGAGTGTCTCTCAGAGCTGTGGTCTGGCTTTTCTTGCTGCCATCTGCTTGAGCAGGGGTGGCAGTGGGGGCTGTTCTCCTTTCATTCATCCTTTTGTTCCAAATGGAAGTCCTATACTTCCTGAACTCCTCAAATAATGGGGAATCTTTCCTATGGAGAACAGCCATCTGAGCAGAGGGAAGAAGAAAGCTGTAACAGGCTGCTGAGCTTCAAAACATGTGATTGACATTACCAAGGCTTCTGGGGATGGGTCTAGTCTTTCTCATAAGAAGCCACATAGCTTCTGGAGAGTCAAGATTGTTTCCTGTTGATGAGATCCTTGTGGAACTTCTTTTCCCCTTGGCTCTGAGCTGTGTCCCATAACATGCAGCCCTGTGGAGGTGTCAGACTGCGCCTGTCAGGATTCAGGGCTGGCCACAGCTGCAGTACATGGGTTGGGGACGTTTGGTATTGAATAATAAATTATTTTATGCAAAGGAGGGGAATTATAAAAATATTACAGCAACTAGAACACTGCAGAGAAGTGTAGTGCCAGAACAGGGCACCCAGTAAGGCTTGGGGTCACAAATGAAGGCTCAGAGGGTCTCAGAAGACTCTGCAGGGTCTGAAGAACCTTGGGGTTGGACTGGACAAAACAATGCTGGAGACCCAGAGTTCAGTTTTGATGAAACTCCATCAGAGTGTGCCAGTCAAGGAAGTCAGTAACCCAGCCTGAGGATTTGTCAAGGCAAAGGAAACAATGGAACTTCCAAGAAACAGTGAGAAAGGCATCTCTAGTTCAAGCCCAAGGTCTAAGTTTAAGTAGTTGTGCATGCTGTGTGAGCAACACAAACCAACACCTAACCTGGTGCTTAGGAGAAGATGCAAGAACTGCAGTGCTTCCATCCCTTGAGGAATTTGTATGTGCCAGAGGATTCCTGTGCTCATGACAGTGATGGCAGTGTCATTAACAAAAATTCATATTGGCAGCAGAGTGTAGCAGCCCCAAAGAGGAAGAAGGACCCCTATTTAGTGTGAGTTGAGTATGTAAATACCCTTATAAACATTGGGCCAGAAATATATCCAAAGTTTTTTTATTATTTGTACACCTTAAAACCAGTATATATAAATCTATCTTTCTTGGTGGAGTTAAGAAAAACTAGTACTCCTGCTCAGAAGGATGAACTGACTTCTGATTCCTCCTAAAGAGACAGCATTTGACACTATCAGTGTCACTGATGTAGCTACTATTTTTCCTGAAGGCCACCATTACTGGAGAATTCCTAGATGTTTGTGACTCCATAAACATTAAGTCATTGGAATTGTTAAATTATCAAAGCATGGAACTGTAATTGTGAGCATCTTGTGAACTGAGGGACTTAAGTCACCAAGACCCCTGCACAAACCAAAAACTAGAAAAGGCAAATCTTTAGTGGTGGAGCATGGGGGGATGTTTGGAAAGTGAAAACCCTTTTGTCTCATCAAGCACGAATTTGCTTTTGCATTTGAGTCACAGGACATCACCACAAGCTGAAATTGAGTACACGCCTATAGAAAAAGCCATGGCATTAGGCCACGGCTGTAAAGACTTTTAAAAATCTTTGAGAGGCCGTGTTAACTAAAACCGATCATAAATCACTTTTTTTGCCATTTCCAGTGGGGATCGGGAAAACACCTTCCTGCAAACAGGATGTCTCTTTCTTTAGCTACCGTTGTATAACTTGCAAATTGAATGCGAACCTGAGAAAGCTTTAGTAGTTGCAGGCACACTCTCTAGAGCCTTGTTAGGGGTTAGTTTTTCTAGATTTTTGGGGGTTTTTTATCTATAGTTTTTTTTTTACATTAGTTGCCTAGAAACGCTAAATGTGGGTGCTTATGGATATTTGAAGGAAACAAAGAGTTTGGCTCAGGCAAGTAAAGAAAGCAGAGTGGGGGACAGCAGCGGGGTGGTGCACTCGCTAATTCTAGAGAAGAATTGAACATTTTTTTGAGCTCAGTCTTCCTTCCTCCTTCTCCCTGTGGGTGCCCGGGATTTCGGGGCCAGCCTCTCCCCGCTGCGCTCGGAGCCGAGGCCGCCCCGCCGCTGCACCCGCGTCGCTTCTTGGCCCCGATCCGCAATCTCCCCGCCCTGCGAGGCTACGCACCCTGAGCCGCCGGGACGCCCCCAGGGTTTCCAGCCCAGGCCCCGGGCTCTCGGCCCCCTCGCCCAGCCTCGGGAATTCTCTTCCCCGCGCGGCTCCCGCTGTGGGCCGAGCCGCCATCGCCTCGTGCTCCCCGAGCCCGCCCCACAGCGCCCCCTGCAGCCCGCGGGGATCACCGCACCCGCCCTGTGCCCCGGGAGCCACCAGCGCTCCCTGCCGGCCGGGACCGGAACTGCAGCCGAGGGGAAACCCTGGCTCTGGCTGGGATCGGCTGCTGGGGGTGCTGCTGTTTGTGTGCCTGCCCGGCACAGCAGCGAGAACTGCCATCCTGGGCCGTGCCTCTGCCTCACAGCCCCTCCATCCCAACATCACAGCGATCCGGAGGGAGCGGGTTTTACGCTCTCCCTTTTGGGGGGTGGCTTCTGCCTTCCCTAGCAGACACCTGTCATCCAAACCTAGACAAGCCTTTGACAAAAATTCTGTAGAACAAAGTCGCAGACTAGACTATGGATATGTCAGTTGAGATAAACAAAATAGAAAAACCCAGTCCTGTTGGTTTTAAAATGAAATGCAGAATTTTATTGCTGGTGGTTTGCTGAGGACGAGACACTGCAGGATGTAATTAAGGTTCTACTAGAAAATGATTTGCAGCGCTTATTCTGTCCGTGTTTCAGTTTAAAATTATTTAGATATCACTTCTCTGAGGCATGAAGAAAACTGATCCTTGAAGTGTTGCAGGAAAATAAAGACACAGAAAGCCATTTAGAGCCTGAAGGCAGTGTGAGACATCTCTGCCTCCCTCAATAGTCAGAAATACAAGTGATGTGAAATGGAGGAGTTTGTGCTGGTGGAAAACACTCACCCTCTGGAAGGAGGTTGGGGAAGCAGGCTGGCATCAGTTTGATGCGGGAATCCTGAGCAGCCATTTTCGTATTGCCTGAGGGAAGGCACCAAGGAAGGTTTGTAAGGGAGCAGGTCTCTGATATCTCTTAATAGTGGATTTAATATTCATAACAACATGTCTGTCAATGGACTGCAGGTCAGTACAACCTTATGTGTATCCCAGCTAATCCCCGGTGCCTAAATTTACCACAAGAGTGGAAAGCAATGCCGAAACTCTGCCAGGAAGGGGGCAGTGTCAATCTGTTACACTCCTGGCACTACTCACATGCAGTGGATTGTCTCATCTGTTCTGGCAGAAACTGATATTGTAGTGAAGGTGGGTTTGTTGAGATAAGCAAACGGGAGAAGTGGAACAAAAATGTAGTGTGTTTTTGTAGCCTGGGATTGGCAGTGTTTCACAAGTGATAGAGACGCGCAGTAACAGAGAGACTCAACAACTGAAGATGGGATATGCTCTGTGGTGACCTTGTGATCCCGTGAAGGGCGTTGTTGTAGGCAGCGCATGCTGTGGAGGAATAGATTCACCTTTCCCAAATTCCACAGGCCAGTGGGAGAGTGTAAATTGCTGCCTTCCACACTGGTGGTGTCAGCTTAGAGTGGCTGTAGTTTAGAAAAGTAAGAGGCTTTTTAGTGGGCTTTTTGCTAACCATGGGATGGGTTCTTCCGAGGACATGGGTTAGAACATGGGACATCCATGGCAACGGGGCATTTAGGGGAGCAGACACCTTGTCTGTACTTGTCGTGTCTCTTGGCTGGGGGTAGTTGAACCTGTGTTCCTAGGGAAGCTTTGGGCATCTGTATCTTTCAGAAACTCTTGGAGGAGGTGCCATTGTGCAGAGGCTTGAGGGAGCAGCACCGATCAGAGCTCAATGATCCATGCAGAGTGTTGTTGCCTCCCTGAGTAGGAGGCATTCCCGGACAACATGGAACATGGGAGTTCTTCCATGCTATTTCAGCCAGCAAAAAAAGGCGTGTTCAGGTACAATGTGCTGAGCATTGAGAGGTCTTTGTTTCTTCCTAAAGTCCCAGTGCTCGTCACTGCCACTCTCATTGCTGCAGCTACTTTGCTTCCTGAAGACCATCATTGCTGGAGAATTCCTAGATGTTTGTGGCTCCACAGACATTAAGTCATTGAAGCATGAAAGTGTAATTGTAAGCATCTTTGTTACAACTTTTTTTTTGCAGAGCTGCGCAAAATTCATGGTCTTCTCTGTCCTAGCATTGCTTGAATGTAATAGAATTTCCTTCTGCTAATAAACTGAGGCATTAAGTTTCTAATTTAGGGATGGGATAAAATGAGTTGTGCTGTGATTTCTAATCATGGGAGAACTCTTCTAATGTGCACACATTCAGTGTTTGTCATATAAAAATTGTTCCTTAACAATGCCCATTGCAGCTAATTTGTAACTACACAGTGTAAACATTGATCTCTAAAGTTTTTAATAGATCCCCAAGCTACTTAATTATCACTTACTGACCCTTGTTTTCTAATGGTGATTAGTTTAGTTTCCTCAAACTTTATAAGAGCTGTGTCTCAAGTGGCAGTAATATGGACAATTTCTTATTCCATATTTAATAGGGTAGAGGGCCTCCAAAACATTACTAGATCATGTCTTCCCAGAATTAGGCTTTACCTTCACAGTGATAGCCCTCTTAGCTGAACATTTTGAATGTTCTATCTGGTTCAGCTAAAGCTTGTATTAAAGTCGGAGAAAAGCAAATTCAAACCAAAACTCTGGGATTTTAAAAAATCTGTTTTAAAAAAATCACTAAGTCTTGCTTATAGTAGGTTTCCTTCAGGTCTAACACTGCTTTTGGTCTATAAACCTGTTGGATTCTTCAGCACTCATTTCTGTATGACTTGAGAAAAGAGACCAACCTGGTTTCTGAGAACAATTTGCCATGAAGAAAGTGTGTAGGCTAACTTAATCCCAACGGCAGTTTCATTGACTTGAACATTTAGCAGAATTGAACTTCTCTTTTCACACTTAGTCTTCCACTACACTTCATCCCACTACACTCTGTAAGTGACACTGGCTCTAAGGTCAAGAGAAAAGCTGCTTTTTACTCCCTTGAGGTAGAAAATTGGAAAAAGGCTTTTGCTGATCAGAGAGCAGAGCTTCTGAAAGAGGCTTCCAAAAGCAGAAGGTGGTTTTGTTGTTGTTGTTGTTGTTGTTGCCTCCTATTGCCAGGAAACTAGGTCTGTTTTAAAAGGGATAATACAGGTTCAGAGACCCACCAGTCTGAAACAAGCAGTGAAACTTTTCTTCTTATCAAATATGATATCACTGAAAAGTCAGGACTGAAGGGTGCATTGGGATGTCTTCTAGTCCATTCCTCTATCCAATAGCATGGCTACCTCTGTCTGCCATTCTTGACCTACATTTTCCCTTTTCTTAAAGACGTGCAATGATGGAGCCTGCTCAGACTTGTAGCAGTTTTGGGCTCATTTTGGGCTTGCTCTCCTTGTGAGTTCAAGTCCTGCCTTCCAATGCTGACACTGTAACTCCTGTGTAGCCAGTCCTATCCCTGTCTATTACATTTGAATAGCTAATTTTTCCTAAGCAACTGTAGAATTTTACATGTCTTTTTTGAATTAAATCCTTTTTTCTTCACAGACTTTCTCAGATAATCAAAGATGTTTTGGATTCTAAGTCTGTTTTCCAGCATATTTGCAGCCTCTCCCAACAAGGTGCCATATAAAAGTTTAATAACCTCAGCCTCTGTTTCTTTGTTCTTGTCATTAATGAAAATATTGAATAACACAAGTTCTGGGAGAGTTCTCTACATATATCTTGCTTGATGAATCTTTCCCATTTGATGGAGAAGGAGCAGTAACTTTGCTGGATATGAAATTTCCTTCTCCTCCAACTGACATTCAAGAACAATAATTTTTCCATATTGTGAAGCATGCCAATACTTTTACTAAGAAAAGTCTCCAAAGGCTGGGCAAGCACAGAATGCCTAACAGCAGAATTTATTAATAGATCTGTGCTCTAGCCATAATGTCCACAAACATTTAAAGGGAGATCATCTGCTCAAGGAAATTCTTTAAGTATTTATGGTACACTGCTAGACACCTAGCAGGACAACACACCTTCTGACCTTAAAGCTGGAGTGTTACAGAAATAGTGTCAGCAGATTGTTGAAGAGAAAGGGGAAAAAAACCCAAAAAACCCAAAACAACCAACCCACAAAACTGTGGATTTAAGCCTTTTGGAATGGGTTTCTATGGAACACTTGGAAATTCCTTAAAGGTTTTATTACTTTGAAAAAAGCTCTCATAGTTTGGTACTTTTGGCTTTTGAGTTGCACAGCATTCTCGTACTTGTGGCACAGTGATCTGCATGTAGTTAAATCCTTCTCAGAAAAACTTCTAAGGGTACTTAGAGATTTAAATGGCCAACAGGAGGGCTCGAACTTTTCAAGATAGTGATGCCTTGTACCTTCCAGATTTAAGCCAACTGTTTGGTATCAGGAAGACACTCTGTAGAAGGCAAATTATTCCAAATGGTTCTGCTGCAGTTCAAAGGGACCTAAAAACAGCTTGGAGAAATGGGCCAGTGGGAGTCTCATGAAATTCTACAAAGCAAAATGCCAAGCTCTACCCCTGGGCAGGAACAACCCCAACACCAGAACAGGCCAGGGACTAAGAGGCTGGAAAGCAGCTTTGCAGAGAAGCACCTATGGGTCCTGGTGGACACCAAGCTTAACACAAGCCAGCAGTGTGCCCTTGTGGCAAAGAAAATCAACATCCTGGAGAAACATTGCCAGCAGGTCAAGGGAGGTGGCCCTTCCCCTCTGCTCAGCACTGATGAGGCACATCTGGAGTGATGCCCAGTCCTGAGCTCCTCAGTACAAACCATACGTGGGCTACTGGAACAGTTCCAGCAGAATACCAGGAAAATAGTTACAGCCTTGGAGCACTTCTTACGTGGGGAAAGGCTGAGAGGGCTGGAACTGTCCAGACTGGAAGTGGGTGTGATTTTATCCATGCTCATAAATGCCTGATGGAAAGAAGACAGAGACAGACTCTTCTCCATGGTATATAGTGAAAGAACAAGAGGCAACAGGCACAAGGTGAAACACAAGAAGTTGTTTTATCTGGAAACCACCTTTTTAAATTTTTTTTTTTTTTAATTGTGGTGATGGGTTGACTACTGGAACAGGTTGTCCAGAGAGTTGACCAAGTCTCTGTACGTGAAGATATTAAAGATCTGACTGGATACAGGCCTAAACAATCTCCTCTTGAAGCATCTTTGATCAGGGCTGAACCAGGCAATTTTCAGAGGTTCCTTCCCATCTCAATGATTTTGTATATCTTGGAGACACTCTTACATACTCCCCTTGAGCATCCATGTGCAGCATCATCAGACACAGGGCACTGACTTGAACCCCAGTTTGCATAGAAGTCCAAAGAAGGGAATTCACATTTTGTTGTAAGGGAATGAGAGAAAGGTGTCTGTTCTTTGTGTCACTCACACTTAGCAGAAACACCTTTGTGTGTGCCAACTGATGTCAAATTTGCATTTTACTCGTAGCTGACTCTGGAAAGGCAAAAGGAGGCAGTGAAGAAAGCCTTGAGTGATGTAAGTGTATGCCTTTCCATGTGTATGGGTCTGGATCCACAATCAAGAAACCTCTCACTCCATTAGATACTTCATCCTCAATTCCAGGCATGGATGGAGATGTACATCATCCCCCATCTGAACTAATGAAGAAGCAATTTCATTTTCTTTCCCATAGTGGAAGAGGACACTGATGAAGCCACAGCCCTGGCACAAGGTACCATTGGCTTAAATGACCTGTTTGAAAAATATGTGATAGGGAGCAGTGGAGCTGCCACCTGGAAGGTCCCTGGGAAGAGCTGGGAGCATTGCCTAGTGAGGAGCAAGAGCCTGCTCCAGAGGCAGACTCCAATTTTTGTACGGGCAAACCACATTCTTTGTGCGGTTCCATAGGGTGTAAAGAAATGGGACTGGAACAGAAACAGAGGCTGTGTATCAAGAAAAGCTTTGCTGCTGCAACTGATGTCTTCTCCATATAAAAACAACCCAGCAGAGCCTGGAAAGCTGGGCAGTGAGCAAACAGCGTACAGGATTTTATGTAAGGTGCATTAACAGTGTGTATTTATCTCAGCTTCTCAGGTATAATATTTCCTGTTCTGTCTGTATCTTATTTCAACATTCTTTTTTCCCCAAGTTGTACAGTCTTGGTGTGCACTGCAGAGACACTTCTGTGGATATAGTCTGTCCAATAGGCCCTGAAATACAGTTAATGCTGCTTTCTGAAGGCATCTATAGGATCCTGAGAAAGAAATAATTATTCAGTGCACAAGTAGGTCAGAGGACATTATCTATTGCTCAAGTATAAGGTTCCTCTCCTACTCCTACTGTGGGTGCAGAACCTAGTGCTCCTACTTCAGGATTTTTTTTTTTTTTTTTTAATAAAGAGCTGCTTGGGTTAACCTGTAACAAAAGAAGGGGCGTTGCAAAAGGGCCATTTTAATGTGTACCTGAAGTCTGATGGGTATTTCCATACCACTTCTCCGTATCACAGAGCAGCCAGCCTTTCTACACTGACATACAAAAATTCTGAACGGAATTTGAGAGCTGGCCTGTTACTGGAATGTGACTGGTGTTTCATGGGGAAAGCAGCAGAAGAGGCCATTGTATCACTGAATCTGGATGCCACAGAAAGTTCCTGTTGTCAACAGCTGCTCTCTGTAACCAGGTGGTTTGGACTGGAGCTGCAAATGATGTTGGCATCAGCATGTTCTGGCATCAGCCCCTGAGTGCCACCTTCTGTGGAGCTGAACTGGCTTTCTCTGAGGGCATTTCCAACAGAATCCAAGATGCAGTGAACAACAGCTGGCTGCCACTGTGACACACAGACAGCTCTCTGTTGTGTACTCTCTCCCTGGCACAGCTGGCTGCTGGGCTCTCCGAATCCCAGCCCTGCCATTCCCATAGGACCTCTCCTGTAAAATAAAATGGCCTGCAGGTCTGGGGTGAGGCTGCTGGAGCTTCTATTATCCCAGATCTGAAACTCCAGGAAGAAGGAAGAATTTCTCCTTCCCTGAACAGTGTTTCTAACTAGTTTTCATTTCAGAAAAATAATTTTTGGATGGACTGGCATCCTTCAGCAGGAACGATAATACTTAAGTGTGCTCCTTTTAGGTGCCCTGTGTGTTGTGCATTAGTCTCTCCTGCCTTAAAAGAAGAGATGTCTGTATTTACAGGTTTATCTAGACAACATTGTATCCACGCGGAGTAGCATAGACTGAAACTTTAAAATGTGCCAGACTCCCTGGTTTGTTTGGTTGGTTTTTGTTTTTTTTTACATTTAAGCCATAAGGTGTTTCTGATTTGTTCTTTACTGTGCCCTCTTTGAAAGGGGAGAATGTTGTCTTGCAGCCTCGGGCAAGATGTGGTGTGTTATTCCTCTCACCAGCTCTGAGGTTCGGTGCCAGCACCATTGTACTTTACCTCGCTCTCCCTTCCCGTCCTTTCTTCCCTCCCGAGGAGCAGGGAGGAAATGTTTCCCCTGCCATTAACCTGCATCCATTCGGGGTCTCCTGCCTCGGCCTCCAGCAGAAGTGGAAGCAGCCCCTGCTGCTGGAGTATCTTTAGCTGCAGCCCCGCTGAGGTTCCCCTCCTGATGCTGGAGTGTAAATTCCCAGCAGCTCTTTGAGCCACCCTTCTCGTGCTACTTGAAAAATAACTTTCTCTTGTCATTAACCCTGATCTATAGCCGCATTAATGTGTGAAATCACTGGGTGTGAAAATAGTGTACTAACCACTACTTAATGTAATATTACCACAGTAATGTCTCTAAAAATATCTTGTCCACTTGATTGCTTTCATTGTGAACTAGAGATAATGTACCACTTACAGCTGATGATTAAAATTCATAAAGCTTTGGTTCTTAATTACAGCAACTTGCAATCAAAGTGAAATGTCAGATCCTGAATGTTGTTTATCTGTATACAAATTCTCAAAACCAAGAAAATATAAGGATTGTCTACATAACAAAGCTGGGCTGCTTTGCTTTAAGGTTAAGTAAAATAAATACATGTGTGAGTATATATTGAGACAGGCTGGAATCAGTGAGCGTGAGATCTTTGACAAGGCAGAACTCACCTCGTATTAAATGCCCATCATTGGAAAATACGTTGATGAAGATAGAAATGTAAACTTCATAGAAAACTCTTGTAGATGGACGGAACTGTTTGATGTGCTGTGAAGAGAAATTTTGCAAGTCAGGCTCAGGGTTAAACCAAAGATGCAGATATCTGAAAATGCAAAGATGGATTTCCACTGCCATTAGGAATTACAATGGTGTCTGGCAGTAGGGAGTAGTGTCCTTATTTTCCAGTGTCAAAATCTCCTAACTATAATCCTGCTCTTGGTCAGCAGCGGCACTGCATGACAAAAATCACTTTCTTTTGGGTGCCCTTAGCACTGCATACCAGAGATATGGTAATTCTTTTTCAAGTTAATGCTAAACCCTGAGGGTTAGCAGTGCTCTGAGATGTATCTTTCCCTAAATTTACTAACACAAGCCCTAACTCCATTTCAGCATAGCTCCCTCCCCTTTGCCTTTTTTTCTTTCTTTTTT
>VWZN01005134.1:248190-258360 GCA_013396955.1 Regulus satrapa
TTTTACCGTTCGGGATGTCGGGAGATTAGATGAGATGTATTTACAGTTGCCATTTATCAGCAAGTAAATACCGAGCTCGGCGTGAGAGCAGCAATGTGAAGCCTTGCTTGCTTGCTCCCTTGCCGGAGGTTTTGTAGCTGTTATCCTACTGTTGGTGAGGTGATAATGTGCAAGAGCACCCCCCTCCCCCCCCCAAAAAAAAAAAGGAAAAAAAAAAACCCAAACCCCAACAAAAAGGCAAAGAGGAGAGGAATCCCTGCTCCTCACACCCGGGTTTATCGCAGTATCGGTACTGGCTTTGGTTACATTTGGAGGGATATTTCTTTCCTTGTGGCATGAGACAGAGAAAGCCTCCTGAAACGCTAGGCGCATCTTCACGAGGTCTTTTAAGTTTGTCCTGTGCCATCTTTCAGGTTTCATTGATTCTAGTTGTTTTGTTAAAAAATTATGTACAAGATTGTGAACTGCACAAATGTTCATCCTAATGTCCTGGCACAACCTATGCGAGGCAGGAGCTGGAAGAGGGAGAGAGATATGTGCTTTCCCAGTGAAGGCTGGGAGGAGAGCATTATGTGTTGAAGAATATGAGCAGGAATGGGAGATGGGGGAGGGTGTCTAAATTGTCCTGAGACCCTATTCAATCCAGCAAGGAAGATGGAGGATCTTGCTGCTGCAAAAAAAATGTACGGCAGAAATCTCAGCCAGCTTCTCTCTGACTTGTTACCTCCCTTCAAAAAAATAAATAAATAAGCAGAAAAAGAATCAAAGCAAAACCCTGTGATTTGCTGTAACGTTTTCCATGATACCTTTATCCTGCATGCCTTACAATCAGTCCAGTGATGGAGGTATGTGAGAAGCAGGGAGAGAGACTCTGAGGTTTATTGACACAGGAGAGGGAGAAGTATCAGATCATGTTTGAAAGGAGACTTGTCAGGCAATGAGGTAGGGAGGAAAAATGCCCGTTCTAGGCAGCTGGACTGGCAAGAAGAAGGAGGCGGCTCCAGCACCTATGGTTCTGAAGCTGGGTGGAAAATCTGTGGAGAGGGGATGTAGACAGATGGGGGAGCAGGGAGGAATGATGTCTAAAGAAGACCTTGGACTGTCTCCTTGGAGGGCTTTAAAAGGGGGGGAATTTTGAACTGAATCGGGGCACTAGCAAGGCTGTAGCACAGCTAAGGTAAGTGTGATGTAGCAGGACTTTCCAGTATGGAAGAACACAGAGGCTGAGTTTTCTGACTTGGCAGAGTTTGGGGCATTTGGTGAGGGGAAAAGATTTCTGTAGCTGGAGTGATTTTTGACTGGGGCAGCAATTGCATTTGAGAGAATGAGGAGAGAGCATGTGGCTTGCCTTTTCCCCCCTCTTTGGTAGAGGGGTCTTCTGTTAAAATATCTTTGTAAATTTCTGTTAATTTTGCTGGAATCTGGCAGTAGCAAGGAGAAAGTCATCTGTCCCTTGTAAAAGAAGTGTGGGGATGAAAGAAGAAGTGGGGATGAAATAAACCGCTATGGCTTTATCGATGTTTCCACACACCCAACACCTCCACACCTATGGAAACAGCAAGTTTGTGCAAACACACCTGCTTGTGTCACACATGCTTCCTCCTCAGGGGCAACGTGCACGTGTTGTGAGCGTGGCTCCTGCACAGATATGGCCCAGCTCTCGTGTTTTCCTCGGTTTACAGGCTAGCTTATTCCCTCAGCCTGCTAGCAGTAGTATATGACAGCCGACTTTGCGATAGCACCAACTGCATGTGAGGTGGCTGAGACTTAAAACCAGTCTGTGACATGTTTTAGCTTTTACCATTCATGGCAGCGTTCCCATGATGGAGCAGGGACATACCACCGAGTAAAATACTACACACGTGCACGTGCAGAGGACAGATCTCAGGGCAAAGGTACCCCAAGTCGCTCTCTTTGAGGAGAAGCTGAAGCAGCACCAACTCATTTCAGGCAGCGCTCGCAGGCTGCTCCCACACATGTAGATCACATGCGTGCACGCTCCACCTTTCCCCTCCAGGATCACCTGTTTGAATTCCAGCTGGTCTGGCAGCACAGGGAAGTTTTGCACCCTCGTAGATGGGAATTTGATGGCCTGTCTGTTCCAACTTGGCGCTGGATGGGCTTGAGCCACAAAAGCTTAACAACAGGGAACACTAATGAGCCCCTGCTTGGCATGCTGAGAAGAAAGGCCAAGGGCTGAGTGGGCAAAAAAAACAGTGGCATGGAGCCTCTTGGCCAGAATCTGAGCCCTCAGCATGAAGGCTGGGCATGAGCAGAGTCTCTGGAGTTGGGAACAAGATAGCAGCACTGCCGCAAAGGCAGGAGAGGAGACCATGTTGGGGGGAGGAGAGCAAGCTGCTGTTTCCACATCATCTGAAAACTCAACCTGCTGTCAGGACAGAAGGAAGGCTTGTGCATATTTTATGTCACTTTTCTCCTTCTAGGACAAGCTGCTGATCTGATCAGCTATGCACTTTAAAATCCTTGACGCGCCAATCAGAAAGGATGACTTGAGGCCAATAACCAGCCTTGGCCTCCTGCCTCCGCTCCTTTGTGGACATCCCATGCCGCTCTTCCCTGGAGAACGTGTGCACAATTAAACCCTGCATGGCATTCCTCAACTACGGCATGGGATGTGACGAGCTGCATGGAGACGGGGACAAAAAATGGCAACGTGTCAGGGCTGGGGGGGTGGAGGCAGGGAGGGGAGTTGGCCATTTCTTATGCTGTTTGCTCATGTCTAGAAGGAGACTAAATGGGTAATTCAGTTTTACTTTGAATGGGTGGTGTGCTGTTCCACTCAGCTGCTCTTGTTTCAGAGGTCTTCAGTGGCAGCTCAGGAGTTGGTGGGGCTGACAATAAAGAAAATGTATTTCACTCCTTCATCCTGAGTTTTGTTGGGGGCTGTCAGACAAGAGATTTCTCCTCAGCGGTTAGAGTTTTTCAGTGCTGCTTCTGCATGGCAGAGCCACTTGAGCCATTTCTCCTGCACCCTGAAGATGGGAGCACCCTGGTGCCCTATATGCCTAAGGATTCAGGCAGCCCAAGCACCATAGTTTTGACAACAGTCTCTCACACACAAACATGTAACCCCTGTTTCCCATAAGCCAACTCATGGCCCTAAACACCAGTTTGGGACATGTGGGAAAGCAAATTTTTTTTTTTTTTTCCTATGTGAGGCAAAGTTGTGACTCTAACTGAGTTAATGTTTGCCCTGCTTTATCCTTCACTTGTCCCTCCTGTGAGAAATGGCCATGGGATGTGGAGGTCTCACAGAACCTGAGATCCTAGCGCTGATCTGATGGACAGCCTTAGGCAAATTGCCTTAAAACTATCGTGGAGCTTCCTCCTGCAGTCTTTGACGTGGGGGTAGAGCTTGCCCAGCACCCCAAAGGGTTGTGTGGGCCTGTGCAGACACCACAGCGGGCTCTCACACCAGTGCATGGACAAAGCGTGCGGTTTTGCACCGAGCGTGACTCATGGACGATAAATTCTGCTCCAAGTACGCGCACACTCGGCACTCTGTTGGACAGTGAATTCTGTTTTTGTCCTTCCAGCAGAAAACACTGCAACTTGCCAGTGACATGGACTGGACATGTATTCCCATAACAACATTATAAACATATGGTAAACCTGGTGTAACAACTGCTGTCCGTGTCTCTACGCAAAACAAGGAGCTGGTTAACAAAATCTTGAGGCTGTATCTCCTCAGACTGTGCTCTCGGAAGCTTTCCCAAGCTAACCTCAACCTGGGCACTGCTTGCATTGTAAACTTTGGGTGGGGAGGGGGGTGGTGTGAGAGCAGTTAGCAGGAATGGCTATTTGTGATTTAGTCTACTTCCCTGTGACTCAGAACTGAACCATCCCTCGGCAGAGTATTTGGGGAAAGTACTCTTCAGATGTTGAACATCAGTCTTGTTCTCAGAAGTTCCCCAGTACCCCGGCTTGCTTGCTTGCAACTGGGTTTTTCTCAGCATCTTTTCTGAAAACAAAACCCTGAAAACTACTTCTGACTATTAAAGACTTCATGGTAATTTTTGCCAAAAGAAGAAGGGGGAGTGGTCTTAGCCCTGGGCACTTTGCCAGATTCGAGCTCAGGAAATTGCAGTCTATCTAGGTAAAACTCCCTATAGTTTAAACGAAAAAAGTATTCATCTCTTACTGTCTTAAAGGGTAAGCGCTATGTTCTCTGGAGTCTTAAACAGGCAGTACATTCTGGCTGGAGAGGTGGTTACAGTTGCTTGCTGGGAAAAGAATTTTTTATGCAAAATCTGGGGCCTTTTTTGCATTTTTGGGAGGCTTCTAATTGCAAAATGCTGTATACGTTTTAGGTTATTGCAAAGCTTGAACGAATGTGTGGCTCAACGTACAAATGCACAGAAATATGCTGGTGTGGTGTTTGCACAGGGAGCAGGCGCAGGCAGCAAATACACATCTTTTCTGTGGCAGAAAAATAAGGATACGTTTTTTAGTCTTGCGCGTGTGCATCTGGGGGCTGGATTTTGTATGTTTAGCAGCAATTGCTTTTGTAAGCTGCTGCTAAGGCACGTAACTGGCTGTGTGCAATTGCAGTAATGGAATGTGAAAATGCTACTACACACAGACCTGTAATCTTGCATGCAAAATACTGCTAGTCTAGTTCTCCAGGTACCAAAAAATGGTTTGAGATTGTACTCGCCTTTCCATTTTCCAGGTGACGTGACATCTGTGTGTATGGAGTGCTGAATGATTATCCTTTCTATTTTTGCTCCAAGAAGAAGGAAATTAAATCTTTACTAGTGATTACGGCAATGCAAGTGTCATGATAAGGATGGAGGTGGCTGGGGGGTTGCAATGAAAATTCCGTAACGCTTTGGAATCCTGGGGAAATGCATGGGTGAAGGAGAGCAGAGTGAGCACCTTGTTTCCCCTACAGATCAAGAGAGTTGAACTGCTGAGTTTGTCAGTGCTTTCAGGACCTGACCTTACCTTCTGCTAAATCCAGTACTTTCAGGGCCCCCCAAAACACCTGTGGATGCAGGGCTGAATATCCATGCTGGGAAGGATATTCCTTGGATATGTCCAGCCCAGGATCGCCAAAGTGTGAAGCAGATCTCCTCCTCCTCCTCACCCAGCGATGTGTCTCAGCTCTGCCCCAGGGAGATACAAGCAGCTCGGTGGGGGGGGAAGGGGGCACATAGAGCTCACTTTCTCTGCACTTCACTCTCCAGCTTCTCTGATGACAGTGATAACAAAGGGCTGCTCGGCATTAGGTGATATGGATCTCTCTCAGCCCACTAAACTTGAGTCCTGCAGGCTTCTCGCTAGCCCTTGAGGCTTGGGTGTCACTGCACCCTCCTGGCCTGGGGTGGCCTGGGACAGTACCCCTGGGGATTGACAGCTGGACTTTCTCCAGGAGTTCTGGAAGCGTGGGCTTCTTCTTACTGAAACCCATGATTTTATTTTGAGGTTATTTCTTGCCATCCTGGGTCCTTGACTGCAATCACTTCCATTGTGCATGCTGCTCTTTGTAATTGAATCTATCGATGTATATTTAATCCACTTGGCACCGTGGTTGGTAACTAGGCACTGCTTCCCAGCCTTCTGTCACTTGTTTTCACAATTACTGTCTGAAGTTGGGGTGGGTGCCTGTCACTCAGCTCTTTGCCCAATTGCTAGACTGCCTGGGAAGACCTGTGCTTGACAGTCAGGTCCACAGCTGGTACAGATCCCGTCCTTCCATCTGGACGTCAGCCAGGTGTGTAGGACTTGGGTCATGGAAGCTGAGCCTGTTGGGTTTAATTCTCTTCTCTGCCACTGATTCGCTTTGTGTGATCACAGGCGAGTCCTTTAACCTCAGCTGGCCTCAGCTGGGTTATCTACTTCAGAAAGGTGTTGTAATGCTTAATTATTGCCAGCTCTTCAGAAACCCCTGGCGGGGGAAAAAAAAAACCCATTTTATTCAGGAATATTGCTGACCTTCGTGGCCTTTCTAAGCCACCTCGGTGGTGCTAGGAGATACTATTTTTCCAGTCTCAATAATGTTTCTTCAATTTTTCATCCGTACATTCACCCACTCTCTCAGCTGCATGTAAAAATGCCAAGCTGTCTGAAGCCATGGAAATATTTTTATAAACTTGACAGCCATGGCAAACATTCCTCCTTGGCAATAAACAAACAAGGTACACAACCTGCCATTAACATCAATTTATAGCAGAGAGACCTTTGTCAGTCACTGATGAGGGAATCCTAGACAATTCTTGTGCTAGCAAGCCATAAAGTAGTGTTGTCTGAGATAAGGAAAATGCTGGATCCTTTGAGTTCCTGTGTGCAGGGAGTAACTGGGAAGCTCTGTTTGCCCAAGCGTGTGCAGGAGTTCAAGCAGGCACCAGGTATTTGGTTTATTCAAGGCTCTTACAAACTATGTTTGGCTTGGGTGTACGTGTGCTTGGGGGCTTGGTGTTTGTTTGTAGGCACAAAAAGCCTGTTTTCCACAGTGGCAGCTGAAACACAAAGGTGTGTAAAAATTAAACTGGGTAATATTTAGACACCTAAAAAACGAGCTGCAAACAAAACACATCAGTCAGTGTTGCAGGAGCAGAGCCCCTGTCACACAGCCTCTTGTGCACCCTCCTTCCATTTTCCTCGCAGCTGGATGCGGGCTGGGAGGGTTGGCAAGTACCTGAACCCATGCTGCAACATCTCCCTGTGGGCAGTTCCCCATGAAAGCAGTCAGACAGTGCCTGTTTTGGTGTGTTCTAGGTTAATTTACTCTGAATGCGTCTAAACACAGATCTCCAGAGACATTGGTGGTGCTGGCAGAAAAAAGCAGGTACCCCTCTTTTTCTTACTTTACTTTGGGTTATCTCTTACTTTTCTAGCAGGCCGTCTTCCTAACATTTTTGACATGTGGATTCTCTATGGTGTGCTCAGGAAAAGAAAGTCTAGACTGTTCTTCACCTGTGTCTTTGATGGAAGACTCAAAATAGGGAGCCAGGTTTCTTTCTACCACCTCACTCATTCACTTCCTCTCTGTGCCGTAGTTCCTTCCTTCTTCAAATGAGGATGACAAGTCTTCATTCTGCTTCCACAAAACCTTTGAAAACTAAGGAGAAAAACATGCAGGGCATTTGTCTTCCCTCTCCAGGAAATTATAAATCCCTCCCCTCTCCCCTCACCCCTCTCCCTTCTCCTTTCTACCTTTTTTCCTCTCTCTTCTCCTCTCTCCCCTTTTCCTCTCATTTTGAGTTGTTATTATTATATTCTGTCCCTTTAGGTCTCCTCTACTTCCACCGCTCTTGCAATCTGTCTCTCTCTGCTGTTTCCATATCCCCTTCTATTTGCAGCTCTCTTCCTTCTGTTCATGTCATTTTCTTCTCTCACCCTGTATCTTCTACCCTCCCCCACTATTCATGCGCCACACTCCCTCTGGTTTATCCTCCAAATTCCTCCCTTATGTGTGTCTCCACTGTGGACCCCTTTTTGTTGCTGCCGACTGCGTGTCCCTGTGGCCTGGCTGCCCGGGAGCTGCCGGTGGGGCTGGCTGGCCAGGCCTGAGGGAGAAGGACAGGGTGTGGGATCAGCTGGACAGCCCCTGCCGCAGCCGTGGCCGGCCAGGCAGGGTGGGGGGTTGCCCTCTGAGGGAGCAAAGCGAGACCCTCTCCATGTGTGTTCTGCTGGCTCTGGATAGAGCTTCCTTGAGTCTTGTTCTGAGCTGCAGCGTGGTTGTCACTTTAATGTCTGAGTACTTGGTTTCTGCCTGGAAGCTTGATTAAGTCTGTAGTCTCAAATGTTGTCTCCTGACCTCACCTTACCTCCTTGGACATGAACTTGTTGCTTTCTCTGGTCTTGACCCACTGCCCTGTTCCCATTCCCCTGACCTCCGCCTGGCTCCGGACACTCTGTCCTGAAAACATGGATTGTGTTGTGCCTGGCTGCCTATTGACATCTCCGGTTGTTTGAGAGGATGACTGTCCATTGTATCACTCCAGTTGAGTTCAGGGCCCTACGCTTTGCCAGGGAAAGCCATGATGGAGGAAGGAGAGGATGAGCACCAAAAGTTGGGAAAACCCCGTGGATCTTGACGGGGGGTCGCACTGAGCCTGCAAGGCAGTACCCAGCAGGTCAAGTCAACTGTGCTGTGTTTCCTGGGAGACGTGTGCTTAGCATCCTGCTGTTGCAATGGGACAGGAGCAGCAGGGTCATTGCCTTAGGGGGAACCCCTCTCCCATCTGCCTGAGAGAGCTGCTAGATCCCACCAGGAGGCTATCCCACGATCCCATGTGGGAAAGAGTTTCCTCCAAGTCAGCCAGGGTGCTTGAGGTGTATTTAACCACCTCTCCAGGGACAGGATTTTGGCTGCAAGGATCACATCCAGCGGCAGCAATTGAAAAGTGGTGGGTTTTTTATATCCCCTCATAGACTCTGTTTTCTTCCCACATAGCGGATGTGTGGCATAGAGAAGTCCCTTTCTCAGGGCAGGGAGAGGTGGCTGCATCTGGGCTGATGGGAGAGACAGCCAAATCAGGATTCATGAGGTATTCCTGACAGTGAGGCACAAAGAGGTCAAGGAGATGGCCATGTGCTTAAGTTCATCCAGTGTCCTACAGGGACAAGGCACGGTGACGTTTTGGCCTCTGGTGGAGTCTAGCTCTATTCCTGGGTAGCACATTTCCCCCTGCCAGGTGTCACTCAGTCCCAGGCTCAATAAAGTCATGAGCCTCAGTTCCCCTGGCCTGATTTTTCCCTTCTGCCTCTATAACATTCCGACCCTTCCTTAGTGCGCTGGATGATCTCCCCCGTACTTCATATGAAGTGCTGAGCACCTTTTCCCGTTTTTCCCACAGCCGTTTTTCTCCCTCTCCATACCTGCTTCACCTGTTATACCTGCTTTTTTCCCTCATGCTCTGCCTCTGAGCTAGGTCTCTCTCCAGACTCTTGTCTAAAACCCTCTTCCTCATTTGCCTTCCCATCTGGTTTCCTTGTCTCCCTGGTTATGCCCTGAGCTGTCAGAAGCTGGGGGATGATGACCATTGCAAGAGCAGGGCAGAGACTGGAGGGTGTGTGAGGGAGAGCAGAGCACGAAGTCACATTCCTAAACCAGGATCCATAATTTGCTGGGCTTTGGCCTCTTCCAGGTATGTGCTTTTAGCTACATCAAGGCAGAAGTCCCCTTTTCCCAGAAGTGTGATTTTCCCATTGCTTCTACTTCACTACTGGCAAGCTCCTGAAAGGTTAATGAAGTCATTCAGTGCAAAAGGAAAAAGCACATCTTCCCATGTTTTGCATAAATTAATCTTGGAGATTATGGAGCAGCCGGTGCACAGGGCACAGGATATACAGCAATGTCCTTGAATCTTGTCACCCAAAATGCAGCTCTGGGAGTATCACATAGGTGATACTGTGCCACTCCAGTCCTTGATATCAGCTGAGGCTAAAACGTAGGTAAAAAGCTGTGGCCTCCTTAGTCATCTTTATTCATGTTTCATTGTGTGTAACGGGGACTGGGGAGGAGGTACCCAGGAATGCCCACAAGCCCTTCCTCCCATTGCGGTGGATCCTTGTTTCCCACAGATCCTCTTTAGAAAATGCCCTGTATCAGGTTTCATTCCCCCTGGATTTTTTTTTTTTCCTGCCTGAGAAGTATGCAGAAAATCATTCAATTGGTTTTGAACCACATGAGTGGGAGCAGGAACCAACCCCAGAAGATAAGTGTTCTGACCTTTACCGCACTCAGATAACTGAAAATAATAACAAATAAATACATCTTGTTTCTAAACCTCAGACTTAGTGATATGTCCCTGCCTTATTCAACAAGAGCCTGAGCTCCTGGGAGGGTTGAGGTTATGAACCTGGTAGCTGCCTGCAGCAAGCAGCAGCCCCTTTGCTTTCCTTTTGTAAAAGGAGCTGGAACCAGTCCAGATATTCAGGATGTGAGGGGACAGGGCCAACATCCCCACACTCCTGCCATCTTGCTGCTAGGACCCTCCATTTTTTCCCATGGCTGGTGTGCTGGGAGGATGTGAATTTGTTTATTTCTTGCCTGTGTGTATTTCTTTGCACTTTTAGCATCTTGTTTTCAAATATAGGGTTGACCATTTAGGGACATGCAGGGCTGGCTACCAACTCTGTGTGTATGTAGACCCTGGATAAGATTATGGGATTTGCTCAGAAAAAAAAAAAAAAAAAAAA
>VWZN01005134.1:258388-274539 GCA_013396955.1 Regulus satrapa
AAAAAAAAAAAAGCAGCCAGAATCTCCAAATCGGTGACTGTTTGAAAAAAAAAAAGGGAACCTGTCTAGAAGGAGGACATGCTGACCTGTGTGACTTGCAGCAAGCTCCTCAGGTCTGGGTCTTAGGTCACTGAGTCAGACTTCCATCATCTCAGCAGATGCCCCTGGGGAGGTCCATCCGAGACAGCCTCTCTCTGCAGGCTGCTGGTGACAGTAAATATTTGTACACTGCATGCTGAAGTGCTGATAGGGGGCTGGAGTCCCATTGTGCAGTGTGCTGTCCAGGCCCTGGAAGGAGACAGTCCCTTGTCCTGAAGGATTTACTGCAATCCCGAATTAGAGCATTCATGGTGCTTGCTGTAGTGGCTGTGACTTGATGTTCCTCTGGCGTGATGTGACTCCCTTCCCTCCTCTGTGACATGGGGAGATTGTTTGCTTGGTTTCTGCCATCCAAATCACCAGAAACTGTAGAGATACCTGAATGCAGACAGTGGGGAGGATGTTGGGAGGTTTCTGGCACTATGTCAGTGTAAAGCACCTTATTTATTAGAGTCTAATGCCCATTTGGGATGCACTTCTGATCTAAAGCTCCTGAATTCCTCCCTTTTAACGATAAAGAAGCCATTCAGAGGCCCCCTGGGCCCAATGTGTGCTTCTGCTGAAGACTGCCCTGATCATATATCTACCACTGTCTTGCCCAGACTCTGGGTTCAGTGATTTTGTTTTCATTAGAAGATCTCCAACTCACTTCTTCCTGCAGGAAGTTCCAGCAGGTACCCAAATAAATATGATATTCAGTGGGCTGCACACGTGTTTCCATAAACTGCTGCAGTGTATGGGAACGTGCATTTTCAGCATGCAACCTGAGACGTGCCTGGATGGTTGCATTTGTGTTGTGTGGATGCTTGCATTCCTGTCTGCCAGTGTATTTGGGCTGGAGGAGGTAGCAAGGAAGCCTCTGGCAGCTGGGAAGAAAGGAATGACAGGCTTGCTAGGGAAGGGAGGAGAGAGTTTGGTAGCTGAGATGAGGATTGGATAACAACTGTAGGGGGAGATCAGATTTAGGATCCATGTGGCTCACTTAAGAAAATAGTACATTGTTTATTGGGGATTGTGTTATTCCCGTGCATTATTTATTAGTCTTCTGCTAATGGTACTGCATAAAGAAGTGGCACTTATACAGAAATTTTACAGACAGCTGGAGGATCAGTTCCAGGAGGTATTGTAACCAGGTCAGGTTAGTGTAGGGAATCCTGCTGGGCTCAGTTTTGACAGGCTTTGGAAAAGAGAAGATTGTTCAGGAGGCATTTGGAGGGGAGAAGGGGGGGTGTCTGTGACTCACAAGGGAACAATGATCACTGTGATGATAAAGGGGCAGGCTGGAAGTAGACCTGGAGACAATGCTGGATTCCTGGGTTCAGCGGCTTCAGGATTCCAGCCTGAAGTACAAGAAAGCTTGAGAAAATGAAGTGTTTAGGAGAAAGCTTTAAGAGTAATAAAGGCAGCTGGTGAGAGAAAGACAGAAGTAAGGAGGAAGCAATGCTGCACCTTGAAGTGTGTCCTATAAGGCTTGATTTTGAGGCAGGAGTTGGAAGAATAGATGTGCAGAAAGAGGTAGCCTGTGCGGCGACTGTGACTGAGCCCTTGCTGAGCTACTTGTAGTATCTGTTGGCACAGAGCTGTTGGTTTGCAGCCTCTGCAGACATGACAGGCAAAGCAGAGGTGTTGAGGTACCCAGGGACAGGAGACCGTGTAGGTTTGTGAAGTTCATAGTGCAGACAGATGGGTGCCAGGATGGATGGCCCAGCCAGTTCGTGAATACTGGTCCTTCCTTTCATTCCAAGATGTCTGGTCGCTTAGAGAGGTGGGACTGGTGTTCTGGTAGGTGGCATTCTTCCACTCAGCCCTGAGTCTGGAATCAGCCAATACTGGAGGAGGAAATCATGCCACTGGTGCAAACTGTCTTTGGATGAGAAGCTAACTCATAGTCCCCAAAATACACAGACAAAATGCAAAGGTTTTATTTTTAAGGTTTGTTTTACCTCACCACGTTCAACCATTGGGTGGGGAACACCCTCCTTACTGCTTGTGACTTGTTTCCATGAGCCAAGAGCAGGTCTAAATGGAAGTTGCCTTGGTGACACTTCAACCTGAGAATCTCAGTGCTGAGCTGGTACAGAATTTTGGGGCTCGGGGAGGAGGAGGAGGAGAAAGTGCAACGCAAACAGCTTCATGGGCTGTCCTTTTCTGACTGCGGTGTGAAGCCTACTTTGTTAGATGCCCTGTGAGCACGGGAAGTCCCGTAGCTCGCAGTGGCTCCATTAGCCAGAGTCAGCCCCTGCGTTCGGCCATCAGGTACAGCCCAGCTGAGCGACCATTACTGAGGGGTCTTGGCATGCTATTTCTCATTTTAAGCAGGATTAATGCAAATCATTCAACAAGTACCTGTGACTGTTGGAGTGTTTAAGAGTTGTTTTGTTTGGTTTTTTTTTGTTTTTTTTTTTTTTTTTTTTCCCCTCAGTTATTGTTTTAACACTGCATTGCACCCCACAGCAAACCTCCTATATTGTGTGCAGTTATCCTGCGGGTGTGGGTAGTGCTAAGTGCATTGAGAACTGTAACAATAACTATGTGAAAAGGGCCTGGAGGCTTGGAATTAACCTGGCCATGATGGGACACGATTCTGTTAATCCACCGTGTTGATAAGAATAGAAGGTGACTTGGGCCAACCAACTGAAATGCCTGCAGAGAGCATTTCTCCACTTTGGGAGAATGTATGATCATCTGAGATCTGGGACTTGAGTTCTAGCAGGGATTATTTCCACTGGGAAAGGACTGTCCATTTTGAAATGGAAGTGTTGATGACAAAATTGATAAAAGGAAAGATAAAATCACCCTTGGACATTTGTGTCTGTGTGTGTGTGTGTGTGTGAACTCCTAGAAGTCATCTATGTTGGTATAAATGAGATCATTTGGCCTAATTAGTTCCAAGCTTAATTAGCAGTAATTATCCCAACATGGGAGTGATACTCGAGTAGGAAGTACTGAGTCCTCGATTAGATAGATCTCTAATTGGTGTTACAATATTGTAATTAAAGTATGCTTGTATGCCTTTGCCTCTGCAAGTGATTTGTTTTATGTCTGATTAAGCAGGGAGTCCGGCAGCCTCAAGGAGGCCAGGACACGGCCACTGATTGAAACAGTGTATTATTCTTTGTTATAGGAAAGAAATGATGAATCACATGTACTAGGAAACACTGTGGGCCAAATTAATCCTTTGAGTAATTGCTACTGGAGTTAGGGAAATTACAACAAGGGTAAATTTGGCCTCAAGTGTATCTGCTCTATCTGTGTATCACACAGTTAAACAAATACTCATTTGAATGTGCAGTCTGGCAATTACACCATCAGACAAATGCAAGTGAGTTAATCTGCATTTGCAATCACCGGATTGCAGGGGTGAGTTTGGCTGCTGGGTGATGGTTATTAGGTTGCACATTCTGCTCAGATTTTGCAGGAGATGGTGCCGTATGTCCCAGGATGCTAGCATAGTTCCAGATGTCGACTGCTGGCTGCAGGGTCCTCTCCTTGTCCAGGTGAGACCTGGAAGGTACTGCTAGGGTCACCAGGAGCACCTGGCAACTGAAGGAGACGGATAAAGAGTCCTCTTTCAGCAGTGTTACCTTCAGTCTGCCTGGTCTGATCCTCCCTAGCAGAAGACCCTTCAGAATATCAGGTAAACATGTTTCTCGGAGAAGTTTAAAATGAAGAGAGTGAAATGGGAACTTCCTGAAATTAGTCAGCATCAAAACATTAAAGCTTCCTATGTCTTTTTAAGAAACCACCTCCTTAGGAGTTGGCAAGTGTGCTGCTTTATTACTTATCTGTTTGCTACATGAGTGGGTGACTGTACTTCCTGATTTGGTTCTCCAACATAGAGAGATCATCAGCATAGGTCTGTAGAGGACAGTAACTCCTCGCCTACAGAAAGTAACAAATAGGAATGCATGTATCCTCTGGCTGTCACAAAGGATTTCTAAGCATAGACGAGTCATATCCAAAGTAATATGTCATCTTATTTCCATTTTACAGCTGCAGAAACTGAGGCACAGATCAGTTACTTCTCTTGGTGCAGCTCAAGGAGCTGGTGTATACGGCAGCACCAGCGATGCAGTGCAGGTCTCATCACCTTCTGCTTTACCCATAAAAACATCTTTCTTTTCCAGGAGGGAGAGTCCTTCCAGAAAGAAGGAGATGACTTGAGCAAGGAAATAAAGTACACAGAATTCTGTTAAAGCAATATTAGGGATAAGAATTTAAACACCCCATACACGGGAATTCAAAGCAAGGGTTTCCATAGCAGCGTTGCTTGGCCATCTTGTATATACACTGTTTTGCATTATGCTGGTGATGTCAAAGGCATATTCTAATATCTGTGTGTGCAATATGTCTGAATCAGAGTTGCTGTGAAATTTAAGGGTGAATTACACCATGGAGGCATATTCTTGTGTGATGTTGGGAGGAAATAACAGAACTAGGTTTTGCTAGGATTTTTCTCCAGAGATATTTTTCCTTAGAAAATTGCTGATTTGCCAGAGTTGTTGCCATTTTCAGGAAAAGTTGACTCTAGTTTTGTGTTTCGTCCTGGGGGAAAAAAAAATTTAAAAAAAAATTAATGAAACCCTGCATTTAATTAATTTAGTTTCTAGGTAGAAATTTTGAAAACGACATTTTCTTTCTCTGTTTTTTTTTAATTTATTTTTTTTAAACCTGATCAGATGTAGAACAGTTCTCTGAAATTTCTGAAAATCTGGAAGGAATTAAAAGCTTGTTCTTTCACACTACATAGTTCTGAACTGTCCTGGGAGTGGCAGGTGACAAGGGAGTGATTGCATCATCCAGCACCGTGTGTGGCTGCCCGCTTGTGTGTTGCAATGGGAGCTGTGGAAGAGGTTTCCCACTGAATACCTCTCTGATTACCTGGTAAAGGCACGTAGAAAAAAAAAAAAAAAAGCCTGCTCAAAAAAAAAAAACCTGCTCCAATCTTTAACCAGGCTCAACTGTCTCTAAAAACCCCCATTATCGCCTGATTATCATCAGGTTAATCCTTCGGACCGGGGGTGTTTTGGTCGGGAGCCACTGTTGGTCACACCGTGGAACTCCGTTCAGGGAGTGATGGAATCTCTGAGGGGGAGCTGCCGCCTCCCCCTTGCCCCACACTGGGAATGATGGCGCCCGTCCTCACCTCCCTACGCGCACCAAGGGAAGGCCTCCCAAGTGGTACCACAGCTCTTCCCTGTGCACCTCCCTCTCTGCCCCTTCCTTTTAGCACCTCATCCATGCTCTGAAGCTCTCCTGGGGAGCAGGAGGGATGTTGCACCCTGGGTTCTGGAAGGAGTGCTTGTTGGACTCATGAAAAAGCCCTGTGAGTTATTTTGGCATTACTCTTCCTGCTGGCAGCAATGTTTCCTCACTGCCAGCATTCCCAAATGTTGGTGTAGCCTGTGTGCCAACGTCTCCCTTCTCCCTGCCCCCTCATGTTGCAATTGCTAATTTCTGCGCCTGTGCCTGAAGAGCTGTAGTTTAGACTTGCTTTCCCATGCATTGAAGCCATTCTTGTTTAGGGAAGAAACTGCAAAAGGGGTGTGGGAGAGAAGAAAAAAGAAGAGAGATGGGTTTTTTTTTTTCCTTATGTGGCAGTGACGAATGCTGGGTATTAGAGAGACAAGCTGACAAACATCTGAATGAGTGGAAGAGACTTCTAACCCAAAGGGAGGAGTTGTGGTTTAGGTTAAAGCCACAGAGGAAGTGAAAGAGGTTACCACTTTCCTGTCTGTGGGCAAGAGGTTCTCCTTGTGCTCGTTTGAAGGCTTAGCTCTAGCTCATTCTTCCCTAGGAACATGCTCATCTGTGTAGTTCTTGAAAGGCATTTGAGCTGGCGTCTGATCTTGGGAGTGACAGACATCCCCTTTATACTCAGAAATCAGCAGGAGCTGGGAGCTAAGGATCTGGGAATCACAGTCTAATTTATGGAGACAGATATTCTTGTTAAGCCATGTGTCTTGTTTGGTGCTAGATCATGTAAGTGTTTTTCTCTATGCTTCTTCCTGCTGCTGATTCCACTTGGTTTTTTTTTTGTTTTAAATATCTCTATGTACCTCTGGGGCTTGTTTGCTCCCCACAGGCCTCGCTTCTCTCATGTTCCTGAATGATTGGCAAGTTGTGTAGCCATCCTGCCTGGATCCAGCAGTCTAGCATGCTGATACAGGACAGATTCTGAATGTCATTGGGTTCCTACCAGCATGGCCTGTGATCAGGATTTTCCCTGATTTTCTGTGCTTGCTTTTGTTTTAACGGTGCAGAGGCTTTAGCTGTATGCGGTTGCAAAGTTTGTTGTTTCAGTTCTGCAGCTTCCTTCTTCATCTGAGAGAAGGGAGTGAGTGGTTAACCTTCTTCAGTGGGGTGCTGAGGCAGGCATGCCAGGAAGGAGATGAAAGAATACGGGATTGCTCTTACAGGACTCTGCCTGAGTCAGAGGAGCATGGGCACGTGAGCTAGCTATCCTAATCCGAGCTATCAACTGGTGACTGCACAGTTAGAACCACTGTCAGTGACAGTGGCTTCAGTATGTGCTGCCACTGCCTTCTGATTACTTGTGCACTACTGTACATGAAAAGAGCATCTGAAAGGTGCTCCTTGAAGAGCTATTTTGTGGTCTCTAACCTTCTATTAACAGCTCACCTTAGACCCTAACCCTGGCCTTGGGATGCAGCAGAGTTATTTAATTTACCAGGTGTGAAAGTAATATTTTGCCATGTGAGGATGATTGCTCTCTCAGGTGTATTACAGCAACTGGAGTTTCTTTTTGTTTGTTTGTTTGGGTTTGTTTTTAATGCTTTGTTAAAACTACAAGATATCATTAAAGATTTATGTGTGGCAAATGTGTCCACACTTTTGCAGAGTGTTTCCTTTTAGAGACCTTCACGGTATTGATTTCAAGTAGGTTTTCCTCCTCTGTTTTAAAATGTTTCCTTTGCCTATGGATTTTCAGCATTGCTCACTGGAGCTGTATGCAGTGCATTCCCCAGACTATACTATCAAGCCAGAGTCCCTTACTGCTGCTCTTCAGGGACCACTTCTGAAGCTGGAAAGACCATTCATTTGCTGTGTTCACTGAGTCCTGAGCAACTATCCAGCATTACATCCTTATTCCTCTGGGATGTGCATTGTCTTCTAACTGAGACATGGCTCTGCTTTCACCGTGTGCCAGTAGATCCCACAGCTAATCTGGCAAGAGCCTTGAGCTGACCCTTCCTTGGATTGAGTGGTGTTTGTTTGGAGGTTTTAGATTGTAAAGGGAAAACAATCTGTATGATGAGGAAATGAAGAAACCAAAGTGGTAAGCAGCTGATATTGTAAGGTTGTATGGTTTTGGTGTCAGCATTTCTCAAACTCATCCTTGGGCCACTAGAGTGGGGGAACGGGGATTTCTTTTTGGAAAGGGCAGAGGACTCAGCAAGGAGGCTGAGAGTGCTGGCACAGCACAGATCCTAGAGGAGCAAGATGCCACTGCCCTTTCAAGGATCTGGCTGGTGACCACCAGCAATTTCTGTGCCCCGGGATGAGGCCCTGGGGTCTGCGTTCTGATGGTGGCTGAAACCTCTCCATGACAGCCAGCTGATGCTGTGGGTTCAGCCATCTTTTGGTGGATCTGTAAGATGTTGAAGACCTGGATCCAGGCCTTAAAGCATCTGGCTTATGGAATTTGGCTTTGTTTACTGTAGTGTTATAGCCTTAGGGCCACAGAAAGTGCAGCTTTATTGAAATCATTGGAGTTGTGCTTGCTTATGGCAGCAGAGAGCTGGGAACACGTTTTTTTTGGAATGTGTTGCCAGGAACATAAACCCTTTTCTTTGGGAGATGCTTTGTAAGGATGACTCAAGTAAATGCCTGGGAAACATTGTCCTAATGGAAACAAGACGTTGGAGTGATCAGGTCTCAGAACAACTCTTATTTCTTCCTCACATCTGTGACTTTGACAAGCCACCATCCTAAGACTCAGTCCTACTCTCCTTTCTCATTATCATCTTAGTTTTGAACATTATATACACCATTAAGAGCAGGAGCACCCCGGGGATACTTCAGTCTCTGCACATGGGGGAAATAAGAACTTGGAAGAGTAAGTCAGCTGACTTACATGGGATCCAGGCAGGCTGAAGTTATGTCACTGGACAGAGCAGCAGCGATCAGTTACTGGATTCTAAAGTGGAAGGTATTTGTGCTTCAACATTTAAATATTTACAGGAGATTCTTGCTACACTCTTGATGCTGGATGCTCATATAAAAGCAATTACCCAAAATACAAGTGATTTCTGAGGACACTGCACACAGTATTACCTGCATTTCTTGCATTCTGGATGGACTGCTGTCATTAATTTTGTCTTGGTTTGACAGAGAGAGCAGGCAAAAGATGCAAGTTGTGTGTAGGAACAGCCCATGTTGTAAGCAAGTCAAGGCACAGGGAGTGTCCCATCAGAGTTCCATTACCAAGGCCGGTCCCTTGTGCAGCACCAGCTCACGTGTTAAATGGATGCTCTGAAATAAAATGATATAGATGGAAACAAGCATGCTGTCCTAGGTGTCTCTCAGGGCCAGGCAAGGCAGGTATTGTCAGCAGATGCATTCCTGCTGGGGGATAGCCAGGTGTGATTTAAAATAAGCTGTCAGATTTCGTGCTCAGATGGACTAGGAACTTTCACGCAGTCTATTATTGCAGCTCAGCTGTGAGAGGCCAGCACCACTAGCAGAGAGGGACTAGCAAAATGTTTGGGCAGAAGTATGTCCAGTCATGTTGCTGAAGTGGTCCACAGTTTGCACTATAAAAGTACATAAGTAAAAATGGAAAAGAAGCATTTATATAGCTAAGCCAGAACTCTTGAGTACCCTCTAATAATGAAGAGTCCTGGCTTTGTTGGTGTTGTCCTCTGTCATCTGAGACCTTGCAGATCTGGAAGCTTGATGATTACTGCAGAAGAAGGTCAGCACCATGCTGATGATAAGCCAATGTCTAATCTAAAGAGCAAGGGGGGAAATCTGCTTGTTTTCTTTGGAGGCACCTCTCTGTTGTATGTAATTTTAGTACAACACCTGTAAATCAGTGGCTGGTACTTTTGAAATGTTTTTCTTTCATCAGAACCTGTTTGAAACAACAGGTTGCACCTATCTATTCAGTCTAAGATCCCTTGACATTTTCTAATAACGGATAATGAAAACTGTCTTAATTATAACTCAAGCAGTTTCATCAGGTTGTCACCAGCAAACAATGGCAAACTAAGGACTGAACAGCCCTCAACTCTACTCTCCTTGGTACCTCTGCTAGAGTACCTGGTGTCTTTTCAGCTTCTAGGAAATGTAAGAGGTGATATGTCTGCTGGGAAAGGCTCTGTGTTGCGAGGCATTAGAGATCAACAGGAGCATGTTAAAATTTGTCTGGGAGCCAGTGGTCAGATGGCATTAGAATGGAGCACAAATGTGAGAATGATCATGGGTGAGAGACATGGCTTATCTAACTGAGCGCTGAATTCTGCGCTGCCTTCAGTTTATGAATGGATTTAAAGCGTGGTGCCAAACAGACCATATTGCAGTTGTCTAATCCTTAGGTGACAGAGGCAGGCATGATTGTAGGCAGATCTGCATCCAAGAGGACTCATCAGAACAGCCCAGTCAGCCTGGCATTATTGCTACCTGATCTGTGGGAATCGGTCCAGGCCCTGGATCTGAACTGCTGCAGGGAAGCCTGGCTGAAGGAGCAGCTGTTGAGGTATGGTACTGCCTTTTCTTCCCCTGCCTGCCTCTCCCCAGCCAACATTGCAGCAGGCTTGCTTGGCCTGAGCATCAGTCTCCCAGGGCCTTCCCCCCTTGCCCAACCCCCCGTTCCCCAGACTTGCAGACTTCACCAAGCTACCCCCAACAGTTAGATTAGAAGGAGAGTGAGAGCAGAAGGGGGATTTCACACTGCAACATAATTTCTAGAAGATGGCCACAGTATGGGAGAGGATAGCACCAGTTTATTATAGGAGAACAGAGAGGCTGTGGCAGAAAGAGGGTTGTTATTGGAGGACACAGGGAGGAAAATGATGGAGATAGAGGGTGTAGATAAGTAGGTAGAAATGGCTGCAGTGGTGTGTTTTGGAAGGAAAATCAGTCACTACTTCAGTCACCAGTGGTGATCAGTTTAAGGAGCTGAGTGGTAAATTAGAGGCAGGTTAGGACTCCACGAACTCCCGTGACTCTGTGAAGTGCTGGAGAGATAAAAGTTGCAGTAACAGTGAGTAAGACTCAGATCTCATCTAATTGAGCATGAGTATCTCAAGGTGAAATGACAGAAGGAGAGGAGGCGGGAATATTGATTTCTGCCTTGCAAAACAGACAACGCCTACCTTTTCATAGCAAGAATTTAACCATTCACTTTAATGGGCCAGTCTGCGGTACAGTGGGGGCTTGGTTTCTTTGTGCACAGTCTAGAGGAGAATTCATGCTGAAGCTGTTTTTATGTTTTCATAGCCTTGAAGGAGAGACATGAGGGCAGCATGAGTGGAATCTCCATGTTGCTGGCCTGTTGTGCAGCAGGTGGGCACCCTGAGCAGCCGGATGCTGGAGGAGCAGTGCTGGAAAGCACAGGAAAGCCTGTTATACCAGGAGAGCTGTTACATGTGTTAGCGACAGATGACTTCTTCTGTCTGTCTGTCTGAGGGCAGTTTTAGCCTCCTATTTATCCTGTGAGAAGGATACTTCTTATGGGAGGTGCTTTCTTCATCTGGTCACTGCTTTCTCAGAAATGCTGCTTTGGGGATGAAATTTTGTTTGCTCGGTTTTACGCCACGAAGGTGCAGATGCGAGCTCCGGTGCCGTGCGCAGGCAGCACGGAGAAACGTGGCTGTCTAAGGGGGCTCGGGGGCTTGTACCAGGCTCAGCAGGTGGCTGAAGGGGAAGCAGGAGGTGAGTTTGGCAATTTTGTGAGCTGATGCCATGTCTGTTCTCATTGACGTCAAAGATGGCCATACACATACAAAGGGAGTGTAAAGTCATGGCTGAGAATCTTAAAAGGCTCAAGGGTCAGGCAGTTGCACAGACAAATTCTCTTGTCTGCACCACAGCACTCAGTGTGTGTTAGCAGTTCCCTGTAAACCATGGGAACAGGGTGGTGGAAGCAGTATTCCTGGGCAACCATTGGTTCTGAAGTCTTCTCTGTGTCAAAATTTCCCACCTTTGGTATGAATTCGTATTTTTCATGCGTTGCATGAACATATGTTTCCCCAGATTCTGTTTACCTGATTTCCCTTCTGAATCAGTATCTGTTCTCTCCTGTTTCTTCTCCCTGTATTTTTTTAAATCAAAGGAGACAGACCTGAGCATTTATCTCTATGGGGGCAAGATATTTGCCTCATGCCTGCTTATTGACTGGAGAAGACTTTCTAAACATGGCAAGAGTGTCCTGCAACTGGAATGTTCTTAATACTTGGAGTTTGTTCATCACACCAGAGTTTCTGATGTGAGATAAATGTCTTCAAGTGGGGCAGATTGTTTGGGTGCTCATGAAACAGGAAAACACGACATCAACTGTTTCTGTCTTTTCGGCGCAGACAGGAAAGCGAGAGCTGGGCCTTTCTTGCCCAGGTGAATTTGCCATCATCTGCACACTGTTGCTTTGGGGCAGGCAGTGCTGCTCAGATCCATCAGCCAGTCTCGTTCCCAACGCAGCTTCATGCCCTGTGCAGCCAGCCAGGCAGTAGTCATTGTTGTAGGTGACTTACAGGTATCGTTTTTTCACCAGCAGTTGGGTCAGAAGCGGGGTTTGCATATATGTGTGTGTTTTGGGGGGATGTGTGTGACTCTGTGTGGATGTTGACATTGGTATGGGTAGAGAGGCATTTCCCTTCTCTGGGAGGCTGTGAAGTCCCACCCGCGATGGGATGCAGAGGGACTGTTCACCCCAAGTGTGTTAAAAATATTCTCTGGTGGTTTGCAGAAAGGAGGCTCAGCAAAACTGAGGAGACTCGGGTTAATGTCTGATACTAAAAGAAACTGAACAAGAAAGAAAGCCACAACAATCTCTCCCCCTCCCCCAGGCCTGATTTCCTAATCTTTTAGGAATGATTTACAATAAATAAAAGACTTTTTGAAAGGTTTTTTTTTTTTTCCCCAAGTTAACAATGGATGTTAAACTACCCCTCCCTGTGGTCCTTTCCCATTTCTTTCACACTGTCCAGTTTAGACTTCATCCTGCGGCAAGATTCATGAAGGCAACTCCCCTGTGCCCATCCACAGAGATCAGGGCGGTATGCAAACCATAATCACCTGGATTCCTTACAGGAATGGGTTGTTTCCTTTGGAGAAGCCTCATTAGAGCATGCAGCAGTGTAAACCTCAAAGCTTGTAAGAAAATGGTTTCATAGGGACTGTTCTCTCTTGTCCCACAGCTCCTCTGATAATTTATACACAGGAGCACAAAAGAGGTCAAAACCCTGCCAAACCTAAAGCAAACAAAGCAAAACATCCTTCTTAATGGTGTGCGTTTTTTCATTTCCAACAGCGATGGTGTTTTACACCCACTTGGTGCAGGTGTACACGAATGCAGGTCAGGAAGCAGTGTAGGGAGCAAAGCTCTTAAGGAGTTAGTGGAGCTTCCCTGCTGGAAGGTTATAATCACACTGAAAGAGGGAAATCTTGCCTGGGCAGACAGGAAATATGTGATGCAATTTCAGCACAGAGTTGCTAGAGATAAAATAGCCCATAAACTAGGGAAAAAAAAAAAAAACCAAAAAAAAACCATTTTGCATGGCCCAAATGTGCCATGTGAAAGCTAATAGCAAGGGGTCCTGTGACTGCAAAAGCAGCAGTGTACTGGCTGCATGGTGCATGGTTTTGACATCCTTTACCTGCAAGAAGTGCCTGTCCCTGTTCCTAGGTACAGGGACTGTCGGCAGATTCTTACTGCTGACAGCTTTCCCTGAGGCAAGGTTTTTTTTTTTTTTTAATTATTGATTGAAAAGGCCCAATCTACTGTTGTATTTGAGGTGAAAGTGTTTCATGTGGAATTACTGTGTATGTGGTTGGAGAAGGCTCCTGATGGTCAGGAGCAGGGTGTGACTTCAGAAAAGGGTAATGTCTCCAGCCTTCGTGCGTGAAGGATCCATGTCTCCCATTTCACCTTCCCTCAGTCCCATCATCAAAAGTTCTTGTTTCTCAGATGTTTCTACCTCCTCCAGTTGTGCCAGTTCAGCCGCTTGTGGGGATGCAATGTACTTCAGAGCTGGTCTAGGTGTTAAGGTTTTGTTCTTGTTAGTAGGGCTTTAAAAAAAAAAAAAAAAAAAAAAAAAAAAAAAAAACCCAAAAAAACGAACANAAGGTTGGATCGTTTAAACAGCTCACCTATGTGTGTAGCTACATAAATAGTTTAAGTGGCACAAGTGAGCAGCAATAACTGAGAGAGCATGGCAGGGTCCTCTAAAACTGGGTCTGCTGCAGATGGAATAGTGAAACAGAGCCACAGCCCTACACGCTCTCAATGTTATTTGCATGAGTAGCTCCATTGTGCTTCAGTGGGACTCTACTTACACATGTAAAATTAAGTGTTTGCAGGGCCAGGCCCTTGAAGAGGGAAAAAAACCGCGATCAGGGTGTGCCATGCTCTGAACCATGTACAGAAAGTGTCATGCAAATGTATTTTGCTGGCTGGGCTATCTTGTCTGATCTGTCTGCTCTGCAGAACCGGAGCTCCTGTGGCAATTTTCCTTAGGCTTGGTTTGCTCTAATGGAAGAGGACCCTGCTTTTGAATAGGGCTGATCTCCTGCCCTCGACGCAGACGGGGAATTGTGAGGAAAGTGTACACAGTGTGGTGAGAGCTGTAATGCTTCCAAGATGTTCTTGGATTCGGCGGAGCGCTCTAAAAAAGTTGAGACAGCTGGTTTCTCTGGGGCAGCTTCTATGAGCTTGGCCAAGGGAGGGCAAGGCCCCAGTTCAGGGGGCCTCGATGCTGGTGGGAACGGCCCCAACATCTGGGGCTCTGCTACCTGAAATCCCGACTTCCAACGTGTCTTCGCAGCTAGGATCGTTTTGGAGCCTGTTGCTGGCAGCTCCCATGGTAAAACCCTGCAAGGACAGCCCTGGGAATCCACTGCTGTGGTGGATTCCCAAAGGTAGCGGGTGAAGTAGCAACTTAACTCTTGAGAGTGAAGCGAAGCACCTTGATCGCCGCTCTCCGGAGCCCCAAAGAGAGGAAGGAAGAGACTTAAAGCCGTGGGAGGGGAGAGGCTTGGTGTTATTGGAGGTTATTTGAGACCGCTGCCTGCAGAGTTGCACAGTCATTTATAACTGTTTGAAATGTGGGGGGATGGGGTCGGGGGGATGGGAGTGGAGTCGGAGGAACCGCAGCATCTGCAAACGAGTAGCATTTTGCACTCGTTTTCCCCGGGCTAACTCTGGAAGGGACAAGACGGCAAAGTACTGGGTCAGAGGAGAGAGTAGGATTTAAAAAAGCAGTTCGCTAACTCCTCGTATCTTATTGCCGCTGTTCCGTGTGTCGGGGTTGAGGCACGGGGTAAGATTTTGAAAGGCACCTTTGGAAAATGGAAGTTGGGTGCCTGGCTTGCTTAGGCTCCTTAGAGAAATCCCAGCTTCTACTGCCCAGGGCAAACAACTTGCTTTTAAGCAAACCACGATGGGTTCCTGGTGTCGGTGGGAGTGGGACTGGATCTTCTGTCACGGGTGCTGTGAGGTACATTCTTTTCCTTACGCCATGCTGGGCTGCCTGGCCAGCACGGTGGGATGTATGAAGGACAGCAAGAAAATGCCGGTGTCGCACTAAAAGAGACCCGTATCAATGTTAAAAATGGGCAAGGTTTACACACCAGGTAGAGGAGCGGTGTAACCGATGGCAGCAAAGGTGGTGATTCCAGTTTCACCGACACTTCACCTGTAGAAGGTGCTGACCGTGATTACTGGAAAGATGCAGGTGGGGCTGGCGTCAGTGGGTGGAAAGACTTGTCAGGGACCGGAGATTTCCACCTTCGGGTCGTGGATCCTGGGAACTTGTATCCCGAGGGACTTGTCTAGAAAAGGTGTCAGTGGGCTGAAAGTCTGTCCAGCGGGAAATGCTTCGGGTCTGCAGATCAGAAGAGAGTGAAATCCCACTGTTAGACTTCTTCCCAAAGGAAGAGTATCTATTTGGGGTAAGAGGTGATAATTAGCTACTGTTGCAGTGCTCGGGAAGCGGTAAAGAGTTCCTTTACGAGTGGGCAAAGACAAGGGGAGGAGAGGGACAAAAAGAGAAAAAGGGATTGAGGGCTGAGCAAAAGAGAGAAGATGGTTTTATCTGCCCAGAGCAACGCCCAGCGTGAATGTTGCGCTAAAAGGGTCTTCTTCCAAAGACCTGAGTTTCTAAAAAGTGGGAGTTGGATGAAGAATGGGTCGTTTGAGGATAAAGGGGGAGGGAGGACACTGCATTTCTGTTCACTGATGTTGTATTGGCTAAACAGGTTATTCAGGCAGCGCGGATAAGCAAAACTGATCCGCTGGCTTTCTCTGTTCGGCTGCACTGGTGTGCCACCGCTGGCTTGGAAACCTCTTCCTTACAGCCACGACATCACCATTTTAAGAACATTTTGTGGAGGTGAAGGAGAAGGATTAGTGGATGTTGAAAGCCGGCTTTTCACAGAGTAAGTCTCAGTCTGAAAAGGGCGGGGGATTGCTACGAATCTTCAAAACTCTTCAGTGACAATTTGAAACCAAACTACATTGATGTCTAATCCCCCAAACACGGAGCACTTGTCCAGGATGGGGCCCTTGAGCATTTTTAGGAGTTGATAGGTTGTGTCTGTTTGCCATTACTGCCCGGTCCCTTCCGGTTCAGTTCCAAGCTTATCCCGGCGCTTTCTCACATCAGAAAAAAGCCCTCAGGTCACTCGGCGGGTGGGCAGTCGGGGTGCTCAGCCCCTAGGGAAGGGGCTTCTCCACAAATTACCCCCCTTCCTCCTTTTATCCCGCCTTCCTCATAAGCGTGTGGAAGGGACATACACGAGCGGCCCGGGCCGCTCCGCGATGGTCCAGCGGCTCCCGCCGCCCTTCCCATCGGGCTGGCGACGGTCCCCAG
>VWZN01005134.1:275325-301319 GCA_013396955.1 Regulus satrapa
GGGTGCCCCGAAGGAGGCGGCGAGGGGAGCACAGGGGTTGCATGGGGTGCCCGGGGGGCTGTGATCCTTGGATGTGTGGGGAGCGGGGTGTGCTTCGGGAGCAGCGTTCCTTGGGATGCGTGGGGAGCGGGGGATGCGCTCCGTGGAGGGATGTGTGGGGAGCAGCGGATGCTCCGGGAGCTATGCTCCATGGAATGTGTGGGGAGCAGGGGATGCCTGGGGGATGTGCTCCATGGAGAGATGCGTTGCGAGCAGGGGGATGCTCCGTGGAGAGATGCGTGGGGCACGGGGGGGATGCTCTTGGAGCTGCGCTCCCTGGGATGTGTGGGGTGCTTTGGGGTGCAGCCCTGGAGGTTGTGCTGTATGGAGCGGCACATGGAATGCTGTGCCTCGCGTTGTGGTGCAGCTGTGGGGGCTGTGGCATATGGAGGGATAGATGGGATAGCTTAGGGGATGTGCTGGGAAGAGGGCATGTGCGGGCTGTCCTGGGTCGCAGCGTGGTCCATGGGCCGCTCCAGGAGCTCGGCGGTGCGGGGGATGCTCTCGGCTCTCCGGAGGTGTGCGTGGCGGGCTCTGGGCTGTGCCGCTGCCCTGGGGCTGAGCTCCGTGCGGGGCTGCCCTCGGGCACACGCGTGGAAATGCCCCCGGGCTCTGCTGCCCAACAGCACCGGTGTCGGGTGGACTAGAGAAGGGGTTGTGAGATTCCAGTCTTAGGGAGGGTCTTGGACATAGGATGGGAGGGGCTGTTGGGTTGGGGGTGAGGACTGTCCCAGGAGAAAGAAGCTGGTGTAAAAGTGGGGCGGTAGCTGTGTGTGTGAACTCTGTGGCTGAGCTGAAGTGAGGGGCTGGAGCACAGAGATCCACAGTTATAGAGGTAGGATACAAGGTGAAAGATGCACCCATGGTGTGTGGGATATTGGATCGCCTGGGACGTGCTGGGAGGAAAGGATGGGGAACTGTGGTGCGGGAAGTTCCGAACTATGGGCGTCTGTAGGGAAAAATGTGGCGAGCTGGATGAGGAAATGAGTATGAGGTTTGCTGGGGAGAGTGGTACATGTGAGGAGTTGGAACTTGAGTCATTGTAAGAAAGAGAGATGGGATTGGGGAAGCACTGGGAGCCAGAATATGGGGTGGGAAGTGCTTTTAGCATGAGGGAGGTGATGCACATGGTCAGGAGGAAAATTGTAGGGCTCCAGAGCTGGCAAGCAGCGTAGATAGATCAGGGGAGCAGGAATCCAGGGAAGCTAAGCTTTGTAGTATCAAACTAGTAGGTGGGATAGTAAATGTGGGAGGGGATCCTAGATATGGGGATTATGGAGAAGAGCAGTATCCGTCAAGGCAGGGGAAATGTGTTTATTTGGAAGGATTCCTGCTAGGTAGAGGAGAGGCTGTGTGTGTGTACGCATGAGAGGGAGTCTCATGTTCTGCAAAGGGGGATGAGAGGCTAAATCTAAAATTTCATGAAGTTAAGGGTTGGATGATGAGGAGAGAAAAAAAAAAGAGCAGTGGAGACCACGAATGGTTAGGAAGATGGTGGGACAGGCGGATGCATGCAGGCAGCAAGGCTTCACCTCCAGGATGAGAGAGAGTCCTGTATTTCTGTGTGGCCCAGCTCCCTGTCCCTGACTTCTCTGTGGAGGTGATGAGTCTAAAAAGGCCTCTGAAGCTGGAGTGTTTGGGATGTGGAAGGTGGATTTTACTCAGGGAGGGTAGACAAAGCGTGAGGAGACAGATGGGAAGAATCTGAAGTGGCAGTCAATTGTGGGTTCCTGTTTGGGTGTAAAATATTAAGGTGGGATCATTACGTGATTAGTGGTTTAATAGTAAACTACATGAGAAATCAGAAATTTGTCATGCAGCAAAGAAGGAATGAAATAAAAGTGTCAGATGGGAGCTGGTGGGTTGTGGAGTGATTCAAAGCCCACCAAGGTGAAAGGGAAGAAGAAGCTTTTATTCTTCCGATGCCAAACCTAACATGGACTCTGAAGCTGGTCTGGAAATAACCATGAACCTCCCTCACTTGGGAGAGAAACATCAAGTCTTGTAGCCCTTACCTGATAAAGTAACGCCTTCCCCCGGGTCTGGGCAGAGAAGAGGGGGTTGTACCAAGTCAAATTTCTCTCCTTAAGCCTTCTTGTTGGTGACTGGTTGCTTTGCTGTCAAAACACAGTTGGAGGAAGTGGGGGAGACTGCTCTCTCTCTGTTTTTAGGGGTTCCTGTTACATTTTTATTTTCCTTGAAAGTATTTTGTCCTGGATTTATCTGTGAAAAGCCCACACAGACTTAGAATGCTCTGAAGGCTCCTTGAACGTATCAAGCTTTAAAAGCACGAGGAAAAAAAGGTGTTGCAGATTTTTTTTTTTTTTTTCCTTCTGTTTTGTTGAATTATTTGATCAACGATTGCTCGAGAGATTGCAACAATAACCCTCGGAAAAGCTAGGCAAGGCATTATATGAAACGAAATGGAAGAATTAACATACCTAAACAGCTTTAGTCCCTCTTCTTTTTGTTTACCTCTCTCCCGCTCCCTCCGAGGTCTGTAATAGCCAGTGTCTGCCTGAAGCGGGATCTTGCAGGCGTGGAACTGGGGACGGTGATGGGGGCACACACAGGCTCCAGTCGTTTTGTGTCCACCCATCCCACGGCAGAGGAGCTGTGCTTGCAGGAAGGCACAAGCCTGTATCCCATGGCACAGGGGTCTGCTTTCTTGCCTGAACTACAGGGGCTGTTTTCATGAGGTTTTATAGCTGTTTTGGGCAAGTCGGGATGATGGCTCTGTTACGTGGTGTGGATATTTTTTTTTTTTTCTTTTAACAGTGATCTCCAAAGAGATTATTTTTAATGAATGTGTTCTTTTTTTCTTACTCAGTGCATAAAAATGGCTCAAGGGCTTATATTCTCTCCCTGTCTCCTTTGCTGGCCTCTCCTCAAACAACAAAAGGAAGCCAATCTTTCTTTTTTTGACTTGGAGTTAGCAACGATGTTTTGGGATTTTGAAATTTTCTCAGTGGGGCGAGTACTTTTTTTTTGTTTGTTTGTTTGTTTTGGGGTCTTTTTGTGGTGGTTATTCTTTATATTTTAAAATCTTTTTTTTGTGGGGGGGGTTGTGATTTTATTGTGGAGAGGGGTCTGGGGATCTATCTTGAGTCTCACTGCACTTGTGTGAACTCTTAACACCTTAATTGAAGGGGTGGAGATGCTGAATCACTAACAAAGACCTCCTTTATTCCAAATGTTAATCAATCATTGACGTTAAATAAGTGTGAACAAAACCAAGCAAAAAAAAACCCCACCCTAAACAAGTTTTTGTGCAAGTCCCCCTCCCATTCAGCTGCTCATCTTTGGTCAGGTTCATGTGATAAATTCTTTTGGGAATGTATTTTGTGCCCGTGCACTCGGTTTTTGCAGCGTTTGGTATAAGTTCTGTTTGTGACTTCGCAGTGTAGTTTTCCCCATACAGATTATTTAGTTCCTAAATGTCTGAGGAAGTTCTGGGGGAAATTGTGATTTGCTGTGGTGCGAGAGAGTAGCTGGACTGTGGTGGTACTGTTGTGACCATCTTTTTGTAGGCTAGATTTTATTTTTTTGCTTTGGGGAGGCATTTTGCTTTTCTCTCTCGTGATCAGTTCGTTTATTGGTCAACACAATCTTCGAAGCTAGGCAGGACCTGAATTTCAATATGAAAGAAAATAAATAAATAGGTTTCTGCTCATACAACCAGAAACTTTGTGTACCTCTTCTGCATATTATGAATACCAAGGGTGTGGACTCTTTCTTCCCTGTGCTTCTCCCCCCATCTTGCATTTCATCTTTACAGTTCGTGTGCTTGGATTGTTTTCAGTTAGGGTTAGTCCACAGCCAAACTGCATTTGTCACCAAATATCCAAATATAGAAACTGAGGCAACTGTAAGCCACAAGGCTAAAATATTCATATACTACAGCTTTTCTGAGCAGTTTATGCGTTTGATGTGGATAAGAATGGAATACCTTTGGTCCACATTTCACAGCTATTCAAGGGCTTGATACTCTGCAGCACACTGACTACCTATTTCTACATTTCATAATTTCTTCCCAGATGTTGTTTTTCCTCCGAGGTCTTGACATGCTGTGTCAATTCTCTTGCCTCACAAACTGTGCCTATGGCTTAGGAATGTTGCTGGTTTTTTATAAATTCAATAGGAAAAAAAAACCCAAAAAACCAACCTCAAACAGCAACAACGACTTTATGCTGTGAAGCAATTACACTCAAGTACTCAAAACTAATTCTTATCTTAAACGTGAGCTGTGCTACCTTGTAGGGCTTTTATACTCCTGCTTTGTGGAAGTTTGTCAGAATTTCTTCATAGCAATGCAGGCAGCCTTCATAAAATCCTTCTAGATTGTTTGTGTGGCCTTGGACTTCACAGAAATCTCTCTGCCTCCCTAAGGTCTGTGGTCTGTTTACATAGTAATGAAGTCCTTTAACCCAGCAAATTTTGCTGTGGGCTTGGATTTTCTGCTTACAACCTCTGCTGGAGTCCCTCTAGTCTTCCTGCTGGCAAAATAAAGGTGTTAACTCTGTTTTTCAGAGCAATTTGTGAATGGAAGGCGATTCCATTGCTGAATTTTTGTTCCAGCACTGCTCTGCCTATTGAATTTAAAAGAGCTTTTCCCCATGTACCCTTACTTGTCAGGCTTTTTTTTTTTTTGTACTGCTTTAAAAGTTTAATTGTTCTGGAGCTTGACCCCCTTTGTAGTTGGGAGTATACAGGTCCAGAAAAACAAGAACTTTATTCATAATTAGGAAGTCCAGATAATCTTGAAGAACTTGAACAAAAACCCCTGATCTATTGGGAAATGTCTGAAGGGTTGCCTTTAAGACCATGCAGGCTCATAAATGCTGGTTAGCAACAGTAGGTGACATTTAATGTGCCGAATCCAAGTGAACTGTTCCCGTGCTAACGTTTGATTTATGTTTTTTAAGAAGCAGGGGGGTGCTTTGTGACTGCACCCTTAGCTGTGGGCTGAGCTGCCCTCAGTTCCTAGAGCTGTGAGCATTTCCCTCAGTGTTCGAGCTGGGTTTTGAGGAGCTCTCGGTGCTCATCTGCTTTGACTCTGCACCACCGTGCCGTGTGTGCTGGTGCTGCTGTTGGAGCAGCTGGATGCTGGAAGGGATCAGGGAGCTGCTGATCTGGATTAGAAGTAGCCTGGCAAAGAAATGATGATACTTAGCTGGCATCAGTTTGCCAGACTGGTTTTCTGTTTGGCCACGGGCACATCAGACAGTGTGGTGCAGGGGTAAGAATAAATATTGGTACCAGCAGTTCTCTAAGCTGGCTTTGCTGCCAAAAGGAATGCTCATCTAACTGTACCCTTATGAATCTGCTAAACTTGCTAAATGGTTTTTACACCTTGTTTTTTTACAGCTTCCCTTGCCTGAGAAAGTTCCTCCAGCTTACCTTGTTCTTTTTGCCAGAAATCATCTCTGAACATGCATGCAAGGTATCAAAGGAGAAGCCCTCTTTAAGAAGCTTTAGGCAGGGCCAGCAGAAGAGTGTGGTGGCTTCACTGTGGAAGAGTTTCTGGTGCCTTCAGACTTTCTGATGATACAGACAGATCTTGTACTGTAAATTGATGATGGACTGTTTAGCATGGTTGCAATTAAGCACTGGAAGTCATGCTGTGAGAATCTTGTTGAGGAGCAAGAATTCAACAAGAGTTAAAACAGCATCAGATGTCTTTTAAGAATATTCAGTTATCATAATCAGTGACAGTAAAAGTTTTGGAAGAGGTATTAAGCTGTGGTCTAAACCTTTTTTTTAAATTATTTTTCCCTTTTTTTTTCTCCTGCTCTAGTGCTTTATATTGGGAAAGGGAGGGATGGAATAGCCTGTTGTGACTGGGTTTGCTGCAGGTTTCTCACACTCCTCTCTGGAGACTTGATTGAGAACCAGTGTATGAGAGGGCTTCTGGTTGGATCCTGGTGAGCCATCCTTAAATCTGGTCCGGGTTACTGAACCAAGGCTATCGTGAAGTGAACTGCTGTTTCACAGCTTTTTACATTTTCTTTATTCCTGCTTCTGTGGGTTGTTCTTACCTATTCTTTTGCAGAGTTGAATCTGAGCACTCTGGTTTTGATCTACTTTGACAACACTAATTGAATTTATTTTAAATACAGTTATGAAATTGCATACGTTAACTGTATCTAAAGAATGAATGTTATCTCTTTAGAGGGATTCCTTTTTTTCAGACAGGCTTAAAAGCAGGAGTGAGATTTTCCTTGTCAGGTCTACAAGAAGGAATAGGGAAGGGAAAATGAAGAGTGGAGCTATAAGGTGGTTCACCTGTTTGTTTTTAAAAGCCTAGGCAGAATCAATACAATCTTTTTGCAGGAAGGAAGAAGGGGAAGTGCCTTTTACCACTGACATACGATTTTTTTCAACAAAGAAAGATGGAGCAACGTCCTCTGAGATTTCACTGAAAATTGGGTGCTGTAGTCACGAAAACAATGCTGGTTTTAAGTACTCCTTCGTGGTACAGTCGATGGCATAAAGAGCGGATGATACACACAATAATTTAGCTGCATACGGAATCGAGGGAGAGCTTGCTGTTCTCTGCTGAGCTCAGAGCAGTTGTTTTTCAGGCACAGATAGCCACACAGCTGCCCGTTCAGCTCCGAGCACTGGCGGTGACTCCGAGCTGGGTGTCTTGTTTTCCTGGCTGTTTGGCCTCTTAAGAAAGCAGTGCCGCTGTGTTTTTCCTCCTTGGCTTTCTGGCGGGGCTCTGTCTGCAATAGCAGAGCAAGAGAGCTTTTAAATCACGGACCCACCTTGTGGCTGGATGGTCTCCGCGTGCCTGTGGTTGTCCTTTCTGCCTTCTGAACAAAGGGTGCAGATATCTGTTTTACCTTATCAGCGGGTTGGCTGGGGCCTGTGGGCTCTTTTGAAACCCGGGCTTGCTTGGATTTGGTGGCGAACTTGAGAACAGAGCTTGGCTCTTAAGGTGCCTGGGGTTTATCTGCTCCATCGTGTCACTCGCGGGCTACAAATTGCTTTAAGTCTGTGACTCTGCCTGTGTGTATTGTGTCAAGCTATCTTTGCCACGTTTGCAGTGTGTACAGAGTTTTGAAGAACCGAAGAAAAATCCTGTTTTAGTGGTTCACTGATTAAAAACACTGGGCAAGATCAAGCAGTGCAGACTATTTTTTGGGTTGCTCAGAGCTCTGCTTTTGGCATTTTGCTAAAGTGGCTTCTTCAGATGTCTTGAATGTTCCACTGCCTGTGAAACGGCAATGTTTTATCTGTGTAGCAATCTGTGTTTGTCTGAGGATTGATTAGTAATGTATTTGCAGTGTGTAGTATAAAACCAAGCTGTGGCCTGTTGAGGTGAGCAGCCACAGCTTCAACAAGGACAGCTGGCACCACAGTGGACAGCCCTATGTATGGGAAACTCTTTTCAGGGTTTCTGCTGGTGGAATGGAAGTTTTCCACCACATTCTATACGTATGTATGAGAAAAAAAAAAAAAAAAGAAGTAAGAAACTTAAGGTCAAAATGATTTGACAGCTCGTTAGCAAGAAAATGCTTTCTCCTGCCTCCTGAAAATAATTATATATATATATACAAGAAAAACCCTGAAACCTTCTTGTGGTTGGGGGGTAGAAGGTTGAAACTATCAGGCAAGTAGCCACCATCCAGCAGAAATGCTTCTGAATGCTTTAGTGAAAGGCAGCTTTGGTTTGACAGTTATGAGGCTTTGAAAATAGCGCTGTGTTTATACAGCACAGTAAATACTTTGAAGTGCGTTAGGCTGTGCTGTACATGCGTGGCTAACTAGAGGAATATTAAATGCCTACATCTTCTGCTCTGTGAGGGAGGATCCTGTAGCAATTGGAATTGCATGCTCCTCGTACTTTTTATAAGATCGTGTCAAAGCAGTAGATTTGATAATAGACCTGATTATACAATTGCTTAATTTCTTGTCAAAATAACATTTTTACGTGCAGTGTTCTGAGATCTTTGAGGTGACCTCATGTTATTTATCAAATGTCAGTTTTTCATCCTAGCAGCTTTGATATAATCATGTAGCATTGTGGAGTACTGTGTACATGCAGTTTCTGCTTGCTGGAGTTCTTTGAAGTTCCTTACTCCTTAGAAGAATCATTGCTGTTTGAAAGATCCTGCATTTAACAACTGGGAAGCCAGTATGGAATCACTTGTGCTGTGTCACTGAGGGTCGTGCTGCCTCTCACACGCCTAAAAGCAAAGAAATGAGAGGCTCAGTGCACCAGGGACAAGCACACCCTGGCACACATTTTACCCAGCAGTAAGCTGCAGGGGATGTAGTACCTCTTAAGCTCTGCTCCCTTGGGAATGCCACGGTTTCGGTGTCGAGCTCCCCAGGTGCCTCAGAGCAGCAGGAGGGCTCATGTAAAGGAGCAGAGCAGAGGGATGGCTGGTGGTGACAGTCCTTAACAAAAACTGGCTTGGCAGGCACTGCTGGAAGGTAGTGATGCTTAGGGGAGCCTTGGAAAAGTGCTTATTTGGGAGGAGAGAGACCAGAGAGCTGTAAAGGTGAAGATTAAAATGAAGGAAGGTGTACGGCTCCCCCCCAGCAATTCCGACTGGTGTAATGTGTCATGTCCCCTTGCAGCAGAGTGGGGAATTACTGCTCGCTGTAGCACTGGGTTTTTCTCAGAGGAGCACTGTCCTGTACTGACCCATCCCAGCCCTACTCAGCTTATGAAAACTGACAAGATTGCAGCCCAAGGAATTAAGCCTGAGGATTGCTTCTTATCTTTCATGCTGGAAGTCTGTTGAAGGGATGCTGAAAGGGAAGGAAAAAAACTTGGGGTTTTTTCCGTGCTGAACTGATTGGTGACTTGTTTCTCCCAAGCCTTTTGTTTAAGCAGTGTGGTGTTAATCCTTGTAGAAGAACAAACTGCTGTCTCCTTGGTCCTGTCTCCCCACCCAGTATTTCGGCATATTTTCCCCCAGCCCCTTTCCACAGATTAGTTTCTAGAGAATAGGGCAAGCTCGACACCTGGTAAAGGTGTCCTTTACCTGTGGTTATTCATGCTGGTGTCCCTATTTAAATTTTTGAAAAAATAAACCCAGAGAAGTAAGGGGAAAGAGATTTGCCTGTATCTTCTCCTAACTTTTGAAAAGTAAATGAAGTTTTGACAGAAGCCAAGGCTATGAGAGCAAGCCATGGAGAACTCTCATTACCCACTGGACTCCTGCATGCAATGCTGACTGATGCTAAAGCTATTAATTGCTAACATGGTATGGAAGGCTGGGAAACTCTGTCATATATTAGGGACATACTGTTAAAGTGTTTCTTCAAAAATCCCCTATTGCCCAAGCTTTTGTTTTTTATGGTGTTAACAATAGCTGGAACTCCTCGACAAGCCAGGCTGCTGCTCAGGTAAGGGACGCTGCAGGTAGGGGGCTTCAAACTGCACTTGTGCAGCCCCTGGAGGGCTCCCAGCGCTGCTAACAGAGATGGAGCCCAAGTGGTGTTGGCAGCGGCGCTGGAGCGCGCCGGGGCTGGGCTGAGGTCAGCGTGATGTCGGGACAGGGCCGTGTGGGGTGGCATCCCCACGGCCCGGCTGACCCACACCTGCCAGGGCCTCTTGCTGCTGGTGAAGCTGAAATGGCAGGAGCACCGAGGGGGGGTGGAAGTGTTTGTAATGTTCCTGTACAGAAGCAGATAGTTGTAGCTTAGGCTTTGAGGGGTTTTAAAAAGAATTTTTCTTTTGGCTTTTTCCCCAGACTGATTGCTGGAACGGTGTTCGAATCTGCCAAGAGCTTGTTCCAGTCCCAAGTGAACCAAGTAGTTCAAGTGTTTTTTACATAATAGCAGATGGGAAATTGAAAAGCTCTCAGTGTTTGTCTGTGTACACCTTGAATTTGATCAGCAGTGTCCATAAATGTCTGTTTCCTTCACTGCTTCGGGGAAGCAGTTGTACAGAGTCAGAAGCTTTCTTGGACAACCGTGCATGCCCGCTGGATTAATAATGCACTGAATGATTGTTAAATACATTGAAAAGAAAGTTAAACGGACATACAGTTGTCTGACAAGAAGTGTTTGTGTTATTCACAACTCTTAAAAGTTATGCTTGGGAGTGTAGTGGGCAGCATGTCTGTTGCAAAAGACTACTTCAGAATGATTTTTTTTTTTTTTTAAAGTACCTAAAAAGACTGATTACTTGTACAGCCTTCGTATCGTGGCTACTGTTGGTTATCCATGTACTTGTCAGAAGGAAGAGAATCTTTAGTTGCTAAAGATGCCGTTTTCCCAGAAAAGGGGAGAGAGATGCTGTGAGAAACTCATAAAACACTTAATTCTCTGAACCTTTGGGTTTGTATTGTACTTTGTCAGCGATTGTCTTCACTGCACTTTTTAAGGATGTAGAGCAAAAAGTTGGATTTTCTTTTGCCTGTGTTGTTTTAAATGGACTTCAGGAGATATTTGTTTTTTGGGAAACATCCGTGTGTGTGGTGATAGGGGCTGGGGGGAAGTATGGGAGGAAGGGTGTCCTGTCTTACTTGGGAGATGTGGGATGGGCAGGCCACGGGTAGGCTCAGCAGAGTTGCATTGTGTGACCACACTGTACTGCATTGGCATGGGTCTGATTAAATATTCTTACAGTTTCTGGGAGGTTTATCCCATGGTCCTAAATCCTTACATTAAATGAAGCAACTCAAGGGAACTTCTCTCCGTGCCATAGAATCTTGCATGTCCTTTCCCTGTCTGTGTCTGTTGTCTTCAAGGTGCTTATTTTAGATGAGTCTGTCTTTGCTCAGCCCCTTTCTTTGTGCTTCAGGGCTGGAGGTAGTTATGGGCAATAACCTACTCATTTAGAGTTTAACAGAGAGGTGCTTGCACACCCCATGTGCAGGAGAAAGTATTTTCCCTGTGGAGGTTGCAGTGCTGCCTGGTGGAGATGGTGTAGCCCCCACATTCACATCACCTAAACTTATTTTGCTCCAAGTTCTTATTTGAATTCTTCAATTCTGTTTATTGAGAGGAATTTCTGGTATAAAACAATGAGCAGAGAGGTAATGCTCTGCAGACTTGGGAATAGTGGTGATTTCTCTGATGTGGTAAGATGGAATTCTCTGAAAGACGGAGGACTTTGTGTATAATTTTTATTGTTATGACATAAACATAGGAAAGTCGATACTGTTTCAAAATAAGTTAGGACCATCCAGAAGCCAGTGACTGACTGAGTGGCTCTCTAATCATCTTAGATGAAGCACTTGTGTCTACCTGTCCTTAGGTATCCAGGTTACCTGTCTGAAGGTACCTGAGGTGTTTTCTGCCCTGGTCAGAAGACGGGCACAAGTGTATTTCAGTAAACATAAATCTATCCACGCCTTTGTCATCAGTCAGTGCTGCATGCATCCCTTGTGCCAGTGAGCACATGGACACCTGGTGGGATAAAACAGGAATGCTGTCTCCTGGATATTACTCATATCTTACCTGAGATTCATTTTCAGCTGTATCACAAGTGCTGGAAGGGATAGAGTTGGATAGGATTAAGCTGGTTGAAGTTGCTTTCCTGGGTCCAGTACAGAGCTGGTGTGCAGAAGGTAAGGTTGCATTTTTGACAGACCTATTTGAATACTGATAGGTCCAATCCAGTAGTGGGACAGGCATGTGCTTTATCCATTTCTGGGAAAGAATGAGGCGGGCAGCTTTTGCTCGGAGGCAGAGGCAGATCTAAAGGTGTATTTAGTAGTGCTTGGTAGGCAGCCCTATCTAGAAATTTGGACTGCTTCAAGGGATTGAAGTTTCTTGTGTCCCTATATCCTCAAGTGTCATAAGGAGATGTATGGGGTGTAGAATATTCATACAATTTTATCTGTTTGCTTTTACATTATTTAAGGAAGTCTGACAGCTCAATAAAAGCTTTGAATAACACTTCCTGTGTCCTCCTCGTTTCCCAGTCCCTCTCCTTATCAGTGAGGTGGGTGCAATCAAGTACTTTATTAAACATCAGCTGATTAAAAAGTAACGTGCAGCTCACCTGCAAGTGTGTGCAGTAAGCAAATGCTCAACAGTGCAGGTAAGCGCAGCACGTGATGAAAACCAGTGGTAGCTCTCAGGTGCAGTGGAGTCACCTTTCGCCAGTGCAGCTTTTCTCCCCCTCATGTAACCGCATGAATGAGGGTCGAAGACATTGGAAGTGCCCTTCCCAGTGGAAATGTGCTTAAGGAGCACCTTGGCTGATTCATTGCCTTGCCACACCTCTCAGGTTGCACACAGGGAATCCTCTAGTGGATGCACTTGCAGAAATTTGCTTCCTGGTGGCTGTCAGGTTCAGTGGTTCCTTCAATACCTCCTGCTGCTGCTATTCTTGGTTCTTCCTAAAGCTTCTGTTCTTCCCTGAGCAGTCTCTTATTCCACTCTCCTTCCTTACTCACTCCACTGTCACAAATACAATTCAGGGTGCAGGCTCAGCTTGCGTTCAAAGTTATCATTTGTTTTCTGCAACAGCAGGTCTCCAGCCCTTTTTCTTTTTCCGTGCTGATTTTGAGCTCTCACCCTCAGTCCAGCACAGACTGACAGTCTCAGAAAGGCCGTGGGGGAAAATAGCAGTATGCTCTTTCTTGTGTGCAGAGAAAGGTTTCTTGCCTTTAATGCTTCATGTCACAGTCAGGCCACAAGTCTGATACTTTTATCTACTTGGTATGCCTTTATTTCATCTCTCCACATTCTCCTTCTCAAAGAGGGAGAAAAGACTGAAGTGAATCAGTGATAACTGCAGCTGTTCCTGCTGGAATAGCCGAAATGCTATACACCTCCAAGTACTTGACCATTTGTCACTACTTCTTCAAGCTCCTTCAGCTTAAGGCCAGAAAGTAGGAATTAGCTAGTAGGAATTAGTGATTTTTTTTTTTTTTGTAACCTTCTATTTGCAGTACAGTAATACGGTGTCTGGTTTGTAGAAGTAATAGGGGTGGTCAAAATATTTAACCGAAATGTGAACTAAGATGTGCGTTTGCATATTGCTAGTTACTCTGTGGTAGCTGCTCTGTGTGCATGCTCTCAGCCTTAAATTCCCTGTGAAGCTGACTGCCTTGGGCTGGCAGGGCTGAGACTGTGCAGGTGAGTAGCAGAGATGGGACACTAGGGAATGGAATTACAGTTCAGTAGCTGCGTAGCCTAAAAAATGGATGGTGCCCCTCTTGCAGTTCGGAGCTATGGTCTGCAAGGCTGTCCTTCCCTGTCAAGCTGGGATTGAATGTTTCAAGGAATAGAGCTCTGAGCAATGTTTGTGATAGATTCTCTCCATCCTGATGTATGCTGGTGTTCACACGCTTTCCTCGTCAAGGCGAAGGATTTATGTCCCTGCTTTGGTAGAGGTGTGTCAGTATTGGCACTGGCATGGCATAGCCCGTATTGTTTCCTTGGGTGGGGTGGGGGAAAGGGGAGAGGAGGGATAACTGGGTAATTGGATTCAGGGATGATTGTGCTGCTGTGGTGAGTTTTGCTGGATGAAGCAGCTTGTTGCAATAAGTGTTTGTTTCAGCTTCTGTCTGCAGGTGTGACTCGGCCAGATAAGGATGGTCTATCGCGTTGATAATTTCATTGTTTGATTTGGCTGGACTGGGTGGAGAATGTAGCTGCATTGTTTGGGACTGGCTTTGTAGTTTGCTTTTGTAAAATGGATTACATGGCAAGACATTACCACATTATTAAGGTGAAGCTGCAGTAGATAATAGTTGGAGAATGTTGGAAGGAAGAGAATATGCACAGGCTTTCACAATGCATAACTACTTGACCCTTCAGCTCCTGTGTCCCTTTTGGGAGATTTGGTCAGCAGAATACATTTGGATTACATGGAAAAATTTTGGTAGTGATTTCAGTTTGCAGTTGTACTTTAACTGCGGGGCTATCCATGCTGGGTAAATAGCTGAGAATGCTCTTAGATACCACGCTGGCCGTGACAGTGTGAGTGTTGTCTGGATTCATACTGTTCTTGCAGCCTCTACAGTTTTCACAGTGGGTGAGGGAGAAGCTGGCCTTTTTAAATTTTTTTTTTTTTTTACTAACCTCAAATTTACCAGTAAGCTGCTTTTCAGAGCCTGCATTTCCTTGTATTGCCGAACTTTCAGGCACTTTAACTTGCTTTGGATTCCCTTCTTCCTGTAGGGTATGCAATGATGTGAAGTAGGAGCTGCCAGAGCAGTAGATAGTGCTTCCTCCTTCTAAAACCTGCCCGGTTTTCCCCTAGGTGGGATTGCCTGGCTTTACCTGATACTCGGTGTTTCTGTTTATACATTGCCTGGCTGTGGAGGAGGTTGTATATATGAAGCACAAGGGTTTGGCAGGAGTTGCTGGGCACATTGCGAGGGGAAGGTGAGCCTTTGAAGAGAGATGGGGGCAGAGAAGGGAAGGTGACATGACCAAACTTTGTGCCATCTTCTCTAAGCACAGATGAGCTCATGGGAATCCAGCTGGCTAAACATGGGAGTGCTAAAGCAGGTCTGCCCTATTTCCCCTCCATGGGTACCCTGGATCTTCAGTTTTCCAGTCTGATGGTGGCTTCTTGCATGCTGATGAGCCTTTCCAGGCTGAGCAGAGGCGTCCCCTGGTTGGTGGTTCAGAGCAACTTCTGATTTCCCTGGCTTCTGTGGTTGAATGCATGGTGCACAGCTTGGCTGTGAATTCTTGTTGGTGAAACTTTTCCCCTCCTTTTTCCAGGTGACTGTTTTTTGTGAGATAAGTCGTTTGCAACTCATGGCCTCCATGATGAGTACTGCAGTGTCGTGACACCAGGGATCTTGGTAAGCTGCTTGTTGGAAAAGCAAGGTTCTGTAATATCTCCACAAATGCAGATTCTTCTCTTTTGTCTCTGCAGCTGAAGTTTGAATTAATTTAAAACCATCCAAATTGTAGGCTGCAAGCAAGTGGGATAGGGCTGCATTTTCACCTATTCTCACCTCCTCTTCTGCGCTTGTAATGGTAGTGATGTGGTTACATGATCAGCCAGGTCAAGGGGGCACATCCAGCTGAATAGAAATTTTTGTTGCTTCCCTTGGATTATAGTTCCTGTTCAGACCTTTCCCTGATGTGGTCCTCAGGGAAGAGGTAGTGAGAATGAGTAGCCAGCTGGACCATTCCTGTTCTCTGCAACCTTTGCTTGCCATACCTTAAAGCTATCCTGAAAATACAGCCTTGGATGTAGCTTTCCAAAATGTCTAGAAAAGTGGTTTGACCATTCACTGTTGCTTTAATTTTAAAGCAATGATATAGTCTTTGCTATGGCAGGCAGACTCCAGCTACAAAAATACATTTCTCTAGAGCTTTTCCATTACTGAACCCTAGATTCCCAGGCATATATATGTTAGAAGTGCACTGAGAAAAATCATGAGACATTCAATTTCACATTATAAAAGATGGTACATTCCCCGTGTGCGGAAATAAGAAGCTGAGGAATTTGAGTTGCTGTTGTTCCTCCAGTGAATATACTGATGTATGCTTTATAGCTGTCTTTGGTAAGAATAAATTTAAACCGAGATTGGAAAACACAGTTCCCTTGCACAGCGCATCAGTTCTAATATATAGAAGATGCATGTATATAAGAGTAACAAAAAAAGTAAAGTTAAAAAATGTGGAGTGGGTGAAGTACTTGAAAGTTTAGTGATGCCAGGAATGCCATGCAGCCAGTGTGATTGTGATTCTTTTCTTCGTGTTTTCTCATTGCGCTGTGCAAGTCTGGGACTCTCGAGACAATTCTTATCTTGTCATAAAAGGTAACGTAATGTATAAATATCCAAATGGAAAAACAGAGTGTGAAAGAACCAGAATACTTAAGTTCATCATGCAGGCATCTACATCCTGCTGTAAGCATCAAGCTCTGCTCACTTTTATGCTGTTACTCCTTTTTTTTTTTTTAAAGCTGGAACTCGCTGTATTTTCTGTCACACTTTCACCTTAAGTGAGGGTGCTGAAGTTTCACGGAGCTCCACTGACTTTCACAGATGTATCAATCTCTTGGAGAGTTGGATGCTGTTGATAATATTACAGTTTTGTTTAACAAAACAGACATAGGAGCCAAATTTCCATGCAAAGATGATACAATTTAGATATGTGTGAAGAGGTTCTTTCTCTTCTTTAATGTATCTGTATAGAACCAGCTGTAATTGCAACATGATAGTAGGAACAATAGTGGTAGGGTAACTCTTAACATTGTTTCCCAAATCAGCAGGATAACGAGTTAATTGCCCCAGAGAGGCATGGGTCCTCTGGATTGTGTGGCTCAGACTAGAGTTCATCTGATTATGCCTGAGAAGAGCTCTTTTAATTGAGACTCTCGCTGCAGAAGCACTCCCCACTTGTGCAGCACAGTGGAGGTGAGAACAGAGAGTAGGATGACTTCTCTGGCTCATGCAGGAGATGTGTGGTAGAGGAGAATTTTTGGAGGTGATGCAGAACTTGGCACAACTACTGCAGTGTGGTTCACTATTATATTAAAGTAGAGCAGCGCAAAGTCACTAAAATGTGTAACAGCCCAACTCACAACTGTATGAATTTGGGGCACTGGAAAACTTGCTGATAACTCTACTTGGCTAGAGGTAGTCATAGAGTGCCTGTATCTTTTAATCCTTTGGTGTCATCAGCACATAAAGTAATTTTTTTTGTTTTGAAATGTGGTTTGAATAGTAGTTTCTTCATAAAGCTCAAGACACTCCTATTTGTAGTAAGATTTATTTTGTTTCATTTGGTATGTATAGGAAGAAACTGCTTCTTTGGTGCTGAGAAGGAATATCAGGAATCTTTACATTTGAGTAATCCTTAACTAGCAATGCTTAATATATTAACAATAAATCTTGGTTAGATTCTAAATTAAGTGGATTTGCATCTGAGTAGATGAGATGAACAGGAGAGATTTTGTTGAAACATAAACAAGACAGAAACGTGTTCCAAAATAATTTAGCCCAAAGCACGTAGACAGTAATGTTCAATAGTTTCCACCTCCAGAAACAGCTTGATGTGCCTTATTGCCTGCCTCATGCATATTGTTTCTTAGAAAGAAGCTGAAAAAGCAGCTGCTTTTTTTTTTTCCCCCCTTTTGTTTTTACAGCCTTAATAATCTATAGTGTTGCTCAGCAAATTTAGGTGGGTACTGCTCCTGTGCTTTTTTGGCCTAATAGATACGATGTGTGACTAACACCTCGTGTTTTCAGAATAATCACACAGAGCAGTAGCTTACAGGTGGCCAGGAAGGCATTTTACTTTATTTTTCTCCCTTTGTGTAGCCCATAGCACATGTCATTGAACATATGTCTAGGTATATTGGACCAAAGAGACAAAACATTTAAGCAGAGTTTGCATTCTTAAGAAATATCACATTATGGCCATTTACAGGGGAATTTTGGATAGCTAAGCCATGTTGGGGATTTGTACTTTTGGCTTCCTATTGACTTGCTGTGAGATGTCTTTAGGTTGAGCAGAGATGCAGAATCAAAGTATTCAGATACAACAGGTGCTTCCCTGTTTTGTTTACTCCAGAATGATTTGCTTTGGACAAAGGGAAGATGTCCTCACTGCCTGTAAACTGAATGGCCAGCCAAGGGCTGCCTCTGGTCTGAAATACACATTCATCTGAAAGCTCTTCTTCTGTGTCTTCTTGGGAATGGGGGAAGAATTGACATGCGGTGCTTCACACCCGGCACATCTGCTTGGGAAGTTCCTCATTGGTTTTCTGTTCTCTCCTTGTGGGGTGGTTTGCAGTGTGCCCTGGAGATGCGAGACTTCCCTTGGGCAGCAGGAGGCACACATCCAGAGAATGCTGGAGCTGCAGGAGGGAAGTGCCCAGTGCAAAAGCAGCGAGGAGCAAAGAGAAAAAAGGCAAGCAGGCAGCCAGGACTGAGAGAAGCGGGTGGCAGAAAGTGCTTCAACGCTGCCTCTGGTGGCACACTCCCCAGAGGAACTTGACAAGAGCCCATCTGCGTGTGTGTGAGACTGTGAGCTCAGGATTTCTGTCAATGCATTCCAGTAACCCCAAAGTGAGGAACTCCCCATCAGGCAACACACAGAGGTAAGGAGAAGAGCCTGCAGTCAGCTACTGTGGGTTGGTGCACATTGCCATCACTGCTCTGCTGCTGGAGTAGCCCAGGGACTGGGATAATGTGGCTTCCTGGTCCCGCTGTGCTCCCATCAGGACTGCTGGGTACCTCAGGAATGGCTGCATAGTGCTGGTGCTCTCCATGTTTGCAAGGCTGAGGATGAGCTGAAAGCTGTAAACCCATGAGGTGTGGATTCTCTGTTCCTTGTCTTCTCCTTTCTACCAGGTGCCTGGATAAGCTGTAGGACAGTAAACCTGCTGTTTGTATCTCTGCCTTTTTGCCCTTCCTCCTCTTCTAATTATCTATTTCTCAAGGGGTAGTTAGGAAGCAGAGGGATTCTCTGTCTGTACTATCACACAAAATACTTTATATTATTGGCTTGAAAAGCCTGGAGAATGGATCAGCTGAGCACTGGGATCCTCTGCGTCAGTCACCTGCCAGTGCAGCAGGTCAGCATTTCTTTTCCACTAATATTGAATGGGAAAAAAATATGAAAGCAAAGCAGTGTCCAGGGACTGAAGATGGTTCTGATTGACAGAATTCTTGAGTGTGATTATTTACTCCTAGAGGTCATCTGGAGCTTAAGAGTATTTCAGAATGCTTCTGAGTCAGATGTCTGTCCAAAAGAAGGAGCAGCTTAGGTGAGTCCCACAGTGAGGATGCTAGCAAGCACTCCCTGTTGGAAGTGATAGTGATGATGGGAAAACACGATGCAGAAGGTCTGTTAGCAGTGTGGAGTAAGTGGAGGGTGAGGAGGGAAGGGGTGCCTTATATCCATAGAACACAGAGGAGCAAAATATTTTTAGGATGCAATTTTCTAGATGGAAGAGGAATTAAAAACTCTGAATCTCCTTTGGCAAATTGAGAAGGATTCTTCTGCCCCATTTTGCAGGAGTGTGCTTGGTATCCTTCCCTTTCCTTATTCAGGGGCAGGTTGTAGCTGGTTTAATTGTTTTCACGGTCAGAGGTTTGTGTTTCTCTGGCAGCTTGCCCCGATGTATGACGAATGCAGCAGTAATGCTGGGTTTTCCTTGTGCTCCCTGTAGAACTGGATAGGGAGGTGCAAGGGAAGGAGGTGTGGGGGGGTGGTCTGCTCTGATCACAGCTGCAGTGTACTTGGGGTCCAGGAGAATGGTGAGGGAAACTTGATTGTGCTTTGTTTGTTTACTTAGAGCTGGTCTTGGTGTGAGGTGCTTCTCTGTGCACATAGAAACCATTGTCTTTATTGACAGAAGCACCAGAGGTGGGTCCTCATGTGACAGCCGTTTCTGGGATCTAGCAAGTCTGTGGTTTGCCCTGGTGCCTTCTTGAGCAATGAGATCCCATCTTGGATAATAACCCTTTCAGGGCATGTTCAAAAAAGCACCTGCATGACTCTAAGCTTCCAGGCACTTTTTTTTTTTTTTGTCAGCAATTGTCTTAGCTTGTAAAGGTGACAGTAGTTGTTTCTGCTTCACTCTAATCTGTTCCTACAGGGCTGAATGAATCAATGGTGTGATTTGTCACTTTTTCTTTCTTTTTTTTTTTTTTTCTATCTCTCCAGTAGCCCCAAATCAAAGCAGGAGGTGATGGTCCGTCCCCCTACAGTGATGTCCCCATCTGGCAACCCTCAGCTGGATTCCAAATTTTCCAACCAAGGCAAACAAGGGGGCTCCACCAGCCAATCCCAGCCCTCTCCCTGTGACCCCAAAAGTGGAGGTCACACCCCCAAAGTGCTCCCAGGCCCAGGTGGGAGTATGGGGCTAAAGAATGGGGCTGGAAATGGTGCCAAGGGGAAGGGGAAGAGAGAGAGGAGCATTTCAGCAGACTCCTTTGAACAGAGGGAAGCCGGGACTCCTAATGATGACCCAGAAATCAAAGGTATGTTTGCTAGGGTTCATGTGCAAGTGCAGACAATTCAGTCTGAATCGTCTGTGAATGGAGAATTGCTCTGCAAGTATTAGTGAAACATTTGTTTGTCTGGGGTTCTGTAAGTTCCAGCCAGTGAAGTCTAAAGGTCCTGAAAGCTGGCAAAGAGGAGAGGTTGTCATAGATGGCATTGGTAAATGTCTTATTCATGCTCAGTTAGACCCCAGACCTGACTCTGGTGGGAAAGTTCCTTGGTAACTCCTTAACTCCCCCAGAGGATTTAAAAGTACAAATGCAGCCTGTTGGTCTCCTTCTGGCCATTGGCATTTCAGGAACTGTTCTATTGTAACTGGGGTTTTAAGCAATATGCAGGTCAGTTTTGTCAACACAGATACATAACCCATAGCACCCTGACTGGTAACAGAAGCCAGAGAGTTGGAATTTCTATGTTCTCTTCCTGGCTCCAACATTGCCTCTGTGAGGCAATGCAAAACCAGACCACATGTTCAGTTGTCCATCTTTGTTGTCCATTTGCTGAGTCACCTTGCTAAGGCAGCTGAGCAAAAAAAAGAAGTTTTGCAGGAGTGTTTTCTTGAGGCAGACATATTTATCTTTGTTCCTGCATTAAAATGTAGTTTTCCTGGTTTTTTATGTGGTCATTAGAGAATTCAAAGAGTGGGAGCTGCCAATTTCCTTGGAAAGGGACACAGGAGGAGCTTTCTCCCAGTGTTGCTTGAAGGACACCAAGGCTTTAGGGGAAAGATATGTAGTGTAGTAGAAGAATTGCCTTTAATGGTGCTTGAGGAAGAAGCAGAAAATTTCAGAGGAGAAAAAGCTCTGATCAGTTTCCAAAATTGATTTCCAAAGAAACCCCAAGGTAGTGATTCCCTTCTTTTTCCCTTTGTGTCCTTTTCCAGACTGCAATTCTGCTGATCATGTGAAGTCCCAGGAGTCTCAGCACACACCACACTCCATGACTCCTTCAAATGTTTCAGCCCCAAGGTCTTCCACACCTTCCCATGGTCTGACTGCCACTTTGGAGCCAGCGAGCGGGCAGAAGACTCCATCCAAAGTGGTTTACGTCTTTTCTACTGAGATGGCCAACAAGTAAGTAGGTAGATGCTTGAACGTCTTCTGGGAGAAGAAATTATATTTGTGCTCATCTTTTTTAAGAGATTATCAAGGGCACTTTCTGCATCAAGTAGCAAAAAGTCATTACTTGTTTTGGGGATGCTGAAGGGGTTGGAGTGGACAATGTCCCTACCTTGTTTTTTGCTTGGAGAAGGAATTGTTTACTTCTCTGAGGTATGGGGTTTTTTTGGTTTTTTTGGTTTTGTTTTTTGCAAATGCTGGTAGATATTGTTTTGCAATGAGTAGCAGCCAGGATGACTTAAACTGAGACATGAACTTTGAATACTGATGAGTCTGTAGACATAAGCATTTTTCTTTTGCTACTCGTCTAGAGTGGAATATGTGTGGTTATGTCTAAGTCTTTTTCCCTTTTGCCAGCTGAAAGATAGAAAAGGAGGCCAGTTAAGAAAGATTGATTCTTAGCTTCAACTGGATATTTGCATCTGTCTGTCTGTCTTTTCAGGGCTGCAGAAGCTGTGCTGAAGGGACAGGTGGAAACCATTGTGTCCTTTCATATCCAGAACATCTCAAACAGCAAGGCGGAGCGAAACACTGTACCCTTGGTAGGGAATACTTGCATGGGGGTGAGAAGGGGAAATTGTAAATGTGCCTGTGTGTGATTCAGAGATGGATGATTATTTACACTCTGAAATAAGTTTTAGGAAGACAGACAGTTGTCATTCTGACCATCTGTAAATAAATTTCCTGGGTCATCCAAGCAGAGTTAGTTTTGTAATATTTGGGTAGTATATTTCCAACCCGTTGGTCATGCAGAGCTTAGACAGAAAGGATCCCTGCAGTAATGCCTTGAGCAAAGTAGGTTTTTGCATTGCCAGGAGGCTGCTGTGTAATTGCTGCATGAAGGCTACCCTTTCCTACAAGTTTTGGGCTGGTGGGATTGAGTTTGGGCGTTTAGTTTGCGCTGCTGCTTATGTGACATGGCTGTAAGAAGAGCAAGTGACTAAGTGTGGTTTTCTCTTGCAGAACCCCCAGATCACTGCACTTCGGACTGAACCCAAGCCCCTGCCGCAGCCCCAGCCCTCTGCTGCCCAGGACCAGAACCCTCCCCAGAATGCCAAAATGCAGCTGACTCCACCCGTGGCAGCGCCAGTATCCAAACCCGCTGGCCCCCCATGTCCCATAGATCAGGACAGTCCCAGTGTGGAAAGCAAAGTGATGTCCGTGGGCAGCCCTGCCAACTCTACCCCGTTGCAGACAGAAGGATTTGGGCAGAGTTCAACACCCAATAATCGAGCAGTTAGCCCAGTTTCCCAAGGTAGCAATAGCTCTGCTGTGGACCCCAAAGGTCCTCCCCAGCAGGGGTCTGTTGGGGACCCATCCAGTTTGGGTGAGAATCCCGATGGACTGTCACAGGAGCAGCTGGAGCACCGAGAGCGCTCGTTGCAGACCCTGAGAGACATCCAGCGCATGCTCTTCCCTGATGAGAAGGAGTTCGCGGGAGGGCAAAGTGGGGGGCCACCCCCAAATGCTGGCGTGCTGGATGGTCCCCAGAAGAAACCTGAAGGGCCAATACAGGCTATGATGGCTCAATCCCAAAGTTTAGGTAAAGGGTCGGGGTCTCGGACAGATGGAGGGGCTCCGTTTGGCCCTCAAGGACACAGGGACATGCCTTTTTCCCCAGATGAAATGGCTCCACCACCAATGAACTCCCAGTCAGGAGCTATAGGCCCAGACCACCTGGACCATATGACTCCTGAGCAGGTGGCCTGGCTCAAGCTACAGCAGGAGTTTTATGAGGAGAAGAGAAGGAAGCAAGAGCAGGTGGTTGTGCAGCAGTGTTCCCTGCAGGACATGATGGTCCACCAGCATGGGTCTCGTGGGGTGGTCCGAGGTCCTCCCCCTCCCTACCAGATGACCCCTGCTGAGGGCTGGGGACCCGGGGGTCCAGAGCCCTTCCCTGAAGGCATGAACATGTCACACTCTCTGCCCCCCAGGGGCATGGCCCCTCATCCCAACGTGCCCGGGAGCCAGATGCGCCTGCCTGGTTTTGCAGGAATGATGAACCCTGACATGGAAGGGCCCAATGTCCCGAATCCCACGTCACGGCCTGGGCTTTCAGGAGTAAGTTGGCCAGATGATGTGCCAAAAATCCCAGATGGGCGAAACTTCCCTCCTGGTCAGGGTGTCTTCAGCGGCCCTGGCCGAGGCGAGCGGTTCCCTAATCCGCAGGGCCTGCCTGAAGAGCTCTATCAGCAGCAGCTGGCTGAGAAACAGATGGGCCTTCCTCCTGGTCTGAACATGGAAGGCATCAGGCCCGGCATGGAGATCAACAGAATGATGCCCTCCCAGAGACACATGGAGCCTGGGAACAACCCCATCTTCCCTCGCATGCCAGTAGAAGGACCGATGAGCCCCTCTAGGGGGGACTTCCCAAAAGGAATACCCCCACAAATGGCTTCTAGCAGGGAGCTGGAGTTTGGGATGGGCCCTGGCAGCATGAAGGGGGACATGGGCATGAATGTCAGCATGGGCTCCAACCCACCCCTGGTCCCTCAGAAACTGAGGGAGGCAGGCCTTGGGCCAGAAGAGATGATGAAGCTGCGCCCCGGTGTCTCGGAGATGCTCTCCTCTCAGCAGAAAATGGTGCCACTGCCGTTTGGGGAGCACCCGCAGCAGGAATATGGCATGGGTCCCAGGCCTTTCCTTCCCATGTCTCAGGGCCCAGGAGTTGGTCTCCGGAATCTCAGAGAACAGATCGGGCCTGACCAAAGGACTAACAACCGGCTCAGCCACATGCCGCCACTACCTCTCAATCCCACCAGTAACCCGAATAGCCTCAACACTGCTCCCCCTGCGCAGCGCAGCCTCAGCCGCAAGCCCTTGGATATCTCTGCAGCTGGTCAGGTGCATTCGCCAGGAATCAACCCCCTGAAGTCCCCAACAATGCGCCAGGTCCAGTCTCCCATGATGGGGTCTCCCTCGGGGAACCTCAAGTCCCCTCAGACACCCTCCCAGCTCGCAGGAATGCTCACGGGCCCCACTGCCGCAGCTGCTGCTGCCTCCATTAAATCCCCCCCTGTCTTGGGGTCTGCTGCTGCTTCCCCTGTCCACCTCAAGTCTCCGTCTCTCCCTGCACCTTCTCCTGGATGGACTTCATCTCCAAAGCCTCCTTTGCAGAGCCCTGGGATTCCCCCGAACCATAAGGCATCTCTAACTATGTCTTCTCCAGCCATGCTGGGGAACGTGGAGTCGGGTGAGTGCTGCCTCCACTAGCCAGATTTGGTTACTTTGGTTCACGTCACGTCATGTGCAGCAAGATGTGCAGCCAAGGGAGGGAGGAGGGCTCCTGCGGCAGGACAAGAGCTGGATGGCCCTTTCCCTATTTGAGGGGGGGCTATGCTGACAGTCTGGTGGGTAGCTGTGCGAGTAAAGGGTGAGATCTTCTCCTCCTGTTGTATTTGTGGGTTTGCACCATGTCTCCCATGTGTTGAGCTGAGGGCTGGTCACTCTGAGGGCATAAAATCAAAATGATGGGGTCGAGAGGTGTGAAAAGATGTGGAGGACTGATGGGAGAAATTCCTCCTTGGAGGGGTCTTTTGCTTTTCTTCCATAGTTCATAGTCATTGCAGCTCAACAGAGAAGATCCCACTGATGTTATTAAAGCACTTTGTTATGAAAGGTTCTTACAAAGACATCAGCAGTTAACGAGCTGTGTATCTAGGCATGGGTCAGGGATGGTTGGTCCTTTCTAGATTTACATTGCAGACAGGAAGTTGTGATTCAGTTGGTCAGGCTTCAAGCATTTTGGAGCGATCTAACCACCACTGTGCGTAACATTTGGCTGTGTGCTGAGCCATGCTGTGCCCGGGACCTCGGCGTCCAGGTGCTGGCAAACCTCTGCTCCCATCTTCTCAAAGTTCACCCGCCCTTCAGTTGGGGCTTCCACAGGCCTGGGTGGCCTTTCTGCCCTGGAAATTCTCCTGGCTGGGAAAGAGGAGCCCTTTAGCCACGTTGCCCTCTAGTGCTGCCGCGGGTAACAGCGGGCCAGGATGTGCCTGTGGGCCCCAAAGGCCCTCCCTTTGGGAGGGAAAGGGAGGAGGACCTCCCTTTTCCTGCCTGTGGGGTCGGCAGCTCGGGGAGGCACCTGAGTGCTTCAGTCTGTGCCTTACCTAGTGCTTAATGAATGCTTTGACATGCAGCTCTTCCAAAGCATGGATCTTTTGGCACTGCAGTTTTTTTTACATTCCCTATTCTCCTTTCCTCTTTTGGTTGGGAGGGGCTGAGGAACGTGCAGTGAATTTTCAGTGAGAGTACAGCTCCAGTTTAGCATCTTTCCTTCGCATTGGTCTGGGCGGCATAAAATCCACCAGTGTGAAGAACAAAGGAGGTTGGAAGCGTACTTAAGTTAGTTCTAATTTTGTGAAAGCAAAGGATGGCATTAAGCTAATAGGTGCAGAGAATGCTGCTTTCACTGGACTAAGCAGCTAATATCGCTACGTGAAGCAAACAGTGCAACATAAACAGGGAGTTTTACTTGTAGCTCCTGATGCAGCTCGTCAGAAATGGGCTTGCATGTCTCAGCATACTATCTGCTGCAGCTTTCCTGTGTCTTTTTTGATGATAGATTTTAATTTTTATGGCTACCTCTGGTACCTAAGTCTGGCTTCACTGTATGGAAATTGAATATTAATATTTTCAGACTAGACTGGCAGTTCTTCCTGTGGGTTTGTGGAGGCTCAAGATAGTTCTAGTTAGAAGTATTCTGCAGTAGGAGAACACATGTTAATCAACTTGACCAACAGGCTTATTTTTCTGGTTACCTTTAATAGTCATTGACTATGTTAGTTGTGTAAAGTCTTGCAATAAAAAAGATTTCTAGTTTTAGAGATTTCTAGGGGAAAAGAGTTTGATTTAAAGAAAACGGTAAAAAGGATAAAGAAATTAAATTCTTTCTCTCTTTTTTTTTTTTTCTTAAGGTGCACCTCCTTCTAC